>CAHIKZ030004180.1:0-175000 GCA_903632075.3 Acanthosepion pharaonis | reverse complement strand
CATTTTATTTTGTGCATTTGAGTGCATAAATCACATTTTTGGAGTTGCAGTTTAAGTTTTTATTTATTATGAATGTCGTTTTGGGGTTTTCAAAAATGTAGGAGTTTTCTTCTATAATGATGTCACACACACACACACATATATATCATGCTAATAATGCATGACTCATCGGTAAATCGAATCGAATTCTCTCAATCACTGTGTGTTTATCTAAAAATAAATACGCTTAAATTCACCTTCATCCCTGCCGTGCGCCAACGGTTTAGTGGTAGAATCCCCGACTGCTGCCAATTCAGTTAGGTTTCGATCCTAGCTAGAGGCAACCGGAACTCTAGCCACACTGATGAGTTGTGATACAGTGAAACAGTCTATCTGTGGCTGACAATATATATATATATATATATATATGTGTGTGTGTGTGTGTATGTATGTGTGAAAGACACAGACATATATAAAATGTTTATATATTTGTTTCGTTCTGATTGTATTTATTGCACTATGCTCGTATTATTTGGGCGACAAATTAGACATCAACCTCATAATGTATAGCACATCCTTTCGACAGAATAACGGCAATTGCGTGACGTGGCAAGCAGTCGTTAAATGGATTTCTCTATCCAGATACGTTTCTTAGATATCCCCGAGTTGGATTTGTTGGATGTGATGCAAAGAAATTTGTTGAAAGACAAAAGTTGGAAGTTAAGCAACGTCGAGCCAAGTCAGTTCCTATATGGGTGACCGCTTGGGAATACCAGGTGCATCATCCGCATACATACCGACTTCAAAGAACTAGGTATGTATGCAGATGACACTACCATTTATTCCTCTCTAAATCTAACAGATCCTATTAAGTAAACCTGGCAAATACTCTTAATAAGAACCTCCAATCGGTGGTTAACTGGGGCAAGAAATGGCTAGTAAATTTCAACGCCTCCAAAATAAAACTGCTTTAATTTAATCTCTACAGAGAAACTTTACTACCTACCATCAGTATGGCTGAAGTTGAACTCCAGGAGAGCAACACTCTATGCCTTCTTGATTCCACGTTTTGCACTAACATAAAATGGACCGACTATATCGAATCAATTGCTGCATCTACGGCAAGGAATGTTGGTTAACTATATTGTGCTAAAAATCTTTTCTCGTCAGAATCCATCTTGCACATTTATGAATCTACCATTCATCCGCACATTGAATATTGTTTCTGTATCTGGTCTGTGCTCCTATTGTGTATCTCGAGATTCTTAACAACATCCAGAATAGGGTCTGCAATACAATCGGTCTTGACCTGGCATCTCGTTTCCAGTCACTTTCTCACCGTTGTGACGTGGCTTTCTTATGCCTGTTCTACATATTATTTTCATGGTAACTGCTCTGAGGAGCATCCCCCCCCCCATGAATTGAAGGCCTCCTCGTTTTATCATTGAAATAGCTAGATGCAACCGTCATTTCTACTCTGTCAGTTTTTTTCTCGCACTTCTCACCCGTGGAATTCACTTCTGATTTCTTGCTTCCCTGATAACTACAATATTCAAAGATTTAAATACAACGTCTATCGCCATCTTATGTCCTTTTGAACCCTGTTTTTTTTGCCCTTCCCCTTAATCTTCCCATTTTCAGTCTTCTTCTTCTCTTTCATTTTCCCTTCCTGTAACCATCCCCGCGTTCTAGTGGCACTGTCGCAATGCCTGGAGTGAAAAAATATCCCTAGTGTCAATGATCGGTATTCATCTGTTTTTCAAGATAGATTCACCCTTCCCAAGTACAGGATTGGTGCAACATTTATTCAGCTAAGTTTGATAAATCTCGATTGACAAATTAAAAGCATAGAAAAAAATAGATGTGGTCGGAGAGAAAGAAGAATTTGGAAACAGATGAAGAAGAGAATTGAATCAACAGAAATGTGGTTCTACAGAAGGATAATGAGAATATTATGGATCGAACTTGTGAGCAACGAGGAAGTTTTAGAGAAAATGAAAAAAAAAGAACACTTATACTTGACACCAGGAAGAGACAGTTCTAGGGCACATAATGAGGAAAGAGGGTCTGGAAAAATTGATACTCACGGGCTATATTGAAGAAAGGAAGGCCAGAGGAAAATAGTGCTTGATCTACTTAGCGAGCTTGAGTAAATATATGGACGAACAAGGTTTAGGAGAGATACGAAAAAGACAACATTTGTTTTTTAAATGGCAATATCTATCTATCTTATCTGAACGGACCCAAAATCAATCAATCGTTATCGTCGTGTTTTCAATAGTTTCAAAGAGAGAAATAATAATCGATGGCAGAAACAAAACCAACAATAGTAGATCATAATTAAAATATTAATAAATGTGCGATTCAGGAGACTTATTGCTACATAATCCCTAACGACAGTACTTGTTACACTGGCTGGGAAAATGATACGAATAATAATTTAAGGAGAAGAAGAAGTCGAGCAATTAAGTCACCATACACCTTCTGCAGTGGCAAGGAACATAAAAAAGTTGCAAAATCAAATGTAATGGATCAAATGCAGAAACAATAACAAGATAAGCCCCTTCATGGCCAATAATCTGCCCATGCTAAATCCTGTACATATCAGGGGTTACATGAATTAAAAGCAATTATTCTTGCTGCACAGGACCCGTGCTAGCTAACTTGAAATTAACAAACACACATACTGAAAAAATGTCTTAGCCCAAAATGCAGATCTCGTGATGAATATCCAGAAACAATTGACCATCTTGTATCAGGTTGCACGTTATTAGTACCTACCGAAAAAAAAAAACTTGGCATCAGAGAGTTGGCCAATATTTGCGCTGGAAAAGATTCAACTTTTACTGGAAGGAAACTGCATGGAATTAGTATGAACAGCTCTCAGTTTCAATCATAAGATCTGTAACAATTTTACAAGGCTTTGCAATGCATACAGAACAATCAAAACTAATCTCCCAGACATCGTGATCAAAGACCAACGAAAAGAGAATGCGCTTTCTTATTAACATGGTAATTCCTGCAGACTGTAATATATATTTGAAGATCTTCCAAAAATATCAAAATACAAGTATATGGAAGTAGAAATCTAAAAAAGATGTGGCAAATGACGATATCAGTAATCCCAGTGATAGTTGGAGCACTCGGTTTGTTTAGAAAAAGGCTCCGATAGACTCATTGAAGGGACCCCTGGTAGCCCATACCTTGAAGAAATACAAAAAAATGGTACTCACAAGTACAACTTACATCTTATGAAGGGCTTTGTAAAGTGTGTGTGACAAGTGGCGATTCTACAAGGGTGGGGCCAATGCTCCACCCCGAATTTTGGCTGGCCTCCTTGGTTGCACCACCTTTTCTAAATTTTGTAGAGGAAAAAAACATCAGAGCAGACAAATTACACTGTTTTGCTAGTATTGGTGTTAGTATTAACCCTTTGATTTTGTCTTGAAGTTAACCTCTCTTGTGGTCCAATAGCGTGAGAGGGGGCAAAAGAAGGCAAGAATAGATTAGAACTCCACTACTATGAATGAAAAGTTATTCTGCTTAATTTAGTGAAGTAACATACTTATACTAAAATTCATTCCTAAGTTGTGTATACGATAGTGGTGCAGTATGAAAATAAAGACGCTGCTTCGACTGCCCCCCACCTCATCCACAGAAAAATCTCGCCCCCAAGTGCCCGCCCCCACTTTCAGAGTTCCAGAATCGTCACTGTGTGTGACCTTAGGTTGTTTTATTTTTATTATTAAATATTTTATTAAATAGCAAATGTCATGATGCCATTTTTGACCTTAGGTTCTGGAATGTTTGTCTTTTTATAGACTTAAGCAGCGCCGCCTAATAGGCGTTTGGCGAAGTCAAGTGGGTTAAACCACAATCTCTTGGCGATTACCATCAGCCACACACGTACAACAATTTAAATAAGCCGTAGACTTTTTTCACGGTACTGTATTTGTCGAAGTTACGGGGTGAGTCAAGTAATATCATTTTTGATTTGAAGACAAACAAGTTTCTCGTATTTTCTTTAGTCCATACGCACTTGAAATCTGAGTTAAACAATTTTTTTTTTTTTTGGTTAATGTTTAGTGAGATTTCGCACGAAAAATAGACGCGACTAAAGACATAATATACTTCTGGCGTACCGACTAGAAAAAAAAGAATTTTGTTCTTTTTAAAATTAAATCGGATTTCTTGTCGCTCATATTGTGTTCGTTTCTGATTCTGACGGCGAATGCGTGCTATGAAATTGCATCGTGTAACCTGTCGCTCAGTTGTCACACGTCGAGATAGCGACAATGGTGTGTTTGTTGTTGTTGTTGTTGTAGAGATGAGAAAAGAAAAGGAAAGGCTAACGAGAAAAAAAAAGAAAGAAAGAAATATAGTCTTGTATTTGTGCTGAACTGCTACTAAATATAAAGTGGACGTCAAGTTAAAAACTGTTGATTGAAACCAGTTCTTATGAGTCACTTGTCTGGAGCTGTTTCTTTTACGCAGTCTCATGACGTGACTCGAATTCAAGCCAACACGGTTACAGATCGCTTACATTGGGCACCCACGAAATATACGACAGCAGAACCGGTTAAACTCTGTAAAAAAATTAAGTTAGTATTTTTGGCGTGGAAAGGGGAAGTCGTGGGTTTTCTTCTACTAGGAAAGTGATAATAAAAGCTCTTAACAGAATCTGGCAAAGAGAATTCGGTGACAAAAGTTTAGGCTTTGCCCTTCGAAAATCCATGGTTCGTCTGAAACATGGTTCAGCCAAAGTATGATAGGATGATCGTTCAAACTATAGTGCAACTTCTTTTTTGAATTAGAACGAATTAAAAAGACTCGGGATTTAAAAATCCCGAGATTTAAAATCTTAGAATTTAAAAGACTCGAGATTTAAAAATCTCGGGATTAAAAAGACGCGGGATTTAAAAGTCTCGGGATTTTAAGTCTTGGGATTTAAAGTCACGGGATTTAAAAGTCTCAAAATTTAAAAGACTCGGGAATTAAAGTCTCGGGATTAAAAAGACTCGGGATTTAAAAGTCTCGGGATTTAAAAGACTCGGGATTTAAAAGATTCGGGATTTAAAAAACTCGGGATTTAAAGTCTCGGGATTTAAAGCCTCGGGATTTAAAGTCTCAGGATTAAAAAGACTCGGGATTTAAAAGTCTCAGGATTAAAAAGACTCGGGATTTAAAAGTCTCGGGATTAAAAAGACTCGGGATTTAAAAGCCTCGGGATTAAAAAGACTCGGGATTTAAAAGTCTCGAGATTTAAAGTCTCGGGATTAAAAAGACTCGGGATTTAAAAGACTTGGGGTTTAAAGTCTCGGGATTTAAAGTCTCGGGATTAAAAGTCTCGGGATTAAAAACACTTGGGATTTAAAAGTCTCGGAATTTAAAAGATTCGGGATTTAAAAGTCTCGGGATTTAAAAGATTCGGGATTTAAAAGTCTCGGGATTAAAAAGACTCGGGATTTAAAAGTCTCGGGATTTAAAAGACTCGGCATTCCAAATGTAACCACCTTCCTCATTCGTGGTACGAGATTCTGTCAAAAAGTAGATCCTATTCTCTAATTTTTAATATCCAATATAAGGCCCAAATGCCACTCACAGCAGAGGTTTACTGAATTAAATTATCGTAAGTAGGCAAAGTGACGAGGAAGTGGTGAATATTATGAGGATATTTAGAAGAGATAACGATTGAGTCAAGATTTGAAGTGATTAAGATTGTAGTGATCAGGGAAGCATTCTCTCGGGAGTCTTTTACACATGACAATGGTATCATATTATATTTGAGGAGGTTAAGATTGTAGACGTCGGAAAAGCATCCTCCCAGGAATCTCTTACACAAAGTGACAGTTCTGGGAAATAAAGCAGTCTGTTTGGAACTTCCTCTTTACTAAAGGAATATGAAGGGAAGATGATTTGATCCTGTGTACGTGGGGATGGCGAATCCTAACTGTGAAGGTCTGAACAGGTGAAACAAAAAATGTAGTTCGTCTGAACCTTTGCCTTGGAAATAGCGATAGCGTAGTAAGAGGCTAGCAACATTTCTTCCGTGGGAAGAGAGTTTTAGGGGAAAATAATTTATCATCCACAAGTCCGCGTAATCACTTATGAGCTCTGTAAAGGCTGGACATCGCCGAAATATTCTTAATAACAACATTTATTGACTTTCGTTTATGAGCATTATTAATTTATATCACTTAGCATCCTCCATAGTTAAGCTAGACTTTACATTTGGCCGTAAGAATATTTTTGAACGTTTTTAAATGTAAACACATTGAAGGTGAATCTAAGGAATATATTTTGCAATATGGTTTTCGAAACGAAAGTAAAAAAAGTATCGTTAATATTTTTTTTACTTCCGTTCATAAATCCATATTGCATACTGTTGACCATATTTTTCAAGAATTGTGAAAAAAACAACAAAAAAGAACCTCGCTGAGTGACACATCTTACTACCGAGTGACTAAATCCACGGGAGAATAGTCATGACTTTGTACTAAGTTCTCACTTGATTCGTTGCAAAAGTATATCAACGTCATACAAACAGCTCTCAAGATAGCGGTTGTACTAATTGTTATCGGAGCACTGGCAACAGTCCCGAAAAATAAAAGGAGTAGAATAACTAGAGTTTATGGGAAAAATTGTTATCTTCCAAACGATAGCACTGCTAAAATCCACTGGAGTACTGAGGAGAGTCCTGGTGTACTGACCTTGTTGTAACTCTTTGCATTTACCTTGATAAGATCCGACTCGCTGCAGACAGTCTCGGCCACTGTTTGTGACGGCCACCAAGCAAAGTTGAATAGTGTCTTATAAGCGCAAATCTTCCTCACTCTCGAAACATTCATATCTGCTCAGTTGCGTATCCAAACTTAAAACAAAGCTATTTCTAAAGAAGAGGTGGATTTTTATTTATTAATCCGTATATTTATTTATTTTCGCATACCGGCCTTTAATATTCGAGTAATCTTTTTAGAGAAAAAGATGCGTTCTCCGATTAGAATTATAAATTGCTTTCTACGAAACTGAGCTGATGTGAATATTGCGAGAGTCGGAGAATGAGTTGCGTTGAAGGTGCCATTCAGTTTTCAATGTTCGTCGTCGTCGTCCAATGGCCTAGACAATCAAATGCACGTCGGATCTAACGATGGTTACACCTGCCAAGGAAGAAGAGGATTAGAATCTTGCCAGAGAGCCCATTCTTTTCTTGAATATTCAGGCCGGTAGGCGAAAATAAATAAATAAGCTGGTTAATAAATAAACGGAGCGTCTACTTAAATACGGGCATCCACTAAAAATAACGTTTAAGTAATAAATTCTTTCGGATTAATGAATAAAAAATCCATCCCTTTATATATATATATATATATATATATATATATATATATATATATATATATATATATATATTACATGAATCATTCATACAAAAAAACAGATATAGACGTTAATGATTTAAATGGCGAGAATACATCTTCGCAAACAAATTTAATAAAGTACATTAACCCCGAACCTGTAGATGAATGTTATGATCCCTGTTTGTAAATTCCAGTTGCATAAGTTCTTTTTTTTTTACAAGCTTTCATCCGTTCAAACAGACATCATCATGTATGGAAATAGATTGTTTTTTGTTTTTTACTTCTCGGTAATAATAGGACAACGAATATATATATAATCACACGATGTTTTGACCTTTTCCCCATTTTAAACGATGTATTTGGCGTAAACAATGCATATGGAAAAATATTTGCTTAAAGTTATACCATATTTATAGGTTAAAATGCTCAATAGCCAGGATAGAGCGTATGTAAATATAAAAGTGGACTTTGAAGTCAACACCCATAGTCTTTTTCATGCTTAAACACAATCAACAGACCTAAAAATTACGTTTAAGCGTGGATTAAGTTTAAGTATGGAACCGATTGTCAACGCTGGGTGCTGAGTCTAATGTCTACTTATATAGGAGACACGGTGGAGTAATGGATAACAGCTTGGATTGAGGAATCGGAGAGCCGAGTTCGAATTCCATTCGGATCCATTATATTCACTTACTTGTTAATACTCTTGCGAAAGGTATGAATCCTCTTCTTCTCCCCACTCCAGCTATGGGTAAATAGTAGGGCAGACCGGATTCTATAGCCTTGGATGGCAACTGGTCTATTACAGAAAGAAATGGCAACCTACCGCGGGGAAAAATCTGCCTCGTCAGTCATGTATCGAAAGATACATGATCGCATAAGCGTGTATCTTGCATGGCCCATAACTGACAGGGGTCGGGTTGTGAACCTCTCACCACCTCTTTACGCACACACACACACACACATGCACACACACATATATATAAAGTGTTGGAAAGCTACATTCATTCATATCAGACAATGGCTATGTTAAGAAAGGAAACATAGTCATCTATCTATCTATCTATCTCAGCCTTTTTATTATCTATCTATTTATCTATCTATCCTCTACAGTTCAAATGTTTGTGTTGTGGAGTATTTTCACAGTGGAGGCTTGTATTTCTAATAAGTCGTACAAAACGTTAGGAACTTGGGAAATAATAGTCAATGACGCAGCAAATCTAGTTGTGATGGTTGGTGCGAATCTCGACTGACGTTCTCAACACCGTTCTGCAGACTTGCCACTGCTACTCCTTATTATCTATGGGAGAGTCCATTACCAAAGAATAGGTACTATGGCACAACAGTTTGATGCCACCCGCCTGAATTAACAGGTGATGAACTTGGCAGAAGAGTGAAAAAAAAAAAATGAAAAAGAGTCATTGAAAAAAGAATGGAATCAATCATGAAACTTATACTTTGAGAAACTTTTGCAATGAATACTAAAAAATTGTGCTGCAGTAATCAAGGCTAAAGGAGGATAATTTGACGAGAGCAAAATTTAATCATATAATGTTTTTTTTTTCTTTTTGTCAGAATAAAATTTCTAATAAAAACCATGTTTCACTTTCTTCTTAACCATGAAAAGGGTGTTTGAATAACTTGAACCGATTTTAAATCTGAATAAAGTTTAAGCGTCTAAAGATTTTTTTCTTTTTCTTTCAGATTTAACAACTTAAGTCATTGGCAATTTCAACCATGGGAAAATTAACAATCAAACAACGTGTTACAGTTATCGAAGTCTATTAAGATCAAACAGAAATGCAATGAGAAGTTCCCAGGTCGCATCATCTCTCGAAACAACAAAGTCAATTGGCCACTAGGATCGTGCGACTTGACGCCTTTAGCTTTCTTCCTTTCAGGCCATCTCAAAAGTAAGGTCTTTGCCAACAAGGCTACACCAGTTCAACAGATGAAGGATGAGATAATAAGGCATATTGGTGAGATCAGAAGAGCAATTATGCAGAGACGTCATCAAAAATTTTCATGAAGGTCTGACGCCGAAGCCTTGGCGGATATTTAGGCGATATTATTTTTCACGCATAATTGCCATGACTGATATATACTTTTTTATTTTTAAGTAGAAAAATTCCAACCCGAATGACAGCCACGTTTCCTTTCGTGGGACACGGAATAAACGACACTGATATATAGGCACCACGCCCTACATCTTAAACAGACAACCACGAAAAGAATTTAACAACACTCAACAAGAAATTCCCATTAAAAACGGCTAAAGAAGTGGCCAAAAGCGTTTGGATCAATGGACATCACGGACAATTTTGACACTCCTGTCGGAGTTATCTCCTCCTTAATTTCCAAATTCTTCACCAGGGGTCTCTCTCTCCATGACATCAATACAGGGCGACCCCTTGCCTCGATCTATTTTTTCCTTCAGGCCTCGTGCCGTATTCCACCTCGCGTGGAGGTGAGGTAAATCTCTCTTTCTTCTTCATTTCAGCGACAAGATGTAAGCTCTTAGAAGATCAGCGTTTCCCATTTCTGGGAAAACGTTATGAACATTACAAACATTCACCAAAATACGAACATTCGCACACAAAAACAAATGTTAACTGTCTATGTGCTTTATAATTTGTTGTTAATACATATATTTGTTTATATATATATATATATATATATATATATATATATATATATATATATATCTTGTTTGTCTTCAGTTGGACTC
The DNA here is from genome assembly GCA_903632075.3 of Acanthosepion pharaonis. NCBI lineage: Eukaryota > Metazoa > Mollusca > Cephalopoda > Sepiida > Sepiidae > Acanthosepion > Acanthosepion pharaonis. Next base: position 164,935 of record CAHIKZ030004180.1, on the reverse strand, counting down.
CGAAATTTCATATTGTATCTGGACCTTCTAGCAGGGAATATAAACGCACGTGTTTCCTTTTCACCTTCACCCTCGGACCACTACACTCCCTTACCACCCACACCAAACAGATAAATGTAAGAATATTAGAAAAACTAAATAAAAAAATCAGCAAATTTTCGTTGTCTGGCATATTAAATGAAACATGTCTGTAAGAAAGGTTGCTGCCCAAATATACATTATATATATATATATATATATATATATATATATATATATATATATAGATAATATTAGTGGTAAATAAATATACACATACATATGAAAAATATATAAATATATATACATACATGTATACACATACATATATATTTTGTATTAAATAAATTCAAGAGGATAGAATCCAGGTTGAACTCAATGTCCAGGACAGAGTAAGGATTTAATAAAAAGGCTTAAACATTAATATTTCATGGTCATAATTTATTCCATTGGAATATATATATATATATATATATATATATATATATATATATATATATATATTTATTTAAAATATGATTCCAAAACGCTACATAAAAGTCTCATGTTTCAAAACAAGAGCCGAAAACTAATTATTTAGCGATATAATTATTTAAATTAAATTGAGTTAAAATAAGCTCTGTTCCATCTTCAAGCGAAATTTTTTTTCTCGCTTTTTAACTCAATTTAATTTAAATAATTATATTGAAGTTTTCGGCTCTTGTTTTGAAACATGAGACTTTTATGTAGCGTTTTTGAATCATATTTTAAATAAATAATTATATTTATGCTCTACTTTTTGTATCGAGCACTATTTTTTTAAAAATAATAACTAAAATACTAAGGACTTTGGATTATTTAACTAACCAGTTCCTTCCTATTTTCTATATATTTTCACACACACACACACACACACACACACACACACACACACACACACACACACACACACACACACACACATATATATGTATATATATATATATATATATATATTTAAAAATCAGGAGGTCATTTTAATCTGCTACCTTACGGTATCCTCAGGCGATTTTTATAAAATCAAATGACGTTTTAACTTTTTATTTAAATCGACTTCATAAAAATCGCCCGCGGATACCATAAGCTTGAAACCAAGGTGTCGGATTCAATTGACCTCCTGATTTTTCAAGTTAAAAGCTCGACATTTAATTCTTACTTTTATTTTTTAAAGCGTGTATTGTGCACTTTTTAATACCGATGTTTCCTGGTCTGATTCAACTCATTAATTGACTGTTAACCTTTTATGTATTAGTTATGTTTATACGTTATTTTTTATAGATAAACATAAAAAAATGTCTTAAATAATTGTCGGACTTTGTCCATTTCATAATATATATATATATATATATATATATATATATATATATATATATATATATATATATATTAATTAATGACGTGGAGTGTGGGCTTGCGAGGGTCTTTAGCTGACAATGTAGGCACCAGAAAAATGGATGTTGGTAGGAAATGAAAGTCAGATAAAAGCTTCCTAAAAATGATTAAGGGTGTGTTTTGTTTTGTCAGAATTCTGGTGTATTTTGTTTCGGATTTAGTTATTCATCTCTCTTCCCCTCTTCTTCTGTCAATATCTCCCTTTTCTATTCGCGCCCATTTTTATATTTCCTAACTCATTGCTTTCTCTTTTATTTCTCTCTTTCTCTCTTTCTCTTGTCTCACTTTTAGTTTCTTGTGTTTTCCAAGACATCGCTTCCTTATCATGAGCACGACTCCCATAGCCCGTCAGGTTCGTAGACACCCACATATAAGTAGCGCTAGTAGCAGTGGATATGTCTAGAGCAAGATCGCCTGACGGAGTCCATCCCTCTTCAGGTTGATTTCAAATTCAGAGTTTTTCTTCTCCCAGACTGGCTGCCACGCCAGGCAATAAACCTGGGTCTATTATTTACATTATTCAGACTATTGTCACATCTTTGTCGCCATATTTATCACAACGTTTCGGCCTTTGTACGCTCCGGCCTTCTTCAGGTGGTTGGAATATCGAACTGAACCCTTTATTTCGCTCACTGGGGTAGACTGTTCTAGTTCCACGTGCCATGTTTAATGGATGTCAGTTATCAGTTATCTCCTGTTAATTTCCCTCTGAAAGTTCTCCACTGCCTTAACCGGGTATGGAACTCACACTCTTTGGGTCCTGTCACTGGATCTACCAACGCCTTTATCCTTGAGGACACATGGCGATAATGTAAATAGTGTACATAATACCTCATCTCAGAAATATAGACAGATACTGAAGGATTTTTAAATTAATTTTTATTATTCCCTCACATCAAATATTGTACATATGGAACAGTTAGGACTTTATATAGAAATTGTGGCATCAAATGTGTCTGCATTACGAATGTCGTTGTGGAGAGGGGTCACAAATAACGACGTCCTAATTGCAAAACAGTTTTTAGTTAGAGAAATATGACAAACTGGAAAGTACACTATTTACATTGTTCGGACTATCGTTTTCATCATTGTCGCCATATTTATCACAACGTTTCGGCCGTTGTACGCTCCGGCCTTCTTCAGCTGGTTGGAATATCGAACTGAACCCTTTATTTCGCACGCTAGGGTAGACTGTTCTAGTTCCACGTGCCATGTTTTAATGGATGTCAGGTATCAGTTATCTCCTGTTAATTCCCCTCTCCAAATTATCCACTGCCTTAACCGGGTATTGAACTCACACTCTTTGGGTCCTGCCACTGGATTTAACCAACGCCTTTATCCACTGTGCCATGTGTCTTTGAATAATGTAAATAATGTACATAATACCTCATCTCAGAAATATAGACAGATACAGAACTTACCCAATAAGCTTAATGGGTTCAAAGCTTAACAAACATACATTTTAACTCGGGAAAGTTTTAGACACACTTGATACGACTTGATGTTTCATCACAAACATATTCTGCCTTCACCTCTTGAATGTTGAATCTTATTTGTCCCCCTTCAACTATTCCGTCATTCATCAGGGTTTGTACCTTTTATCGAGGCAAAGATTTTATTTTGTTTGTTTATGTTTGGCTGACAAGTCAAAACACATTAAACGAAGTATCAAATTTGGCGTTTCACTAGTGACTTGTAGTCCTCTTTCGTCAAATGAAATCCTGAATCTGAGCCGGGCGTTGGAGCAAGCATCACGTCTCCCTTGATGTCCGTTGTTGTGTCGATTCTATTTACCGGCAAGTGTATAGAAAAAATACATGCGCAGAACATTCTGATGAGTTACTAAGAAACATTGGCGTCAAATATTCATTCATAGACTTGATTATATCAAATAGAAAAGAAAAACAAAAACGAAAAGGAAACCAAGGATACGGTTTCAAATCCTTGTTTCAACTCCACTCATATTGATGTAGTTTTGTTTTTGACATGAGCCTGTAAATTATTGAAAGATTATGATCAGACTATAGTCTACATTAGTGTCATTTAGATACACACGAATCAATGTCCAGCGAGAACTAATGTTATATTGAGCATTTTTGAATGAAAAATTAAGTATAAATTAAACTGAATATATTTGAATTATAATTAATTACACTGAGATTTCTTTTGGGATGGGTGAAATATATCGACCTTGGACCCCTTCATAGAAACAATGGCCTTTCAGTGACCCCGACCATCAATCTAAAATGATATAGCTTCATCAAGATATAAATGGTATATAAAAGCAGACATGATAGAATAGGAACAATGTTTCGCCGGGAATTTTGCAAGCAGTTTGTGTTTGATCATATAAAATAATAGTTCTATGTTTGCTTAAAAATGAACCATCCAGTTCATAATAATTAAAAATAGCCTACCTAGGGCAGTGGCGCCTAAGTCCATTTTAAAGTACCAACACCTATCAGCGTTCAATTCGCTTTTCAAAATAATTTCGAAACTCCTTTTTAGGACCCCCGTCAGCTATCTCTTATTGTACTCCTTAATCTCGTCTTCTGTTCAAAGTTCATTTTCTCTTTCAATGGTGCCAAATATGGACTGTATTTTAGCTGGGTGACAGACGTGGTTGATACCATATTTTTCGAGAATTGTGAAAAAACAACAAAAAAGAACCTCGCCGAGTGACACATCTTACTACCGAGTGACTAAATCCACGGGAGAATAGTCATGACTTTGTACTAAGTTCTCACTTGATTTATTGCAAAAGTATATCAAGGTCATACAAAGAGCTCTCAAGATAGCAGTTGTACTAATTGTTATCGGAGCACTGGCAACAGTCCCGAAAAAAAAGAAGTAGAATAACTAGAGTTTATGGGAAAAAATATTATCTTCCAAACGACAGCACTGCTAAAACTCACTAGAGTACTGTGGAGAGTCCTGGTGTAATGACCTTGTTGTGACTTGAACTACTATGGAAACTACCAGTCATAACTGACGGGAAACTGAGTGACATAATAATAACGTTGTTGTCACTTGATCTTGAGTTCCTCGAGATTATTGTGCATTGTTGCTGGCTGCATCCGTTGTAGGCGGTAAAAGAGGACACTTGGGTGTAGACCGAACCTAAATCCGCATTTATTGTTTACCTTTTCACTAAAGAAGTAGACTGGACCTTCATTGTAATGTTTATCCTGTAAAGTATATATTCGACATTAAATAACCCAGTCAGCATAAACAAAGCTAACCAGGGTAAAACCCAGAAAAACACAATAAAAATTCAGACAGAATCCCATTAGTCATCAATTGACACTGAAATTTTGCTGGAATTTCGAAAATACTAAACGACAGCCATGAACACATTGCGCAAAAATATCCGCGTTTTAAAGAGATTTTATTTCCGAGCCACCGATAGTTTCTTTCAAAAGAAATTAAAAAAAAAAAATCAAATTTAAACAAATGTAAGCGTCCACACTCAAAACAACATTGGAATTTCGGATCGTTGTACTCCCGAAAACAACCCTGTGCATTGTGCAACAACGAGTCAAATTAATTTTATCACGAATTTAAAGAGAAACATCACGATTTCTACAGAGGATGGTAATTGTACGGGTTCCCACTTAATATACGCCGCGCAAATTACCAAACATGGTTTGATTTATATGAGTAGGAAAATGGAAAAAGATTCAATGGTCATAGGTATGATGTCACACACAACAATATGACATCAATGGAGTTTGCAGAACGTTTTCTTACAAGCAACTGTAAGTAATTTCGACAAACATCTTAAGGTGCACATTCTGAATAAATATTCAGAATCTAATGACCTTTCGACCCTTAAAACACATTAGGAGAGTCACCTATGCCAACTATTAACTCCCCCCCCCCGCCAGGGAGAATGAAAAGAATGACAGGAGAATTCCATAAGATTTATACTAAGCTGTTTGATTAATTCCTATTATTAAGTAATCAACTAACGGGAAAATTCCAAGATGAGCACAATCACCATCATGTTAAGGACGTTTCAGTTTCATGCCTTCACGCTGTCGGCGTTTCATCCGTTTTGACGAGTTGATTACCAGTACGTCCGTTTTTTTTCATTACAAAACAAGTAATGTTTGTACAAATATTTATAATTTTTTGTAGTTTTATATATTTTTATACTTGGAAATTAAAAAAAAATAACATGAAGAAGACAGACATACTGTCGAAATAATGTTAACACTGCTTTTTCTTTTCTTAAATCGCGCTCCTCTCTTAAATGTTAATAATAATAATAATAATAATCTATGGAACATAAATGTTGAAGTAATTCCTGTAGTAATGGGGGTTCTTGGAACACCACCAAGATAATTGAAATAGCGCTTAGGGAGAAATGGAATTGAAACGAAGATTGTAGAGCTCCAGATAACTGCCATTATTTACGCTGCCAGGGTTCTCCGAAAAGTTCTTGAGTAGTGAGTAATTTTGTTGGCACCATTTCTCAAGAACAGAATTTTCATTGATTGCGTCAATGGATGATACCAAAATAATATTATTAATAATAATAACGATAACAACAAAAACAAAAACAATAATAATAATAATAATAATAATAATAATAATAATAATAATAATATCAAGATTTGAAATGCACAGGCATGAGAAAAACGAGAATAAAAGAAATTTGTTATTTGATGATGACGAACAATTAGATGACATTGAAAGTAAAAAATGATTTAGAATTTTGCAAAGAATTCTTCTTGGGTCATTTGGAACAAATCCTGAAGAATCTTGGGAAATGTTAGGAAAGACGAGAAATATAAAGAACTGGATTGTCATCGTTGAAATCGACATGAATTCTTGCTATTACTTGATTTCCAATGATATCTACCGAATAATACTGGTAGGAAAACTCGACAGATGCAAAATAAGAAAACACAGCCTCGACTTCTTCTTTTCCAGTGATTTTTTTACCTTTTTTGTAGTGAAAGAAACTGTGTCATATAGTAACAAAGGACGGACAATATGACAAAGAAATCCGGAAGCGAGAAAGATGCCTTTCAGAAACAAAGTTAAGTATTAAGGCATTTCTTTTAATCATTCCAACCAAGCATCTTGATGAAGTCATTAATACGCAAGGGGTTACCGAGAGTAAAAGAAACTGATACAATTTTAATGAGAAAGGACAATAAAAGAACAGCATTCAAATCGACAGAAGATGACAATTAAAATGCACTGAAATTTTAGAAGAGTGTTTCTCAAGCAAAAAGTACGAGAGAAGAAACTATTAGCATAGAACTTACGGTTAAAACTAGTAATTTCAACAGTAAGAGAATGAGACCTGGAACCCAATCAAGTACTGCGATTAAATTCGAGAATTCCTGATTCAAAAGGGGAAAGCTCATCAGAACAATTATCATGAAAATACTTATGAAAAAGGTACAGGGAAGCTACATTACGGGGGTTGGAAAATGACTGAAGCCGAGATGCCAGGTCAGGACCAATAAGGTCACAGATACTTCTTTGGATTTTATCAAGACTCTTTAAATACACAGCAGAAGCACCAGACCAGATGTAGTAGCAATATTCAATGTATAAATAAAATATATAGAATAAAGAAAATGTGCTTAATACATTGTTAAAAAACGGAACGGAAAAATACAGGTATCCACTAAAATAATGTTTGAATTAACAGCACGCACAGACACATATACATACATGCATACGTATATATATATATATATATATATATATATATATATATATATATATATATATATATCATTACCGTCTAAGAAATAATATCCCTGAAACGGTAATTGTTTACAAAGCAATATAATATACCAAGCCACGGTAAAATCCCCAGATAATGAAGAAAAAATATACATAGCATTAATAGTAAATACGTGAACAACACAATGTTTTCTAAGTATATCTGGGAAATTTAAAACAAAACGCAAATCAAATCAAAATATCATGGAAAATAAAGAAAAGAACATCAGCCTTTCAGAACTCAGCTCAAAATGCAGACATGAAAAGAAATTTTTACTACGTGACTTAAAAATCGAAAACTGAAAATTAAAAAATAAAAATAAATAAAATAAAAATAAAAAGTAAAATAAATTAATTCAAACAAATAATAAACAAATTAACAAGCCACTTCCGCCATAACAACCGTTAGAATAGACTGAAAAGAATAAATAAAAATAAAAAATAAATAAGAAAAAACAAGTAAAAATAATCACTCGAAATAAATAAAGGAAATAATATACAAATTAACAAACCACTTCTGCCAAAATAATCGTTAGAAAAACTAGAACAATCGATCCCAAAAATTGGACGAAAAAAATAGCTTTAATTACCTTCCCAGACAAAAACAAACTAATAAATGAACGATTAGAACTCATCTTAAAAAAGTTTTTACTACTTCAATAAAACATCGAAAACCGAAAAGAATAAATAAAAGATATAAAATAAAAATAAATAAAAAGTAAGTTAAATTAATGCAAATAAATAAATAAACAAACCACTCGCGCCAAAATAACAGTTAGAATGGACTACCCACAATACACCACTGACTCGTATATATAAATAGTCGAGAAAATAAACACATGTGGCCTGATGATTGAATCTAGCATGAAACAGTCTGTCGCCTCTGAGTGTTGATTTCAATGTTCACTTTTATATTTACATACGCTCTATCTCTGATATTGAGCACTTTATTCCATAAATATAGCATACCTTAAGACTATATATATATATATATATATATATATATATATATATATATATATATATGAACATTGAAATCAACAAAGGTGACGGGCTGTTTCAACCTAGACGATTGCGCCTGTTGCCTATAAGTGTTAACTTCAATGTTCACTTTTATATTTACACACGCTCTATCTCTGATACTGAGCATTTTATCCCATAAGTATAGCACACCTTAAGACTATTATATAGTCTTAATCTCTTGTCGGATTGGATGTGTGAGTATCCAGTAATCTCCTTCAGCTTTTATGTTTGTGTCGTATATAACATTTCTGTCCCGTTAGTGACTTGCAAACAAATCCGCATATTGTGTAACAGCGAAAATCAAGGGTCAAGGGTCATATCAACAGGAATATTTGTTGACGCTTTTCCCTTTTGTTTTTCGTCTTTTAGCCGGTCAGTATAACTGGTATCGAAATTTCTGATACCACTCTGGCATAAATATCTCCAGAAATATATATATATATATATATATATATATATATATATATATATATATATAACAATCACTGAACCCTTCCGTCGATAGCACGAAGTCACAAGACATCGTGGCCAAGGACTTGAACGAGCTGACCTTGTTCAAATTGTTGATCAGGTTAGATAACATGCTATTTTTCAGAAACTGTAACAAAGGTCTGCTCAGCATAGTTGCTGTATAAACCACAGCTGTGCTCTGTGGGTGTTGAATAAACACAAATGCGACTGAGCAATCGTCTGCAATAGGGATTGGCTAGCCGCTTTAGTAGACGGGTGTCCTCGAATACGAGTGACCAGCTATATATACATAACAATCACAGAGAAGTTATAGAGAGACACACCATTACATATACTTCTTTGAATTTTGTCCAGCATCTCTAAATACATAGCAGAAGTGCAAAACCAGGTGTGGCAGCAATATTCAATGTATGGAGGAATGGTAGACTTACAAATATGTAAGATGGATTCTGGAGAGAAAAATTGTCTAACATAACACAGTGAACCAACTTTCCTATCAGCAGACCTAGCAATTGATTCAATATAATCCTTCCTCGATTCATGTCAGTGTTGAACGTTAAACCGAGAAGGTGCAATGTATTTGTATTAGCCATGCTGATGAAAGACAAAAAAGACTCTCCCAGATGCTTGAAATAGAACAGTTTAGTTGTTGGTGGGCATTTCTTGGGCATCTTTCTGCTTCATGACAGCCGAGAACGTTAGCCCAAGAAGGCGCAACGAATCGCTCTTCTGGAGGTCAACATCAGCCGTGCTGATGGAAGGAACAAAGGGCCCTCTCAGATGATTAATTTTGCTTTAAAATTCCATTATATTTTTAACAAAATATATTACGTTTGGGAGAACACTATATCCCGGGTGTAACAGCAAAAATGTCAAAATCGTGTGACAACATAATTGCCCATCGTTACGGTGGTGAGAAAGTAAATGAAAGCGAGACGCCAGATTGTGGCCAATAATATTGGTGATTTTTCTTTGGATTTTATCAACAAACTATAGATAGATAGACTTATAGATATACATGATAGACACTGGAGAGCAGAATTGTCTAGCACAACGTATTGAACCAACATTCCTAGCAGCAAGCCTAGCAATTGATTCAATATAATCTTTCTGATTTATGTCAGTGTAGAACATTAAACTGAGAAGGTGAAATTTATGAGATTTATATTGCTGATGAGAGGCAATAAAAGGTTCTCCCAGGTGCTTGAAACAGAACAGTTTAACATTCCTTGATATTGTTAGAAACAAAGAAATGAACTGCTGAACTGCTCTGTAATCTATTTCTTGGATGCCAATGAATGTTGGACAATCTCCTCAGAGATGAAGAAGAGATGAATTGACATAGATGTGGTTAGGTTGTTTTACTGACGATTTTTTTTTTACATTGAGGCTCACCCTGTACAAGGTCACTCGGGGTAGTGGGTTAAAGTAAGATGCAGATACGGACAGGGGGGGGGACGGTAACGGTTAACCCTCGGTTTGAACTGGTTAAGATTATAGTGATCGAGACAACATCCTTTTTGCAGTCGGTTCCACAGGGCATTGATTCGTGGGAAGAAGCTGTTCAAGTGGAACTTACTTCTCACCGATGGAATACGAAGGGAATGGGGGGGGGGTTGCTACTGTGTAAATGACAGAACATGTGAACAACGAGGACATCTGAAGGAAAATGGGAACGATAAGAAAACTTATATTTAAAATCGGAAAGAGTTAAAATTAGTGGGATACATAATGAGGAAAGAAAACCTGGAGAATTTAACACTCACAAGATGTACTGAAGGCGAGTAAAGCAAGGGTAAACAGCAACTAATCTAGTTAACGAGCTTGTGTGAATGGATGGATGGCAAAGAGATGGTAAAGGATAAAAGAAATTAGAGTAAAAAAAATCATGAAATTGTGGAGAGTGATGATCACTTATCCTGGAAGGACTTGTCACATAAAAGAAATATAGTAACTGAGACAGAATGGCCTGGGTTTCGGCATTGATTTGATTTTATTGAGCCGAGTGTCGTACTATCCAAGTTAGCATTAACTTCTATGCGTTTATTCAGGACATGAGCGATCATGGCTCTCCACAACTTCCTATCCAGTGTGGACCTTTGCAGTTTTTAATCCTTTGCTAAAGCTCTTCCCCCTCCCTTGTCCCACCATCCACCCAGAAAAGCTTTCTTACCCTCAATATTCCCCGTGAGGGTTAAGCTTTCCAAGCCCTCCGTCCTTATTATGTACAAGGGAATTTAGCTGTTTTCTTCCGTTTCTAAGTATAAATGTTTTTTCTAGTGCCATTTTGTTTGAAACTTCCTCGTTGCTTACTCACTCCGACCATGGTATTCCCAGTATCCTTCTGTAGAAACACATTTCTGCTGCCTCCATTTTTCTCCTCATCCGTGGGGAGATTGTCTAGCATTCACTGGGATGGATAACACATAGCAATCCAGGAATCATTGTTTATAACAATTTTTTTTCCGTTTCTCAGGACATTGCTAGTGCTTCTTTCGCTAGACGAATGCGTGCTTCGTATCACGGTGTCGCATTTTCCCATCCACTGTTAAAATAATTCCCAGGTATTTAAACTTCTGCACCTGCTTTGATGTTGACATCTCTAATTTGTAAGTAGTATCATAGATTATCGATGATCATAGCATTGGCTACATAAATTAATGATGTAATGGAATAACCAGTCATCCCCACCATGAATGTTTACACTATAGGTAGGAAGTACCTATAAAGTCAACTGTCTACGAGAGACTCAAGGAAGAGTGAGAGGGAGAATAGTGCTCTCTCCTGTTCTTCATTGTCGAACTCTTTGCCTTGAGCAGTGAGGAGCCCAGACGAAGGGCAAAGTTTCGTCCGGGGAGGTAGACAGACCCTGAAGGGGATATTTTTGGCCGAGCCTACGGACTCGGAGAACCCACAGTAAACTCGGCCTTGTGCCATATACACCCCTCGTGTCCGACCGACCAATTAGTGGCGCTCACTACTAGATTGACCTGTGTGTATAACTCTACCGTATTTCATATTGTATTGGTTGTGTACAATAAACCTTTCTTCTATTATGCACCTGATGTTAAGTATTTATTCCCTTAAGACGGAATATAACAATTAATAATTTCAGTTTCAAGAAAAATTGATAAAACATTAACTTTGCCACATTTATACAATGCGGAGAAGCGATTAGTGTTTTTGTTTTAATTAAAGTGTTTTCAATAGCGAATTATTAAAGAAAAGACAGTAAGTTGGTTTTTCACTCAACGCCATCGATTGATACACCTTCAAATATATCATAATCTGTTTAGTACCAGATTTGAACCAGAATACCAATAGGTACCAGTTGAGACGTTAAGCTTTGAATCACGGAGACGAGTAAGCATTGATCAAAATACCAACGAAGCTTTCCTAAGAAACAAGTATTTTTATTGTTTCTACTTTTGTTTATATAAAGTACGGGGAACGTTTATGTCTAGCGAAAAAATAGTTCAGTTCTGCCATTTTTGTTTATGTAGCGACACGCCTCCTCAAGGGGTCAGATTTTGTAAGAATTTGGCAGGAAAATGGTGGAATCACCATTAGAAAAACAACAAAGAGAATTGGATATGAGAATTGAATATAGAACACATGATTTCTTTGCTCTTTGTCCAGATTTTTTTCAGCAATGGCCATTCGGTTTCGTTAAATAAAATTAACGTAGAAGATATAAAAGTGCTAGAGAATTAATTTAGATCTTTTATCCGATGTCTTCTTGAGACCGATTAATTCAATGATGCATATATATATATATATATATATATATATATATATATATATATATATATTAAAAAAAAACAGACCACTTTAAAAGGTACCATTATAATAATTTATTTCACCAGAGCCCTTTATATATATATATATATATATATATATATATATATATATATATATATATGAAGAAAAAATATACAGAAAAAACAAAAAAAATCTTGATATGTAATTATGCTGTATTAATGTTAATATAAAGTCAACGTCGGACGTTTCGGTCTATTTTAGACCATCATCAGGACATATTCATAAAACATAATTAACATTAGAACATATAAAATTCAACATGAAAAAGACGATGGACATAAGAGCACAACTAATCCAAACAGATAACTGAAATTTTTTATATAAGATCAGCGTTCCGTTTAAAATATGATCACGTCGTCGTCACGTGGGCGATGTTGTGAAAACGTATTCGAAGATGATTTCAAAATATTAAACAAACTCGATTGAACTATTTTCTCATATAAACAGTTCGTCAAGAAATCCCTTCCGTTGATATAGCAATATATCATATATATATTATTTACAGTATATATATATATATATATATATATATATATACATTATTTGTATTATTCGTACTATTGTCCTCACCTTTGTCGCCATATTTATTATAACGTTTCGGCCGTTGTACGCTCCGGCCTTCTTCAGCTGGTTGGAATGTCGAACTGAACCCTTTATTTCGCTTACTGGGGTAGACTGTTCTAGTAGTTCCACGTGCCATGTTTAATGGATGTCAGTTATAAGTTATCTCACACTCTTTGGGTCCTGTCACTGGATCTAACCAACGCCTTTATCCACTGTGCCATATGTCCTTGAGGACATCTGTGTATGAATTTCTGGGTATTATGAACCTAATGTCTTCAGCAACCATTTTTACCAATGCTCATATTGCAATTTTGCTGTTATCATTGCATGTTTTTAACCGGAGCTCATATTGCAACTTTGTTGCTTTTCTTTGGCTCTCCTTATTATTGTTATTATTATTGGTTCCAATATTGTATTTTTTTCTATGGTTGGTCGGCTCAGGAGGTTTTTTTGGTCTAGCATATGTGCTGATTCCTTAAGTTTCCGAATTTTCCAATGATGTTCTTTGTCTATGATCTCAACCTGATCCCACAGAGGGCGGTGATCTCCCTTCTCTCTCCATATGTGATCTGCCATATATATATATATATATATATATATATATATATATATGTGTGTGTGTGTGTGTGTGTGTGTGTGTGTGTGTGTGTAAATATAATAAAGTTGTTGGTTAGAAAATGTCAGATCAGCTAGCGGATATTTAAAAATGTGCTTAATACGCAAATTCAAAACATTGAACGTGTGAAGCAGATGATATATATATAAAAATAGGAGTATTTACCAGTTACACTACCCGGGTCCAACCATAAGGTTTCTTCAGGTGGTATTGGCAAATTATGTTTTTTAAAGGTTCCATTTCATCGTTTATAAACCTAATATCATAAAAGGATTATCCACAGAAGGGGATGGGTATGGCAGAAGTAGTTGTAAAAAATATTGTTGTGTTCACTTTTATACAAATTCGTATAGTCCCAAAATATATTTATTGGCGTGTCTGTATTTAAACATTACTTCTGACCTTTCGTTTAATAATTTTTCTCGGTCCGTGTATGTCACTATGGCCAGTTTTTTCACTTAGCGTAATTTGCCAACATTTCTACCAATGCTAAAAGACTTGACCTTTCTCAAAATACTCCATTTAACGTTAGGACTTTTTTTTTCTTTATAACTCCCACACATAGCTGGCGAGTTTGGTATGGTACCTGTGTCTTTTCAATTTAAAGTTTTTTTTGCTTAAATTTGTCTTCCGTGCATCCCACATAGACCTTGGTCTCTCCGCTGTCATCTTCCACTTCTGCCGACTGTTGTCCTCAAGGCCCAGTGGATAAAAACGTCGGGTTAAGTTATTCATTGACTTGACCCAAAGATTTCTGAGATCAAAAGTCACTGCAGAGATGAACAAAAACTTGGAGTTGAGTTAATAACGGGAAATAACTGGAACACTGAGATATCCAGAAAAAAGCATGTTACATAGAACGAGAACAATCTACCTAAATAAAGGGGTTCGGTTCGAAATTCCAACATATATCACCTGAAGAAGGCCGAAGCGTACAACGGTCGAAACGTCGTGAATATGACAATAAAGAAGAGACCGAATAGTATATATATATATATATATATATATATATATATATATATATATATATATATATATGTGTGTGTGTGTGTGTGTGTGTGTGTATGCATACGTACTAAATGGAAAACGCGATAATACGGCTTACGGTCATATCACGTTGAAACATCGGTTCCCGTACGATCAGCGAAGTTAAGCAACGTCGATTCTGGTCAGTACCTAGGAGTGAGCGCTTAGGAATACCAGGTGCTGTAAATTTGGATATGTGGGAGATGTTGTCGATAATGGATCGGAATCGTTAATCGGAAGAGCCGGGTTCCTATTCCCGTTAGGTTCGTATTATTGACTTAAGCATGAATACACTTGGGGAAGGTATGAATTAACCTCTTCCCCCGTCAGATATGGGTCAATTAGTAAGACTTCTATCACTAAAACCACTATTATTCCTCTAATTAAAAATACAGTTAATATTGCGTCCAAAATATTTAGATTTAGACGTTAAATAACCCATAAAGATGTTGATTTGCCACCAACCAACCAACCAACCAACTAACCAACCAACCAACCAAAGCTATAATACTGGGGACGTAATTGGGTTATTCAAAATGTTTTGGGAAACTTGACGTACGAAATGATTTTCTGGAAGAAAAAATATCGGATATATAGTCCTAGATTTCCTGATGAGGATAGGAAATATATGATGAAGAATTTATATATATATATATATATATATATATATATATATATATATATATATATATATATATATGATATATATATATATATATATATATATATATATATATATATATATATATATATATATATATGTATGTCTGAGAGATTATAGTTGCTCAAACGAGAGAAAAGTGTATATTTTAAAAAAAATATATACTACTTTATTTGTTCATATATTTTGTAACACGCGTTTCGAGTTTGTGACCTTCCTCAGACAAAGAATGGCTATTTCTACGTATTATTGAAAGGAATTAATTTTTCTTATGTTTTCTTATGTTTAACCATTGTTTTTTGTTTGTGTTAGTAATCTAAATTTTTTTGGGACTGGCGGAAAATATCCTCTTCTTAAGGGGTAATAAAACAATTAGGATTGGTCAGAGAAAGCGAAAGGAACGAGGTCTTTATTCTTATCTTTTTATGACGTCTGTATCTTTTTTAACCTGACTCCATTTTTGTGTAGTATGTGTGTGTTTACTAGCATGTGTATATGTATTCCTTCTCCTTACTTACCTACCTACCTACCTACCTACCTACCTATATATATATATATATATATATATATATATATATATATACATATATATACATATATATATATTCTTTTATTATATATATATATTCTTTTATTACAAGGAAAAATATATATATATATATATATATATATATATATATATATATATATATACACATACTTGTAAGGTTCGTGTTTGTGTGTGTACGTGTGTGTATGTCTGTGTGTGTAGTCCATTTAGTGTGTTTGTTATTGCCTGTATGTGTGTATGTATTCGTTCTCCATACATATATACTATGCATTATATAATTATTCATAAATCTAGACAGTAACTACATGTATCTTTTATGGTGTGTTTGTGTGTGGTTGAACAAGTATGTTTTGCCACTATGCGTGTATGGTGCGTGTTTATGTGTGTGGGGTTATGATTAGTTTAGTGCTGGTTTACATTTTGTCTATAACGTTTTTTTTTTATATTTGTAGGTCAGAGTAATTATCTGTTTGATATATTGGCATAATATTAAATTTACCTGCATTTGTGGATGTGTTGTGACACAAAAAGTTTCCTGTTGTCTGGTAATTTAATGTTGTTTTTGTGAAGGGAAACTGCTGTTTATTGTTTGGAAGATACCTATACAGGATTTGTTGCATTTTGTGCACAATGTGATTTATGCAATCAAGTGCACAAAATGCAAGTAAAAACTTCATAGACAAATTTAAACTAGCACTAAACAAATCACAACCCCCACACGTAAACACGCACCATACACACATAGTGGCAAAACACACTAGTTGGATCACGCACACATACACATGCACACACCATACAAGGAATTACTGTATATATTTATTTATGATAATATAATACATAGTATATATGTATGGAGAACGAATATATACGCACATACTGGCAAAACAAACACATTAGATGAACTACACGCACACACATGCACACATACATACACACACACACACGAACTCTACACATCACACAAAGTGTATATGTATATATACTATTTCCTTGTAAGAAAACAATATATACGTATGCAAAAGGAATATGTATAAACATACTAGTAAAACACACGCGTTAAACAGAAATGTAGAAAGGTTTAAAAAGATACAGACGATATAAAAAGATAAGAACAAAGATCTCATTTATTCCCTTTTTCTCTGACTAAACTTAATTGTTTTATTCCTTCTTAAGCAAAGGAACATTTTCCGCCAGTACTTGAAGAATTTGGATTACTACCACACACAAAACACAATGGTTAAAAATAAGAAAAATTAATTCCTTTAAATAACATGTGGAAATAACCATTCTTCGCCTGATGAAGGTCAGAAGACCTGAAACACGTGTAGCAAAAATATATAAATAAAGTATTATACATAAAAAGTCCACATTTTAAGCAAAAATGTTTGCGGCTTTTTTTTTATATATATATATATATATATATATATATATATATATATATATATATATAAAGACATTTTTTATTATATAACGTTGTTATTTTATAATTGTCGGACCTTGTCCATTTCTTAATATATATATATATCCTGATAAGGTAATTTCAAGAGATGCATGAAATGTTTGAAACGACACAAGAAACGTTGGGTGATTCAACAGATGGACAGGCTGATCAGTGCAATGCGCCGAATTCGTGTGTCGAACCAAAATACAGAGTGAATTGGTTCCTCTGTAAATGCACAATGTATGTGACTTTGTGCGAAACGGACAAACTCTCTCTTTTAAACACACACTCAAACACACATATATATATATAGTGATTTTTTAAGCATAACTTAGATGTGTCACAAGGCCGAAAGTAGGGGTCACCCAGTGAGGATTGAACTCACTACTCAGTTGTAAAGTTCTAGCGAGACAAACTTGGTAAACATTACACCACCTCGAGGTAACCCCCCACACATATATATATATATAAGCAGTGTGGATACTTTCAACACTGGATGGCGACAGACTATTCACGATGAATGATTTCATCCTCAAAGAAGGCCTTTGTTTTACACGTCTATTGGGGCTTAGTTCAGATCTCAAATTCAGCTCCAAGCTCAAATTCAGCCCAGATCTCAAGTGGAACTCATATATATGGTCCATCGTTAAAGACGACCCCAAAAGTACCTAACATCACCTGCCATGCTCTATCAGACTAAATATAGAATATTAGTGTCATATCTCAACTGGAAGTAACCTAATCCTCACTTTCCGGCTTTGATTTCAAAAGTGTCTGAGATGTTTTGTGGGTGATGAAGTGTTTACAATCAGATGAAACTCGAGATTCTTATTTCTATGAGGAATGTTCTGAAGACTTGCATCCTTTACTACCACCAGTTGAGGCACTTACAGCTTTGGTCTGCCGTAACATGTACAAAGGATCGTATCATCCACAATCCCTTCAGAAGGAAGCTCAGATAACATCTCGTTACGAAATGTAGCAGTTCGTGGTACAATTGCAGATATGGTAGAGCAGTCTTGATGGACTTCAGGCTTCAGTAGATTCCCAAAACCATCAGAAAGTGTCATTCCTAGCTGATGAGTAGAAAAAGCTGTCCTTCAAAATCCAGATTGGAAAAAAATGTGCAAAAGGTACAGGAAATGTTCAAGCATATACTCATTTTTGCTGAGTAGTACTCAGCGTACTTCCGGAGGCTCTTGTTCCGGAAAGGGCAGAGGAGAAGAAGGTGTGGTTTCCTGTTGGAATAGATGCCGCGGTTGTACTATCTGTTCCTTCTCTCCTCCCTTGAGCTCTACACTCCCCCGGCTACGTGAACAGGATTCTCGGAATTGTTCCGTAGCGTTAGTATGACCGACTATAACTAGCTTAGACAAGCTATGACCAACTAAGACCAGCTTGAACCAGCGGCCCGAGTGTCTCCACTCGGGTCTCCACGTTAAAAACCGAACTTGTCTCTCAACCTGACTCAGTCGCGAAACAAAGAAAACACCAGACTCAACGTACTTCCTGCTCTTCTCTACTATCGTGAGAATGGACTGCTCCCATTGAGGTTGGTTGACCCTGACTCTCCCTAGTAATGAATTCGAGTTTCGCTGTGTAATCCGTTAATGTGACTTTAACATTTTAGTATATAATAATTCTGTAAGGCTTCAGACATATTGAGCTTGTAAATTGTTGTTTTGTTCATTATTTACATTATTCGGACTATTGCCCTCATCTTTGTCGCCATATTTATTACAACGTTTCGGTCGAACTGAACCCTTTATTTCGCTCACTGGGGTAGATTGTTCTAGTTCCACGTGCCATGTTTAATGGATGTTAGTTATCAGTTATCTCCTGTTAATTTCCCTCTTAAAGTTCTCCACTGCCATAACCGGGTATTGAACTCACACTCTTTGGGTCCTGTTACTGGATCTAACCAACGCCTTTATCTACTGTGCCATGTGTCCTTGAGGACACACCCCAGTGAGCGAAATAATGGGTTCAGTTCGACATTCCAACCAGCTGAAGAAGGCCGGAGCGTACAACGGCCGAAACGTTGTAATAAATATGGCGACAAAGATGTGGACAATAGTCCGAATAGTGTAAATAATGTACATAATACCTCATCTCAGAAATATAGACAGATACTGTTTTGTTTTTTATTTAATCACCCCACTTCTGTGAAAAGCTGCAATACAAGGGTCTTCATCTAATGTGGGGTGCTTATGCGCTTGGTAGTCTTCACCTGATCGTCATTCTCCCTCCTCACTTAAAAAATATTTTTCATCATCATCATCAGCATTATCATCATCACCAACAGTTTCATGAGCGAATATGCTCTTAGGGTCACTGCGCAAGGGACCACCTGACTATTAGCTTTCCCATATCGGAATTGAAAGCCGGAGAGGTATACATTCATGCGTAGTGCGACTTGGGCAAAATGACCTTGCGAAGTCCATCCCTCTCCGGGTCAAACCACCGCCGATGTCCTCCAACCTGAAGGCTCGTCTTTGGTCATGAACACGTGGCCATTGATTCCATCAGGCATGAATCATCCACCCTGACCAATGTCTTCAGTCTAGGAAGCGACATACGACCAGCGATGTCTTGTCCATCATCGCACTGGCAGCATACACACCTATAAAACCTAGTTCATGCAATTGTGTTAGATGGCCGTTGACTTTACAAGCAAGGCTCGTCAGCCCTTTGACAGGTTTTGTTTTTAATCCTGTTCGGTGTTTAGCCACACTCTTCATCCGAAATGCCTGATGATCCGACTATACGAAAAGTTGTATTGGGTTACATGGTAGCAGTAGCTCTTGTTGAGTCACCTGACATTATTCTTTGGTAAGTACACCCATAAGCCCAAGTTTGACGTGTTTTGTCTGAAATTTCTGTTGGAAATTACATTTTACGAACTCAAAATATTTTCCTTAAAACTCATACATTTCTTTTCAGTTCTATTCCAACCATTTAGCATGCACGAAAATATATCCCGCCTAGAGCAATGGCGCCTTAGTTCCCTTTAAAATATTCACATTAGAACTTATCCCAGAGTCGCTTCCATTTTTCAAATAGTTAGCAAAGTCGGGATACTCATCAGCTGCCTTGTTTCATTCTCCTTAATTTCGACCATGGTCTAAGATAGTTTCACTTTCAACAGGGGAAAATAATGCAAAAAAGTCAAATCTGTAGAGAATGTTTGCTGACAGACCTGTGAGATGCGATATTTTGTCTAATACACTTGCATGAAATTTCATTAATCATGAAGGTCACCTTAAAAGCGACTGTATACATGCTCGTTCAATGGTTTCTCACTGCTGGTTGTGTAGGCCCAAGGGAGAGTGTCTATTCACGAAGGCGTTGTAAAGAGTCTTCTGATTGGTTGCGAACTTAGCAGAAGACAGCGCCAACTGTTCTCGAGATGCTCAGTTTGGCTTCTGTCCAGACATAACTGTGTCAGCCATTTTGTTGATGACTCCATTGAAAAACAGATCCAACCCAGTTCTTGTCTTTAACATCTTTTGCTTTTTCAAAAGTAATTTCTTTCTCCAAAGACCATTAACGATAAAAGAGAAATTCCATTCTTGCTGGAACCTAGAAAATCCGAAACGTATCAAATCTGCATCCTGATAAGCAGAAATTTAAATCAAGCGCTTCTATCCCTAAATATATTTTATATATAATATAATAATCTATAATTTTTTTGAATTATTTTACCTCAAGCAAGGCGATAATGCCACTAAGGCACAATGGATTACTGGGAGTGAAAGAGTATCAGAAGACTAGTATGGCGAAAGGACAATAAAAGAACAGGATTCAGAGAATGGCAAATGAAGTTGGATTTAAATTATTGGAGATTTTAGTTGGAAGGGAAGAAAGAAACCGGAAGAGAGTTCCACAGGCGAGAAGTGCGATAAAAGTGCGGCATTGAGAAAGTGACTGATGTCGAGATGCCAGGTTAGGACCGAAACAAATTCATACCCTCCTTTGAATTTTGTTGAGAATGTCAGGAGAACCAGACCAGATATTGCAGCAATATACAATGCAATGACGAATGGTAGAATTATAAATATGCAAGATAGATTCTGACGAGAAAACAAATGGATGGCACAACACAGTGAACCAACTTACCTAGCAGAAGACCTAACAATTGATTCAATATAATCACTCCATTTCATGTAAGTGGAAAATGTGAAGCCAAGAAGGCGCAAAGAGTTGCTCTCCTGGAGGTTAGCATCAGCCATACTTATGATTAAAAGATATCAGTTTCATTTTGGAGGCGTTAAAATTTAGAGGACATTCTTTGCTCCGGATTGGGCGTCAGTTTTTAGGGCAGTTGCCAGTTTTACTTTGTTGGACGACTATTTACTCCTGTTTGAATGGAATTGCGATAACGAGATTCTTGAATCAGCCTCATCTCCCCCCCCAACCTAAATATATCTTTCTTTCCCATCATTGCTCAACAGAAGATGATGAATGAGTTCTTTATATGCTCAGTGGTAATCAACAACGGCAGTTAATACACATCTACAGGTTATAAAGAGATTCCGATTCGAAAGCTCTACTGATTGGATGAAATGATGAAGCCGAAAATTCAAAACGGAAAACGGCAGAAGAAAACAAACTGAAATTTTAACATTCTTGGATTTTTGAAAATGACTTTTTTCCCTTTATTATCAGTATTATAATATTATTTATCCGATGGAATACATGAAAACAATATATGCGTTTAACTTTTTTCTATCTGAATTTTTAACATAAGGAGTTATTATTATTTACATGCTGACTATTATCCTTATCTTTGTTAGAAAAATCAGGTGGTAGAGATAAACACTTAGTTGTGGAGCAAGCTAAGTGAACAATAATCCAACCTTTAGAAAGAGAGAGCTATTTATGTTGCCATAGAGCATCTCATTGTGCTAAAGTGGGATAGTCCATTGCTTGGGCTGTGATTGGCTGCTGGTACCTGAGTGGAGGTATTTCTATATAAATACCAGCTTGATTTATCTGTTAGTTTGCAGGGTTTGTATTAAGTTACAACCTGCTTTATTTTTGTCTGCCAGCTGGACGCTAGCTGGGACCTTTACACCGGTAAGTACTGTTTATTATTGTTATTCTACAGTTATTATCACTCAATCGCCCTCTGTCTGAATTTCTGCGATATGTATTGTGTCTGCTCAGGTGGTAATCACGGAATAGTCCATTATTCATGAGGTATTAACAGGAGTCGTTAAACACTGTTTTCTTTTGTCACTGAAGCCAGGTAATGTCCCAGATATGGATTTTGTCTTTCCGCACAGTCAAAACGGAATAGTCTATTATTTATGAGGTATTGGCGGAGCGTAACGGTCGCGCGGACTAACGCTGGAAAGGACAAGCACAGTTATTATGTGATAATTGTCACGATGCTATGCTAGTCGTGGCTTCTGATTTTGATTGAAGGTGTTAACATGTACTTGCTTTGTCATTGTGAATTAAGATGGTTTACAGTCACTATTTCGTTAAGTAGAACAGATTTGGTTGTCAGTTACCTGGCCTTAATCAGTCAGGCATGTCACCTGTGGCCTGGCGCACAGTGCATCTATGCTCATGAGCGAGAGTAGTGGGAAAGGATTATGACCATGTGTTGAGAGAGAGAGAGAGAGAGGGGGAGAAGGGGAGAGAGAGATGATGGAGGGGGAAGAGGGGGGAGATAGCGGAGGTTCCACATCAAGAGTGCAGCTTACGACTGATAAAAAGCTGGTGTTATATGGCGCCCTCTCTGTCCCAGATCCATGCTGACTATCGGCTAATACCTGTCCGCTATAGTTTGTACGCAAATTTTGTCAGCTTGAGTCTGGGACTGAGGGAGTACAATACCAGAAACATCAGTAGTACTAGAATGATAAAGTAAGTTGACATGACGAACCTTAAAATTGCCAAAACGCAAAGATGATCAGAGTTGAATATATATATATATATATATATATATGATAGAAATTATTAGGAGGATTTGATAATTATATTTAAGTAATTCATCGAGTCTGATAGAAATCTCAACAGAATGCAGAAAGCACTGCAAGGCCGTTTCGTCCTATATTTGGGACTCATCAGCAGTGCGCATCCACAATCGAGATTTGAAACCCTGACAGTTAGGTTGTCAAGCAAACATTATACCAACTGTTCCACTGGGCCTTGGTGCCGAAGAGATTGCAAATCAGACTCAACTCAGCGCTTTGTTGAGTCTGATTTACAATCTCTTCGTCACCGAGGCCCAGTGGAACAGTTGGTATGATCTTTGCTTGTTTTTCTGTTTAATTGTTGAGGTATCCAAGGCGGCTTTGGAATCACATATGGGCACTTGGGAAAAGCTTCAATCAGAAACAATCTGATGGGACTGAGTTAGCCGACCTGAAGGTATTTTTAACTGGACCCCACCTTCAAGGTTACCCGTTACTTTCTGTCGTCATATCACCCACATTTAGCAGTGATGTATGTACCTAGTATACTTATATCAGATTGGGTGCCGTGATAGGTACATTGGGCTTATCCTGCAAAACAGTTGCCAGATATTGACTATGCAGATGACCTAGCTATCACTGAAGACACCATTACCAATGCCACAGTCCTCCTACATCATCTAGAAAATGCTGCTAACGATGTTGGACGCTATGTCATTGCCTCTAAGAACTGAATTCATAGGCTTCGACCAGCAAGGTTCAATACAATCTGTCTCAGGTGAATCAATAAAATCTGTCAAATCATTTACATACCAAGGAAGCAGGATAGATTCTATTGGGAAGGATGTGAAAATTCGCATTGCTAAAGCCTGGGCTGCCTTGAATAAAATGAATGTAATCTGGAAATCTGATCTACCAGAAAACCTCAAACGGAGCTTCTGTAGAAGAGGATTCATACCTTTTCCAAGGTTATTAGTACGTAAATCGAATTCATTATATTCACTTACAGGCTAATACCCTTAGGAAAGGTAAAAATCCTTTTCTTCTTCTCCTAGGACAAACCGGGTTCTATAGCCTTGTAAGGAAACTGGTCTACCGCAGAAAGAAATGGCAACCTACTGCGAGAAAAAAAAATCTGCATCAGTCATGTACCGAAAGATACATGATCGCCTAAGCGTGTTTCACGCATGGCACATAACTGATTGACTGTAGAGTCGGTGTTAATGTATGGTGTCATTGCCTGGGCATTAACTACAACCTTAGAGTCTAAGCTTGATGGAACCAACACTCGGATGCTGAAAGATGTGACACCCACCGGTGATCGCGTCGCCAATATGTGATATCCTCTGGTTGCGACGCCAATATGTGACACTGCGCTGTCGGCCCGTGGTCAACTCCTAGTTGCGGCGCGAAGCTGTAAGGTTTCTTCCACTAGCGTTTTGGGGTTGACTCTTTGTCGCTGCCACCAACCTGTGTCCCGTTCGATCTGGTCTTTCCCGGTTTTCGGTACCAACTTTGTCGTTCTCAGCTCACTTCCAACGTCTGGTTACCGAAGTAACTAATTTGATTTCAAATCTAACCTACCCACGTTGTGACCTTGATCTTAGGTTGACGAAATCAATCAGGCGTCGGGCCGTAGTGCAAGCTGAATCCGGGGTAAAGGTGATATCGCACAAGCGTAAGTAAAAGAAGCAATAAAACAAACTCAAGAGGTTCGAATATGTTGAGAATTAACAAATTATATTTATCCGTCTGTTATATACAGGAGTGTGTTTCTCTCCCAGTCCGTTTCTATGGATTTGTGACACTTTTGCGTTTCCTAAGCGAGTTTTGGTATCTTAAGTCGTTCGTCAATCTAACTAGCTTTTGGTAGGAAGTCGAAGTCGAAAAGGACATGGAAATCTCTCGATCAGCTTCTGCGAGGCAACGGTCTGACTGCAACTGCGAATCAACTGCTGGAACTACTCATACTAAATAACTGAGAAACTGCTCGGGGACGTTCGTTTATATGGGTACCGACCAAAACCCGGTGTAGGTCCTGACGTGGCTTGGGTTCCCGATAATTTTCAATTCCCAGCAAGAATTCTCTTTGTCCCTAGGTCACGAATATAAACTTGGAGGCCATGCATGTATACAAAGAAGAAGATATTCTTGAACAGAGAATACAGTGGTTTGCATGGAAGAGTTTCAGTTAGTTTCACAGAGTGTGCGCAGATATTTGGAGAATGTATCAAGAAAAAAAGATGCTATATTACAGAAATTGGCACAAATACCGTGAATGCTGGAGAAAGCAAGACGATTTTTTTTTCCAAAATGGCTTACTTCTATTATTTTTTAGTTGCTGCATTGGGAGAAATATTAAAGACAAGTGACAAAAAGTCAAAATGAAAGATGAAAGCATATTGGGGGACTCGAGAGATGATAGCATTGACATTGGAAGATTTTGCCGAATTTAAATTCCAAAGCCATGCATAGGGAGCGTAGGATCTCCATCAACAAAAACGAGGATATCTTGGAACCAACAATTCAGAAATAGTGATATCTGTTTATGAATTTGAATTTTTGTCATGAAAAGTATTCTGTGGCGAGCGAAAGAAAATAATAATCACTTAATAGTAACATATTTATGTAAGTCAGCAATGTATCAGCAACGTGTTAGGGGGCACAGAGATGCAGTAAGGATATGCGTGCATCTTGCAGCGTCTGGCAGGTGTCCCGACTTACGCCAGGATCTCGGTCAACAACGGCGTCTGGTTATCTCAAACGCATTAACATCGGAACGTAAAATGGGGATGTTTATTCGAAATCCAGAGTTATCTCCCTTGTGAACATGATGCGACGGTCTGTTTCAAATAACGCTTCCCATTCATCATGCGGAAAGTTATGCACGCCTATCTGTGTGTGCGTGTGCGTATTGGTGTGTGCATACGAGCGCGCCTATGTATGTATGTATGTATGTATGTGTGTGTGTGTGTGTGTGTGTGTGTGTGTGTGTGTGTGCGATTACACACGTACGTGCGTCCTTCATTTTGAAATATTTTAATTGCTGTTGGCAATTCTCCTGCTGTGTTAGGAAGTGACATTAGTTTCATTGGATCTGCGGTGGGTTACCATATATATATATATATATATATATATATATATATATATATATATATATATATATATATATATATATATATTAATAAAGGGTGTGTTTGTGTGTGATCATGGAGAGAAAAGAGAGAGACGGGAGAGTGAGAACATGTGCATAGACAGAGAGAGCACTTAAAGAGATAAGAAAACCAAACGACTTACATTGCACTTTTCAAGAGTTTCAACTTCTGTTTCTGATAAAAAAAGACGCAAAAACGAAAACAAACCATAAACGCGATAACAATGGAAGCGGACCAATCAGAATTCAACATTTAATCGGTCTTGTCTCTCGCCATCTTCAGTCGCTTTTAAACTCGATTGTTTAGATTTACAATTAGTTCGCAGATGTAAAAAACAAAATAACTTGACACCTTGTAAACAATTATATTCTTTTCTTCCTTCTTGTATCCCATCTTTTTTTATAGACATTTTCTTTCTTTCTTTCTTTCTTTCTTTCTTTCTTTCTTTCTTTCTTTCTTTCTTTTAGTGTTTCCCTAAATAAAAACATTTATATACGTACAAAGTCAAAGATAAATATATTCAAATGAAAACTAAGTAGGAAATCATGCAAACCACCCCATAGATGATATCGGGTTAAGTTGGGACCTTTATCACTTTGATTCTTGTAACGTAATGAAAAAAAGGACTTGTCACGTAAAAGAAGGAGGACGAACACATTATAATGCCTGTATGAGTAGCGTAAAGACTAGCGATGCAGAAAGCGGAATCAATGAGCCGAGTTCAAATTTCGGCTAAGTTCGTTTTGTTCATTTTTGTTAGGGACCTCCATGATATCGCAAAAAAAAAAAAAAAAAAATCAGCATACCGTAATGAAAACATGTTTCAAACGTACTGAAAAACAGTTTTATTGTCAAAATCTTTGTTATTATTAAGAGGGAAAAATCAAAGTATTTTTAGAATATTTAATATAATTTTTTACTTTTTTTTTTTTTGAAGATTCGAAATTTTTTATTAAAAACCTTTTTTTAACTTGCGTTATACTAACTTTTATCATAGCAAATTTTAGCCACTATTTTGCGGTGACAGACATTAATTTGGAATTTTTTTGCAAAAATCAAATAATTGTCAGATTTTAATGAAATTTATAGAACTTATTCACAAATTAATGAAATAATTTTTGAAATTTATTTTATTAGAAAATCTTGGTAAAAATATTTTTTACATGTGTTTCATTCCCTTAATTAATTTTATGAAAACAATAACAATTTAACTTGATCTTATTGAAGACAATATTGTCTGAAGAAAAAAAATGTACAAAAATGAATTTTTACAAGATTTGTTTTCAGTTTTTACAATCTTAAATTGAATAATTTATAATGTTTTAAATCTTTTAAAATTCAGTTTCAATGTGATAACTCTTAAGAAATATTGTTAAGTAAAAGTATATTTAGTCATCATATATTGTAAAGTTTATAACAATTCCACGACCGCGAATATTTTAAAAAGTATTTAGATTTGTTTTTGTATGTATGATATATGGCCCAAAGTTCCAAGTATAGATGTTCAAACCTATAACATTACCATTAAAAGGTCACGTGTTTAAGGGTCGTACCCACTTACGGAGAAAAACCCTCATATAAACTTTGTTGTCTGCTCCCCCATACTATGAACACGTTCGGCGCTCATTCGGCTGTTAATAAATTGATGAACACGTCAGAAAAACAAGACCTCGTGGTTAAGAAATTCTTGTATACCACATTTTATGCTATAAGTAATATTTGTTTCCAATCAGATTACTTTAAATTTGCTAATTTTTCTCAAATAACGTTTCAGAAATATATATTTTATTTTTGAAATTCTTTTAAACCGAGAATTAACTTTTGTTTAGAAATGTACCAAAACTCGATTCCGAGCAATATAATTACTGTTTTAAATACACCACAGAGTATTTTGCTTAATAATAAATTTTAAATCCTTCAGCTTTCAATTAAAGCTAAAATGAAAGCTTCAAGAAAACTATTTTATTTTAAAAAGTCATTTTAAATCTTACGTATAATGAATTAGTGGAGGTACCTAATTTTCGTTCTTGAGAAATACAAGAATACATTTCCCTCCTCCTCCACCTATGGTTTAAATATCTGTGGACACTTTAGCTTTGGATCGTAGATAATCTGGGAAGAACAACCCTGCATTCAACAACATGCAGGAAGTAACGGGAAAACCACGCTATAACTATCCCCCCCCCAAAAAAAGACATGGCAATTCACAGATGATAAAAGAAAACTGTGGAGAGCCATGACTGCTACATGCTGAAGAGACGTGATATTTAAAAAAGTTGATAATATCTGAAAAGTGGAAAGGCTTTTTTTTTATTCGGTCAAGCTAGCGCAGACATTTATGAGTCTATCAGACCGACCCTTAAGGTTCCGCAGTCGGGAGGTCATTAGGGTGATATTCTGCGTTATATCCTAGCTGGTCAATGTAGGTGGTCCCTTGGTGACCAATCCATCTTTTTCCATGAAAAAAGGAATAGGCGATGTCAGGGCAAAACGGGAGATTTTATCCATTTCATGCCCGCGACTCACCTCAGACGATGTCCGAACAGACTTTGCACTCAGTGTTGCATCAAAAGCAGGACGCGTAAAAGGGTTCACATGGAAAATATCTCCTAGCTACCAGGTTCAGATTCCGACTTCATTGGATATCAGCGGCTGCACACCGCCGCCCTCATATGTAAACAGGTGGCTGCACTTGGGATGTGCACACGTATTACAGCCGATGAGA
This sequence comes from Acanthosepion pharaonis, assembly GCA_903632075.3. Taxonomy (NCBI): domain Eukaryota; kingdom Metazoa; phylum Mollusca; class Cephalopoda; order Sepiida; family Sepiidae; genus Acanthosepion; species Acanthosepion pharaonis. The sequence goes on along the minus strand of CAHIKZ030004180.1, from coordinate 135,778 downwards.
GGTGTATATATAAGCACCCATCTGAGAAGATGGGTGCTTATATATGAAGAAGAGAATATCTAATGTATCTCTAACGAATTCAGGTTAAAAGGCACACACTCACTCGCTGATATTTATTAACGTAATCCGAAGTTTAATAAACAATAATTTTACGAATGAAAGATTTTTTTAAATCATTTCAACCCAGGCAAGGCAATAAAGCCACTAAGCGTGTTTGAGAATATGAGAACAACTACTATTAAGAAGACAGGACAATAAAAGAACAAAATTTAAGAAGGTAACGATTGACATGGCTTCTAAAATTTAGTGTCGTGTTTTTTGAAAATCCTTCATTGAAAAACAAGCATCACCAAAAGTTACGATACATAAAGTGATTCACTTTGGTTTGGTTTAATTTGTTTTACGGCATATCAACCTCTATGGATTATTTTAATGCCAACAAGATTTTTATTGCTGGTAATATTTTTGGTTTGTTTTATTTTACGGTGTATCAACCTCAATGGGTTATTTAATGCCAACAAGATTTTTATTGCTGGTAATATTTTTGGTTTGGTTTGTTTTACGGCAAATCAACCTCTATGGGTTATTTAATGCCAACAAGATTTTTATTGCTGGTAATATTTTTGGTTTGTTTTATTTTACGGTGTATCAACCTCAATGGGTTATTTAATGCCGTCAAGATTTTTATTGCTGGTAATATTTTTGGTTTGGTTTGTTTTACGGTGTATCAACCTCAATGGGTTATTTAATGCCGTCAAGATTTTTATTGCTGGTAATATTTTTGGTTTGTTTTATTTTACGGTGTATCAACCTCAATGGGTTATTTAATGCCGTCAAGATTTTTATTGCTGGTAATATTTTTGGTTTGTTTTATTTTACGGTGTATCAACCTCAATGGGTTATTCAATGCCGTCAAGATTTTTATTGCTGGTAATATTTTTGGTTTGGTTTGTTTTACGGCATATCAACCTCTATGGGTTATTTAATGCCGCCCAGATCTTTATTGCTGGTAATGTTTTTTTCAAAAAGTATTTGTGATAATATTTTTTCCAAAATAGTATTGCTGTCAATAATGTATTGCTGGTAATATTTTTTTCTTCGAAAATTTATTGCTGGTAATAATTTTTACAAAAAAGTATTGCTGGCGTTAAAACCCTTTTTTTTATACGTTTTGACCCCCAGGATTAACTATTTGCCCATATCTGTGACCCTAACAGGTGCTGATCAGAGGCCTTGCTGTTGGACGTCGTTTATCGTCTTACTCAGGACGCGGATGTAGTTTATCGCCATACCCAGGACACGATTCACTTTGGAAGGTTTGTTTAAATCGGAAACGTTATTTATGTATTTTTAATATCATTTAAACAACAACAACAACAACAACAAAACAAACTATCATCCTATCCTCCGATAGACTATATTTGTAAATGTGATGGAGGTCATTTATTACTGGTAGATAGGGGATGAATATATTGTTATAATTGAGCAATAGAATCATTTTAAACCAGACAGAAGTCTTCCCAATAACAGAAACACTTTTAGAATAAAAAAAAAAAATTAGAATATAATGATCATTTTGATTTAGGATGCGACCTGTGCGGATACATTTTTGGTCGGTAATTTGATCAGGTCCGTGGTTGAACCCGGGTTCGTCTTTGATCAGGTCTGCGGTTGAACCCGGGTCCGTCGCCCGGGACGTAGAGATAAAAAAAATAGTTAAATATTCTTCTGTTGCTGATAGATTTTTTTTTTACTCCTGTGGCAGTGGAGACTTCTGGGTTTATTGGCCCTTATTCGATAGCGTTCTTTCGGAGGATTGGCGCGATGGCGTCTCGATTAAAGGATGAGCCTCGCAAAATGGAGTGACTCTTACAGCGTGTCTCACTGGCAATGGTTCGAGGTAATGCTTTCTCCATCATTGCGGCTGGCAGAGGATAAAAAAAATTGTTTATAGTTAGTTTGTTCAAACTTTTTTTTCAATAAATAAATTTCTTATTGTTCAAATCTTGGTCGGATAAATGGAATCTTATGTGATTGATTCTCAAAGATGGGAAGAAAAGACTCCAAGAATGACGTTACCAAACAAAACTGTATTGACATCCTCTTTTCAAAATAAAAAGGAATTACATGGTAAAACATTAGCAAGGAATCTTAGCCCCAAGGAGCAAATTATGAATACTATTCCTTGTGCTAGACCAGTGTTTCTCAACCTTTTTAAGTAATGGCACACCTAAAAGCAAATGAAAATATCATGGCACACTTAGCAAAATTTTTAATGGGTATACATTTAAATGTTATGAAATAAAACCATAGATTTTTTAAAAAATACACACATAAGTATGAACTTACTTTATTTCAATGTTTCTATTGAACTATTTGTGAAACTTATTTAGTGAGAAACTTGTGCTTCGTGTTTTTTTTTCTTTTTGCAATTTGTTCAATGTTTGGTCGAATGTGCGATAAGGAGACCCTCATTTCTTCTTAATGAATATTAAAACAACGTATTTAAAATAACATAATGGAAGAATTGTGAAAAGTTTTATTTTTAAAAAAGTTTAATTTGTTTTCATTTATTCAGATACTAACACTGTATCATTACTACATCCATATATATATATATATATATATATATATATATATATATATATATATATATATATATATATATATATATATATTATTATTTAATTTAAAAGAAAAACAGGCCACTTTAAAGCTCCATTTGTAATAATTTATTTCACCAGAAATTTTATTTTCTCTGGATCTTCAGACTTCACTTTCGTTTCACCTTTTGAAAGTGAAGTCTGAAGATCCAGAGAAAATAAAAAAATAAATTATAACCTGATGGAGCCTTAAAATCTGGCCTGTTTTTCTTAAATTAAATTATTCGCTAATGAATTAACATTGAGCTTGGAATTATCATACGGATTACCAAGATTTTCGTTACTTATATATATATATATATATATATATATATATATATATATATATATATATATATATATATTTGAATGCCTTGATAATATATATATATATATATATATATATATATATATTAATAGAAATCTTATAAATATAAGGAACTATATTCGCTCGGAAAACCTTCGTTGTATTGATTTGTAAATAATACCAAAGGGAAAAAGGTATAAAAAAGGAAATAACCAAGAACATGTACGTTAACCGAAAAAATCGTCCAGCATACGAGTTCAAGGCACAAAGAAAAAAAACCCGATGCGAGTAGCCAAAATAACTAAACAAAATGTTCAATACAATGAGAAGAGCAGGCCGAGTTAAACCTAGAGAGCCAGACAAACCTACCAAGGTTTCACCTAAGTGACGATCCGCTTAGGCTGGCTTCCCTGACGATCCGCTTAGGTGAAACCTTGGTAGGTTTGTCTGGATCTCTAGGTTTAACTATATATATATATATATATATATATGAATGCCATGATAACATATCGTGGCACACTTAAGAAGATTGTCCGGCACACTAGTGTGCCGCGGTACGACCGTTGATGGTTAATAATCATATTAAAAAATCATCAAATATACAGTTTTGACAAACAATGTTTCCCTTGTTGCTTTCTGAAAGGCATTTCAACTTATGCGTACTTTTTGTATAATGTGTCATTAATCATTTAATTCTTACTGCGACTTAAATTAGAATGAACTTCAACACAAACCAAACCTGGTTTTAGCATCCATCGATTGATTAATCAATGTTATTAACTTTTCTTTTTCTTTTGTTCATCGCCGTTTTCACAATTTTTCATTTTTCTCTGAACGCCTTTTTAACCGATTTAAAATTTATTTTTTTTACCTTGCACACTTTTTGTTTTTTTTAATTCTTTTCTTTTTAGGGCTGAGAATGACAACAGTTAATCTATTTGTCCTTCACTAGATGAACTCGATAGAATGTTTTGCCACAATTGCAAATTCTTTCAGGCGAAAAACTCTTCAGCTGATGACCACATTTTGGTCAGGTGGATAGAATGCTTTGACCAAACACTCTTTGGTCTTAATGACGGCACTGACATTTTTATTTGACCTCAAAACGTTCTTACGAAATATTTTCTGTAGAATTAATTCCAGGTCGAACACGTCATACAGAATATAATTTGAGGATTCCACTGTGAATCCGATAGAAAATTGCATTATATACCATAGCATTGTCCAAATTCTTTAAAATGTTGTTTTCAGGATTTGTGTTGGAAGTTTTGGTATTTACATTGACGGACCAATGAAATTTTACTTTCTTCCGAAGAAAAAAGCTTTTTAAAAATTTCACTGTAGAGTGTCGGTTGTTTATGAGAAAGGTTGATACCCTGTGACGTCATCACTATCTGCAGGGGAGAAATAGGCCATTTCAAGGAATATTCTAGAGCAATGATTTTTCATTGTTCGCATCCCTTTCAAACCACCAACCGGTTCTTGCACCCATTTTAAACCACTAACCGGTCCTTGCACCCCTTTCAAACCACCAACCGGTTCTTGCACCCTTTTCAAACCTCCAACCTGTTCTTGCATCCCTTTCAAACCACCAACCGGTTCTCGCACCCCTTTCAAACCACCAACCGGTTCTCGCACCCCTTTCAAACCTCCATCCGGTTCTCGCAACCCTTTCAAACCACCAACCGGTTCTCGCACCCATTTCAAAACTCCATTCGGTTCTTGCACCCCGTTCAAACCACCAACCAGTTCTTGCATCCCTTCCAAACCACCAACCGGTTCTCGCACCCCTTTCAAACCACCAACCGGTTCTCGCACCTTTTTCAAACCTCCATCCGGTTCTCGCACCCCTTTCAAACAACCAACCGGTTCTCGCACCTCTTTCAAACCACCAACCGTTTCTCGCACCCTTTTCAAACCTCCATCCGGTTCTCGCACCCCTTTCAAACCTCCATCCGGTTCTCGCACCACTTTCAAACCACCAACCGGTTCTTGCATCCTTTTCAAACCACCAACCGGTTCTCGCACCCTTTTCAAACCTCCATTCGGTTCTCGCACCCCTTTCAAACCACCAACCGGTTCTTGCATCCCTTTCAAACCACCAACCGGCTCTCGCACCCCTTTCAAACCACCAACCGGTTCTCGCACACCTTTCAAATCACCAACCGGTTCTCGCACACTTTTCAATCCTCCATCCGGTTATTGCACCCCTTTCAAACCACCAACCGGTTCTTGCGTCCCTTTCAAACCACCAACCGGTTATTGCATCCTTTTCAAACCACCAACCGGTTCTCGCTCCCCTTTCAAACCACCAACAGGTTCTCGCACCCTTTTCAAACCTCCATCCGGTTCTCGCACCCCTTTCAAACCACCAACCGGTTCTGCATCCCTTTCAAACCACCAACCGGTTCTCCACCCCTTTCAAACCACCAACCGGTTCTCGCACCCTCTTTCAAACCTCCATCCGGTTCTCGCAACCCTTTCAAACCACCAACCGGTTCTTGCATACTTTTCAAACCACCAACCGGTTCTCGCACCCTTTTCAAACCTCCATCCGGTTCTCGCACCACTTTCAAACCACCAACCGGTTCTTGCATCCCTTTCAAACCACCAACCGGTTCTTGCACCCCTTTCAAACCACCAACCATTTCTCGCACCCTTTTCAAACCACCAACCTGTTCTTGCATCCCTTTCAAACCACCAACCGGTTCTTGAACCCCTTCCAAACTACCAACCGGTTCTTGCATCCCTTTCAAACCACCAACCGGTTCTTGCACCCCTTTCAAACCACCAACCGGTTCTCGCACCCATTTCAAAACTCCATCCGGTTCACGCACCCCGTTCAAACCACCAACCGGTTCTTGCATCCCTTCCAAACCACCAACAGGTTCTCGCACCCTTTTCAAACATCCATCCGGTTCTCGCACCCCTTTCAAACCACCAACCGGTTCGTGCATCCCTTTCAAACCACCAACCGGTTCTCAAACCCCTTTTAAACCACCAACTGGTCTCTCGCACTCCTTTCAAACCACCAACCGGTTCTCGCACCCTTTTCAAACCTCCATCCGGTTCTCGCACCCTTTTCAAACCACCAACCGGTTCTTGCATCCCTTTCAAACCACCAACCGGTTATTGCACCCCTTTCAAACCACCAACCGGTTCTTGCACCCCTTTCAAACTACCAACCGGTTCTTGCATCCTTTTCAAACCACCAACCGGTTCTCGCACCCCTTTCAAACCACCAACCGGTTCTCGCACCTTTTTTTCCTTTCAAACCTCCATCCGGTTCTCGCACCCCTTTCAAACCACCAACCGGTTCTCGCACCTTTTTCAAACCTCCATCCGGTTCTCGCACCCCTTTCAAACCACCAACCGGTTCTCGCACCTCTTTCAAACCACCAACCGTTTCTCGCACCCTTTTCAAACCTCCATCCGGTTCTCGCACCCCTTTCAAACCACCAACCGGTTCTTGCACCACTTTCAAACCTCCATCCGGTTCTCGCACCACTTTTAAACCACCAACCGGCTCTCGCACCCTTTTCAAACCACCAACCGGTTCTCGCACACCTTTCAAATCACCATCCGGTTCTCGCACCCCGTTCAAACCACCAACCGGTTCTTGCATCCCTTTCAAACCACCAACCGGCTCTCGCACTCCTTTCAAACCACCAACCGGTTCTCGCACACCTTTCAAATCACCAACCGGTTCTCGCACCCTTTTCAAACCTCCATCCGGTTCTCGCAACCCTTTCAAACCACCAACCGGTTCTCGCACCCTTTTCAAAACTCCATCCGGTTCTCGCACCCCGTTCAAACCACCAACCAGTTCTTGCATCCCTTCCTAACCACCAACCGGTTCTCGCACCCTTTTCAAACATCCATCCGTTTCTCGCACCCCTTTCAAACCACCAACCGGTTCTTGCATCCTTTTCAAACCACCAACCGGTTCTCGCACCCTTTTCAAACCTCCATTCGGTTCTCGCACCCCTTTCAAACCACCAACCGGTTCTTGCATCCCTTTCAAACCACCAACCGGCTCTCGCACCCCTTTCAAACCACCAACCGGTTCTCGCACACCTTTCAAATCACCAACCGGTTCTCGCACACTTTTCAATCCTCCATCCGGTTATTGCACCCCTTTCAAACCACCAACCGGTTCTTGCATCCCTTTCAAACCACCAACCGGTTATTGCATCCTTTTCAAACCACCAACCGGTTCTCGCTCCCCTTTCAAACCACCAACAGGTTCTCGCACCCTTTTCAAACCTCCATCCGGTTCTCGCACCCCTTTCAAACCACCAACCGGTTCTTGCATCCCTTTCAAACCACCAACCGGTTCTCGCACCCCTTTCAAACCACCAACCGGTTCTCGCACCCCTTTCAAACCTCCATCCGGTTCTCGCAACCCTTTTAAACCAGCAACCGGTTCTTGCATCCATTTCAAACCACCAACCGGTTCATGCATCCCTTTCAAACCACCAACCGCTTCTCGCATCCTTTTCAAATCACCAACCGGTTATTGCACCCCTTTCAAACCTCCATCCGGTTCTCGCAACCCTTTCAAACCACCAACCGGTTCTTGCATACTTTTCAAACCACCAACCGGTTCTTGCATCCCTCTCAAACCACCAACCGTTTCTCGCACCCTTTTCAAATCACCAACCGGTTATTGCACCCCTTTCAAACCACCAACCGGTTCTTGCACCCCTTTCAAACCACCAACCGGTTCTTGCATCCTTTTCAAACCACCAACCGGTTCTCGCATCCTTTTCAAACCTCCATTCGGTTCTCGCACCCCTTTCAAACCACCAACCGGTCCTTGCATCCCTTTTAAACCACCAACCGGTTCTCGCTCCCCTTTCATACCACCAACCGGTTCTTGCACCCCTTTCAAACCACCAACCGGTTCTTGCATCCCTTTCAAACCACCAACCGGTTCTCGCACCCCTTTCAAACCACCAACCGGTTCTCGCACCCCTTTCAAACCTCCATCCGGTTCTCGCACCCCTTTCAAACCACAAACCGGTTCTTGCATCCCTTTCAAACCACCAACCGGTTCTTGCATCCCTTTCAAACCACCAACCGGTTCTTGCATCCCTTTTCAACCCACCAACCGCTTCTCGCATCCTTTTCAAACCTCCATCCGGTTCTCGCACTCCTTTCAAACCACCAACCGGTTCTTGCATCCCTTTCAAACCACCAACCGGTTCTTGCATCCCTTTCAAACCACCAACCGGTTCTCGCACCCTTTTCAAACCACCAACCGGTTCTTGCATCCCTTTCAACCCACCAACCGGTTCTCGCACCCCTTTCAAACCACCAACTGGTTCTTGCATCCTTTTCAAACCACCAACCGGTTCTCGCACCCCTTTCAAACCACCAACCGGTTCTTGCATCCCTTTCAAACCACCAACCGGCTCTCGCACCCCTTTCAAACCACCAACCGGTTCTCGCACACCTTTCAAATCACCATCCGGTTCTCGCACCCCGTTCAAACCACCAACCGGTTCTTGCATCCCTTTCAAACCACCAACCGTTTCTTGCACCCATTTTCAGAATTGATGAAAAAGAATACTGATCTCATGTGTAAAAATCAAAACCATCATGTTTTCTTTAATCTTTATCTACCTAACTGACAACAAAATAATGCATTACAAAAACCCAGATTACTTTCATATTAACAAAAAAATAAATTTACGGTAACAGGTGCTTGTACTATGCATGGTATGCTGTGAATGATTATTGGTTAAGCAACAAACTCAGTGACTTTGTTGCTGTTGTTTTCTGTTTATGATGACATCAAATCTTGGTGTTTTGTTGCTGAGTGCTGCTTGCATGTCGTGTTGAGGATCCAGTTGAGTTTTCCTCTTGGTTTTGATATGAAGCAAACATGAATATTTACTTTCCTTCAGGTAGGTATTGGTGAAAGGCCCCAGCACAACGAGGGCTTTTTTTTGACAGTACGTGATCCTTTTCCAACTAATAAACCCAGAATTGCTCCAAGCAACCATTGGGGAAATCTGTTTGATTCCATGTCGATTGTTTCTCAAATCGATGAGATCTTCTTTTGAGGTCACGAATCATCAACATTTTACTAAACGTTTAGTTAATAAACCAACCCTAATGATTGTATATCCCCCTTTATGAACCGATAACGCACATCTAGGGGTGGGTGCATCCCTGGTTAATAACTACAGTTGTAGAGTTTAGAACCTTGTGCTTTAAGTTATTCCTTCAAACTTTCAAAATATTCCTGTTGCATTTGAACAACATGACATCCACCTTTTCTATTGTTTTGTGGCGGCAAAAATATCATTGGTCAATGTTCCCCAAAAAGGCATGTTAGGCTATCAGATATGTGAGCATGCGCACTAAATGGATGTATAGTTCCTTTCTGAGTGTCACTGGACTCCAGTAGAACGTCTTGTGAACCTACATTGAGGTTGACCGAGTGAGAATCTGGACTGTTTGTTATAATGGGGTGGGATAAAATCAGTGTCTGTGAAAATGTTAATGCTGGAAGAAAGAATTCCTGAGACTTTGTTATATTTGTAAGAACAGCTTCTAGGGATAAGATTCACCACCGAAGTGGGGTGGTCATAAGCTATCCTTCTAGATTTAACGAAATATTTTATTTTCTAATATTAGAAAATAAAACATTTATCTTCTTAAATTTAATATTCTCAAAAACTTCTTAATTTCGTGAAGCATTCTCTGCCCTTTGAAGATGTGTATTCCTTGCACCAAATTGTTACCATTTTTGCCTATTTTCTCTTCGGGAACTATGCCTGTAGACATAAACACTGCCTTTGGCATGTTCTTCTATATATTGCAGACTAATACTCCAGGAAATGACAAATCTTCCTGAATCTTATTAAATAGTAACCTAGTGAATTCTAGAAATGCCAATTAGTCATTTAGACTTGAATCATAAATGATGGACATCCGTATTATTGGGAAAATATCTCAATCATAAATGGATGATATCCGTTGATCATCAATGAAACTTCATTTGATGATGCCCGCTTGATGTCTAATGCTTAGAGACCTTCGTTTTATATTATCTCGCTATGAGTAACAGAAAACTATACTCCATATCTGTGCAGCATTTGTATGGCTCTATACGTGAAATTGCTTCAAATAAAATGTTTAAATGTTCTGATGCTCCATTTTCAATGTACCAACAGTTTTGTTTACATTGTACACTAAGAAAGAGTTTTGACAGAAGCTGCCTGAAATGCAGCATATATAGTGTTTATTGCCAATTCCCTTAAATATTGTACTATCACCAAAAGAACATTGCATCATAAACTGTGTACCCGTTTGTCAGAGGGAAAAATTATTTACTAGTATGAAAAAAAAATCGTTTTCTTTACAAAACGTTTCATGTTTATAGCACACGTGATTCTAACTAAAGTGAAAACTTCCGGAAACATTTCTGCTCAAACAAAGATTTAAATAATTAATTTTTCAAAGCCATATAACCACCATTCCCGGTCTGCCTTAAAATAATAACGCAGAATATTTGCATCTGACAAAATCCAGATGCGCCTGACAAGTGCCTAAAATCGTTTGACGTGATATGCAAAAACTGATTGTTAGCAAAAAGGATTCTTCAGGGTAGATTATTGACATTCGCTATTTTACGCTGTCTTAAAAGCCAGGAAAAGCGTAAAATATAATTCTAACTACAAAAATGGTAGTCGTAAAGATATAAATATTACATTTGTTTAAAGAATTTGAATTAGTTTGTAAAATCCTTTAGAAAATATAAATTACTACAAATAATTTAAAAAAACATTCTAAGCCAATTCTGCAGTTTTATTTCCTTGTTTTTCATCTTCTTCATTTTATGCGATATTAAAAGTTGGTCTAAAACATATCCACCAGAAATATCGTTTACAGTGATGTGAACGATCACCGTGTCCGTCATTCAATAGATAACATTGATTACGGTTAGATCCAAGTTCTGTTAATCTACGACGTTTGGATAAATATTAGCGCACCAGAATTTTTTTTAACTCAGTTCACATCAAGTAAGGCAGTAAAGCCACTAAAGCACAAGGAATGTGGAAGAATTAGAAAACGGGGACATTATTAAACAGCAAAAACAAAAGAAGAGTAATCAGGACGACAGTAAATAGCGATTGACATTGTATTTAAATTTTTGAAGATTAAAATTGACTGGAAAGCATGGAGCCGGAAGTGTGTTACACAAACGAGAAAAGAAACTGTTAGCATAGACTTTACGGTTACATCTAGTCAAATAAATTAGTAAATTAGTGAAGCCTTGTCGCTTGTCCAGTACAGAGCTTAAATTAATAAAGTCTAGGTACCACAGCAAAGACCTCATCCGAATATTTAGCACGAAAGTACTTATAGAAAAGGCAAAGAGGAGTAACTTTACGGCAGTGGGAAAGTGACTGAAGCCGAGGTGCCAGATCAGGACCAATAATATTGCTGATTCTTGTAAACGTCTTAGTGGAATAATTAGTATATAAAAATTTTGATTGTATTTATACCAATGCAATCGGAAGTTATCGCAAGAAAAATATTAATGAAACAAATATATTTTACAAATATATAATTTGAATTCATTGCATATAATTTTAGTGAAACAAATTACTAATATTAAACGTGTTGAATGCATGTGAAGACGCTCTCACCTGATATCACAATTTTTTCTTTTTGCACGTCGAGCATGTTTCTCCCCAGCGGCAAGCCTTCGTTTCTCTTCGCTCAAGTCCATTATGCAAACCGCGTCTCCAGTGTGACCGACTGTTAGCGACGTCTTCTCACCTTTCGATGTACATGTTCGTCGCCCTCATGACCGTTTTGCAGACGTCTTTGTAGCAAAGAATTCCTCGCTGGTGGCCATTTTCCGTATAGAAGGATCTTCGGAATCCTCGCATCTGGCATACGGTGTACATGTCTAAGCCAGCAGAGCCGTCGCTGTTGGAGAAGGGCATATAGGTTGGGTGACTGGGTATGGGTGAGAACTACGACATTGGTGATCCGGCCGGACCAATTGAATGACATATAAAAAACTAATTTTTTATTCCAAAATATGTCTCTAAGATATTTCCAGGATTTTATATGCAAATTTAAGATATCTTATATGATCCGATGCTCCTGCTCTACATGAAGAGATCCTTGATTTAAAGTACCTTTTATATACCTATTGTCATTATTTAAAAGGCTATTATGCAGATTAAAAGTGTTATCATTGATAATATTCATTATATTAATTTCATCACGTTTAATATTAGTACTTTGTTTCACTAAAATTTCGTTTTTATTTCTAACGATCTAAAAACATAAATTTAATTTTATAATCGATAGATTAAAGGTTTTTTTTTTACTCGTCAACATGTTTTAAATGTTTTATTAGGATATTTATAAGCACTCTCGATTTAATTCGCTGTAATTCATTTATTCATTTTAATCGTATAAACGAGTTTTTTTGTTTTTTTTTACGGCCGAATTTTTCTTATTATCTCTGTAAATAGTAATTATTAGCTGGTGAAATGAAACTTGATGGGAAGTGGGTAAAAACGGAAAACATAATTATCTTCTAAGTATCCGATGAAAGGGTGTCCACTCAAAAAAAGGAAAAAAAAAGGAAAAATTCCCCGTAAACAACTTAGAGTCCACACCATTGTGATTGGCTATTGGTCAACCTCCAATCAAATGCGTGATAACGGGGTATATTTATAGAAGTCAGTGTCTACAAGCATTTTTTTAGAGGGTGTATCAGAGTCCGATCAGCTCTGATGGGGTCGACTTGGATGATGTTTGAAAGACCCGACACTGCCCAATGATCCAAATCAGAACATCACTGACGACGCCCTCTAGCGCTAAAGAGCGTATATTCAAAGTAAAATATGCAATAAATTCAAATTATATATTTATAAAATACATTTGTTTCATTAATATTTTTCTTGCGATAACTTCCAATTGCATTGGTATAAATACAATCAGAATTTTTATATCCTAATTATTCCACTAAGACGTTTACAAGATGCAGGTTGTACAGATCACATAAGAAATATTATAAAGTTTTTATAGACTCGTATTTTTTTCCTGATATTTTTCGTTTAGTTGTAATCATGGCTTGTTTAACCAAAATAATACCTCATGAATATAACCTAGGCTGTACCATTTACTAATAATTTTACTAATTTTACTAATTACTAATTTTTTCTAGATTTGCCCTGCTGAAATATAGGTACGTTTTATACACCCATGCATGTTATATGCCATCAAATACGGTAAGTTAAAATTTAATAGTTTACAAGCCTTTTCCTAACTTATCCTACCTAAATTCATTCGAAGTTAACCCAAGACATGGAATCCTATCGCTTTCATTCAGCTCTTAATTTAAATTTTTTTATCTGTCTTTTATTTTTTTATACTTATAAGTTGAGGGTGAGTAGAGAGGGGAGGAGTAAATTGAAAGAGAAGAAATTGTCCTAAACAATAAGAGAGCTGGTCAAATTCTTCACAGTTGAAGAACTGATTAACTTCTCTGTGGTCATATCCCATGAGTTGTTTTAATCTTGTAAACGACAAGCGTTTCTAAATTTCCAGCTTAAGCGTTTCCCGCGTTAATTCTTGCACACCGAACTAAAAATGCCGACCAAAAATAAACAATAAATAAATAAAAAATAATAATTATTAGCGATTTAATATTGAAGCAAATACACAAAAACATACATTTATTTCTTTTGTTCTGATCTGAGGAAGCCTATCAAAAATAGTCGAAACATGAAATCAAGTCAATAAAATAGTTCGTGTGTGTGTTTGTGCCGTTTTTCTTCTGAGATAACGCAGCTTATAAATAATTAATTAGGGAAAGATGACTACATAATGAACTATCTTTGCCGGAATACATGCATTTGAATGCCACGTACATTTAGTTTAACTGTATACTTCTAAAATCTCCGCCTAAGTGAGGAGATTTTATTTAATAATAATTTTATTTATCATTATTTTTATATTTATTTTTTAATAGGAGTATATAGTTTTACGTATCGCCCAGTTCACACTCTTCCGTCTTCTGAACCCACATCAAACTCTCACACATGGCTCCAAGAGGTCGCATGGGTACTGCGACGGCCACACCCGGTCATCGTCATCGACCCGCCGGCTAAACTGTGTGAGGGTAGTCGGAATGGTTTTCCGACTCGACAGGTGGAGAGAACGCCTCTCCCTTACCTACCTATGAGGAGCAGCCATCGGTCAGTCGACAGTCTGAGCGTAGCAGCTGCATCTCAGGAGTCAACGGTTTTACCAGTGGGTGAAGGAACTTCTGAGACGAGGGACGGGGTAAACCTCAACATCCCGGTGCAAAAGAAACCGGTAAAGCCATTGCACCCCTCCGCCTTGAATGTTACCATGAACCACAATTACAAGACAAGGAGCGGTAACCACAATGACGGAAAATGCGCTAACACAATCAATGATGATGATGAAATGTGGTCTTTTGTTGAATTCAACGAATAAGGGAAGTCTGAATTTGTATTTTTTTTATATTGTATCTCGGTACTAAATTACGTTTTAAATTTCAATTTTTCATTTTATTTTCATTCAAGTACTTTCGACCGCCTGAGTTATCATCAAGAAACTGGGTGTTGTCTGTGTGTTAGACAGTGTTTTGTTCTATAGATACATATGTGTGTGCGCGCGTGTCTCTCTGTGTGTGAGTGTGTTTGTGTCAGTCGGTTTATATCTGTAGACATTCAATCTGTTCCCAGCAATAAAAATATTCAGAAAGACAAGCAAAGAATTTATTTTGAAAGTCCTAACCGTCTGACTCAAACTTGTGACATCATCCAGACGAGAACCAATGAAAGGTTCCTTCATCAGAACTCTTGCGGCATCACTCCTTACTGATCTGCACGCCATTATACCTGGAAAATCTGAATGGCAATTTAAAAACTATATTAAGGAGCACTCAGATATTAATCGCCTGGAAGTAAAAGCAACACGACCAATGTAACGCTTGTTTATGTTTTTATAAAACTTATCTTAATAGCTATAAGTATTTAGGTAGGAGTGTTTTTGGCACATCGCCGCATTCGTTCGGCCCCTTAATTGGGGGGGGGGTTCTGTACCGAATCTTTTAATGTTTTATGATATCAACAACTTAAAGAACGTAAATACTGTACGTTTCTGATAAAAATGATTTTGTATAGACTGCGACTCTCTGACGCTATCAAAGTCTATCTATCTATCTATCTATCTATATTTTCTCTCTCGCTGTATCTATATCCCTATCTATTTATGTTTTTTCGTATCTATCTATCTATCTATCTATCTATCTATCTATCTATCTTGTTACTATATGCATTATCTATAAAAATATTTATTATAATATTTTTTATTTTATTCTCTTTCATATTACGGATTGTTTTGTATATCTTTCTGTCTCGCTATATATATATATATATATATATATATATATATATATATATATATATATATATATTGTGTATATTTAGGCAGCAATTTTTCATTGATGCATGTTTCATTAAATAATATAGACAATTTTTCTCTATTTATTTTAAGTAAGTTCCTTTCATATTGTCTGATAAGCTTAATACTTCTCGTTTTCACTCTCGCGTGGTCATGTGTGACGTCACGAGCTGCGACGTGATTTTCGCTTCCGCGTCTCGTATACACGACTTTGTCGTTGCTTTGAAATTTTTCACGCAACAAAAACAGACTATCATTATTGTTTCGTCCGTGTATTGTTTGATATATTGAAATGTAATTGTCATCTTTGATAATGGCTTCTGTAAGCCGAAAGCTAAGAATGGATTTAAACATGTATCAATATGGTGATTTCCTTTCGTCTTTCAATGATAATGTTATTAAACTTATCAGACAATATCAAAGGAACTTACTTAAAATAAATAGAGAAAACTTGTCTATATTATTTAATGAAACATGCATCTATATATATATATATATATATATATATATATATAGAGAGAGAGAGAGAGAGAGAGAGAAATACATAAACTTTTTATAAAATAATCAATCATATATTTCATTGAATAATATAGACATATTGTGTCTACTTATTTAAATACTGATCGTTTCCAGTTGTCTAATCAGTATCTTGATGTCGAAATGAAATCTATCAACAAAGGCGTCTCAGGTTTTTTTCAACCCAAGTACTTTTCGATCTTTTCTAAGATCATCTTCAGGGGTAAATTACAATGACAAACATGCTATTATAACTCAGATAAAATCTGTGTTCCGTTTTCACAGTGATTAAAAAAGAAGCGCGAACGCACTCCATTATAATTCACGTAGAATTTTAAAATTTTATCATTTGTACTTATGATATTTTTTTTACAAAACAAGCTTTTCAATATAAAGGAACTGAGCGGGAATTGGTAGAAAGTTAAAATGGATTTAGTACATAAATGTTATAAACATTTTAATATTTTGTTGCTATATTCGCAATAAATTTTGTTGAATGTTGATGGGTTTATTTTTATTTAGAGCGCTTCGAGAATTTGAAGGTTTTGTTTATTATATCAACGGAACGCAGATTTTATCGCAGTTACAATGGCATTCGACAATGTTATTTCGGGTGTAGTATCTGTTGCTGTCCAGAAATGTTATTCACGATATTGCATTCACATGGTTCCAGTACGAGGGGAGATAAAAAACTGAAAGCATTGTGATCTTGAAAATAATTTATAACAAAAGTCATGATCCACTTGAGGAAACGTAGAATTAATTGTTTTTTTATGGATGACAGACAGATATCCTAAAATTGGACAAAATGAATTTATATATTTTGACACATTAAAAATCTTAATGAGCATTCAATATGTCTCCCACCGGAAGTAAGTATAGCCTCAATTCGAGATGAGATGGAAAAAATAGATACATTAGAAAGGTTTTGTCGTTCCTCTTGATAATAATCTCAATGATCTTGCAAAATCTTTGACTTTCTATTATACGACATTACAAATTTAAATTCTTCCCTTATGGCAGGGCATTCGCCAAACCGACCGTGTAATACTGCAATGTCTTCATTAGCGACAAGTCTCTGTGCTACACGCGATGTATGGCAACCTTGTCGATAATATTGGTAACTTGATAAATATACAGTGTATCTCCAAAAAATTGACTTAATTTAGAATGTGATATCTGAGTAACTAGATGACCCAGGAAAACAAAATTAAATGGGCATCATATTGAACAATAAAAGATTTATTTATCAAAAATCGAACATGATATTGAAAGGGATGTAGCTTTTATAATCGATTTCACAACTATTCAATATACACACCACCTGTGGGATGACACACGTCAAGTCGGTAGTCTAGCTCCTGCCAAGCACGCTGTAGCATGTCTTGCGTAACATTTTCCATCGCCTCAGTGTGGATTTATCTCAATGAGAATCTACCAGGAGGATGGATCGGGTGTGCCAGTGATAATGACAGTGGGCTGTTGAAAAGTGTCAAAACAGGTGAACGTCGTGTTCACCTGTCTTGACCGTGATTTCTTTTTCTATGGGGCTATGTGAAAGGACAGGTCTATATCCCCCCTCTTCCTATAAGCCTAGAGGAACTTAAGCAAAGAATCACTGAAGCACTAGGGAATGTTAGTCAAGACATGCTACAGCGTGTTTGGCAGGAGTTGGCCTACCGACTTGGCGTTTGTCATGCCACAGGTGGTGTGTATATTGAACATTTGTGAATCTTTCTGAAATCGGTTCTAAAATCTACATCCCTTTTAATATCTTATATATCGAATTTTGATAAATATTTTATTATTCAACATGAAGCCTATTTAAATTTGTTTGCCTGGTACATGTAGTTACTCAGATATTTATATTTTAAATAATGTCAATTTTTTTTTAGTGGGGCGATACCCTGTATTTCCTTTGTCCATGAAACTGATAAAATATGCGATACAGTGGACTTATGGTCGCATCACGTTGGTCCACCGGTTCCTGTATGGTCACCAAAGTTAAGTAACGCCGATCCTGGTCAGTACCTAGATAGGTGACCGCTTGGGAATAACAAGTGCCGTAAGCTTGGATGTCCGGTGGTGTAATGGATAATGCCTCGGAATTGTTAACTCAGAGAGCCGAGTTCTAATTCCCGTTGGGTTCGTTATATTTACTTACACACAAATACTCTTGAGAAAGGCATGAATCCACCTATTCTGCCCTTAGTGAAGGGTTAATTAGTAAGATTGTTTCACTAAATCCTTATTATTTAAAAAATATTAAATAACATGCAAAGGGTTGATAAACCGTAACAAACGAATCAAATAAACAATCAACTATACAATAGACATCTGAATTTAAAGCGAAGCTTCTCTGGATCATTAACGTTTTTAATATAAACTGTAACCATCGTTTTGTGTTGTATTTCTTGCTTGGAAATTTTTGGAATAACCAATCTTGAAATTTTTGTGTCGAGCACTGTTTTTAAAAAATAAAAACAAAAATATTAAAGAACTTCGGATTATTTACCTAACTAGTTCTTTCCTTTTTTCTACACACACACACACACACACACACACACACACACACACACACACACACATATATATATATATATATATATATATATATATATATATATATATATATATATATATATATATATATATATATATATATATATATTCAGTTATGCAATAAATATTGTGATTTATAAATATAAGTGTAGTTGTGGACTCGACTACATAGGGAGGATGTCCCAAAGTTTGGATCTGAGAATAAAGCAACACTTACCCCAACCAGGATTTTGAATCCGGGTGCCAGGAAAAGTCAGCTAACCAATACTTCTGGCTCTTCTATTGCAGAGCATGCAATAAATAGCAGGAATGGTGTGTTTGATTTTAGTGGTGACCGTTTTTCGATTTTATTTACGTCCCACTCATCATATTACCTCAAGGTCCTAGAGTCCTTGTATATCAGATCCCGTGATCCTTCCCTCTGTTTACAGAGGGAATGCTTACTGGGTCTGAAAGTTATTGGACTCTAGCTTTCTTGAAATTCATTTTGTTTCTCCTTCATTCGTTATCATTAATATTAATTAAATTTACAAACTTATTTATTTATATCCCAGAAAAATAAACTTGATAAGGCTGTTCTTTTTTAAGTTTTTAAAATAACATATAAATTTGCCTTATTCCTAGCTATCGTTAAATTTTGTATATATATATATATATATATACATACATACATATATATTATATATATATAATGATAATATTAGTGGTCAATATATATATATATATTGAAATATTAGTGGTCAATATATATATATATATATATATATATATATATATATATATAAATTCCCAAGAGGATAGAATCCAGGTAGAACTCAATATCCAGGACAGAGTAAGAATATAATATAAAAGGCTCAAAATTAATATATATATATATATATATATATATATGACTGGCGCCATAGATAAAGCTATTATCAGGTTGAAGAACTTCCTTCTTAGTCACAGGCTTACCCATTATTTATTGATTACAGAGGCCTTTTACATCTTTCTGCATATTGGTGTATCTTGGACATTAGCAGCTGAATTACAGCGAGCTATCTGGCGTAACAAATAAGATAATACTGAACTATCCCAAGCACCGCCGACTCAAACCGCATCACAAATGACGCAGTGCGAAACACCATCAGACTCTAAACAGGGTTCCAGTGGAAGACTTCATAAATATCGACAAGAAGAATAATTTGAAATGGTATGGCTCCATCATAAGAGCCCATAATCTTTCCAATGCAATCCTACCAGGTTCCAACTAATGAAAAAAAAAAAAGAAAAGAATAATTAGGAAAATGAAAGAAAAATAGGCTGACAATAACCGTAACTCTGTCGAGAAAAGCTGCTTCACAGTGACTGAGATATTAGGGTGCAACAGAGACATATGGAAGAAATTCAACTAGTCAGCTGTTCAGGCACGGCCACACCTGTTCGTGGGATTGATTAGGAGGATGAGGATATATCCCGACTGTGACGCACTCTGTGACCGGATCAGACCGTGTGTTTTTGCTTGCTGTGACAGATGTTCGAATCCTGCTGAATAGCACATATTTTTTTTTCTCGAATCCGCTGGCCGGTAGACTTAATTCACATTGTTTAAAAAACAAATCTTCTAAACTGATTGATGTTACCTTCAGCATCCCGACTCAAGAGTCTGGTTCGTCCAATCTTTAGAAATCAACAATTTATTGCTTATATTTATTTTTTAAATTATTTCTTTTTTACACATTTAGCATTGGTGTAAATTTACTTCTGCATTGTATTCTCCGTGTTTATCTGGGCGCTTGTCCGCTCGCTCGCATGCGCCCATCTGCACGGATGTGCGTCGTGATCATTTTGTCATTTTCTTCTTTTTTTTTTTGTTTTTTCTTTTTGTTTTTATCTGTAATAGACTTAATTTGGTTTTGATCCAGCTCTGTGACCTATTTTTTTAATTTATTTTTATTTATGTGCAATTTTTCTTTTTTTATAGGAATTTGTATTTCCTTTATTTACCCTTTTATATAAATAATTAGTATTAATGCTTAGGCTCTCTCGCTATCTCTCTCTCTCTCTCTCTCTCTCTCTCTCTCTCTCTCTATATATATATATATATATATATATATATATATATATATATATATATAACCAATGATTTAATGTTTAAATGTTAAATACTTATACATACACATGCTCGCATATCCATGCATATATATACACATGCATACATACACATATTTATGTATGTTCCCTGGGCTATTATTTCGTTTTTTAATTCTGTCTGAATATATCATAAGTATTAATTGTAAGAGGTTAAATTTAGAATTATATAATTTATTTATTATAGTTCGAATTTATGTTCATATGTCTATAATTATACGCCTATGTATATTCCATGTATACATCTATTTGCGCGCATATTTAGGCGTTGTATATGCACATATGTACACATGGACATGCGCATGTGGGTACATGTACACTTAAGTCTGTGCATAAACTAGTGCATAAATGGTGAAGTTATTTAATTTTTAAAATCATTTTTGCACACACACACACACACACGCGTGCGAACACACATACACATATATATACTTAAATGCCTATAATTGATAACAGAAGCCATTGGTTTATACCATCGGCTTCCCATACTTAATACTTCTCGTTTTCACTCTCGCGTGGTCATGTGCGACGTCCCGAACTGCGATGCGATTTTCGCTTCCGCGTTTCGCATACACGAGATTGTCGTTGCTTTGAAATTTTTACTTAATACTTCTCGTTTTGACTCTCGCGTGGTCATGTTTTAGTTATATATTCTGTTCCATTTTTTTCCTTTCTGGCCAGCATTACCCTGACGATCCGTTTAGGTGAAACCTAGGTAGGTTTGCCTGGCTCCTTAGGTTTGCTCTACTTCGTGTATTCAGCACTTTATGTAGTTGCCTTTTACTCGTTTTGGAGGTTTTTTTTATTGGACTCTGACCTTGAACTCTGGACGATTGTTTTCGCCTCAGTTTCATGTTCTCGGTTCTTTCTTTTTTTATTCCTCATTTTTCTTTGGGTACTGGTTTGTTCTACTACAAGCCGAAATACCCAAGGTTTTTCCAAGCGAGTACCACCATTTGTTATATATATATATATATATATATATATATATATATATAAAATTAGGCATAACTGACAAGATAGTGCAGTTAAGTTTTTTGTTTAATTTCTCTTGAGTTCTTTTAATTTTGTTCTTTTCTGAACATAAATTATGTAGAAATTGTCCGAATGTTCAGTATGTTTGAGCGCTTTCGACTATACTTTTAGCCATTTTCAAATATTATTTTATTTTTTCTTTTAACTGAATATATAGTTTGTTTTATGTATGTATCTAGAGTTATATGAATGTTTTATATTCCAAACATGGTCAGCACATTGTGGCCGTGTTTATAGTTGATATTATTGAGTGTTGGCTTTTACTTTTATTTTATTAATAATGCTTAATTATTTCTAACCGTTTTTACATGTGAATGAGGCAATTGTGTTTGTATTATCAATGAAATATATTTCATCTGCAGCATACTTGGACAGACAGAACATTCGAAGAATTCCTAATTAATTTATGTCCAGACAAGAAGAAAATTATAAGACACAAGAAAAATGAGATACAAAAACTTAACCGAAGTCCATTAAAAAAGGCAGAAAATGGACTGCGATTAAGTTTTTTATTCAATTTTTTTTTGTCTTCGAACAAGTGTTTTCTTTTCTCTGCACAGAGTTATTGGTAACATCTTTCCGACCATAGTTTCATCAGAATCCATTTAAACTCCATCCGAAACAAACTAGTAGAAAATACAAACATAACATAATCTCATCCACATATAAATAAAAAGATTTAAAATGATGGAAACCTTAAGAATAAAAAAGAAAAGGACAACACTTAAGACTATTAACTACGAACACGGCCACAATGTGCTGTGATTGTAAGATAAAACATTTCTATAACACTAGAAACATACATAAAAGCCTTATAACCAGTTAAAAAGTAAAATAAAATCATTTTTGTTAATGGCTAAAATTCTAGCCTAAAGCCCTCGGAATTAGAGAACATTTGTACAGTTTCTTAACACTCAGTGTCCATAAAACAAAACACTTGTTTGAACAAAGAAAAATTAAATAAAAAAAGCTTAATTGAAGTACCTTGTCTCTCATCTTTAATAAAACATATATATATATATATATATATATATATATATATATATATATATATATATATATATACACACGGACATACACACATATATATATACATATAATTAAATACGGCAGATAGGATCTTCGATAAAAATTCCTGTTAGATTTTTAAATTGTTAAAAACATTTAAAACCTCATTTCCTCGAGTAAATGGTATCTTATTTAATGTAGTTTTTCTTCGTTAATTAAAAATGCTTCGGCATCTGGAGTCTCTGTTTACAATTCATATTACAGGGCGAAAGAAGCTGACATTGAAGCCAATGACTTCCCTTGATTTTTCCAATGACGTCTACTGATGTAAAACCCTTAAACCGTAACGATCTCTAACGGAAACGCCATTATGACGTCATTTTGAAGGAACTCTTAAATGGTCTTAGATTCTTGATGACTTTTTGTAATAAATTTATGTTTGGTGAGTTCATTTGGAATTAGTTTTTTTCATAGACTCGTTCTTACCAATCCAATGATCTACCATTGAAACGAAATTTATTATTTTTCATTTTTTCTTAATGACAAGTTTCTGGAGAATAAATTCAAATAAATCAACAGAGTTCTTGTGTTTGGAAAGAAAAAAAAAAGCAATGACTTTGCGAAAAAGATTTCAGTGAATATCAAATAATGGAATTAAAAATGAAATGCCCCCCCCCCCCAAATAACAAGAATGTTAACGAAGAAATTATGGAATAATTAATAATTAATGAAAGCAAAGATAATTTCGTAATACGTTTTTTAAGTGGATTATATTTGCATATAAGATATATTACATATTACATACACTATATATTATATAATGTGTATATTACGTAACAAGAACATAATGCATATTATATAACATGCACATATGTTATTTACATAGATATATTATATAATATATATTATATAACACATTATATAGTCTATATATTACATAATACGTATATTATATAATATGCACAAGATACATATTATATAACCATCATATATACTATATATGTATACACAAGATGTCCATAAAATTCGTGTGCACTTTAAAAATTTATAACTTTAAAGTCAACACGAACTTTATGGACACTATATTAATCATTTCACCCCAAGCATGGCAGAATGTACGCCGAGGGGTTACAGAGAGTGAAAGTGAGAGAAAAAAGTGGGTGTAAGAAGGATTGAGGAAAGGACAAAGATGAACGGGATACAAGAAGACAGAAAATGTCGATTGACGCTGCGTTTAAATTTCAGAAGATTGTAAAGAAACAAGTAAACGGAAGGGTGTTCGACTGGTGGGAAGTGCGAGAAAAGAAACTGTTAGAGCCGAAACGTTGTAATAAATATGGCGACAAAGATGAGGACAATAGTGCGAATAATGTAAATAGTGTACATAATACCTCATCTCAGACATATAGACAGATATTGAAAGGCCGAAACGTTGTAATAAATATGGCGACAAAGATGAGGACAATAGTCAGAATAATGTAAATAGTGTACATAATACCTCATCTCAGAAATATAGACAGATACTGAAAGGCCGAAACTTTGTCATAAATATGGTGAGAAATATGAGGACAATAGTCAGAATAATGTAAATAGTGTATATAATATCTCATCTCAGAAATATAGACAGATACTGAAAGGCCGAAACGTTGTAATAAATATGGCAACAAAGATGAGGACAATAGTCCGAATAATGTAAATAGTGTACATAATACCTCATCTAAGAAATATAAACAAATACTGAAAGGCCGAAACTTTGTCATAAATATGGTGAGAAATATGAGGACAATAGTCAGAATAATGTAAATAGTGTACATAATACCTCATCTCAGAAATATAGACAGATACTGAAATGGTTAGATGTTACCGTAAGTTCTATGTTAACAGTTTCTTCTATCGTACTACTTGCCTTGCTGTGATCTTTGATCTTCAAACATTTAATTTTAATGACAATTATTATCTTTTGTCTTAATTTTTTGTTCTTATTGCTCTTTCTTTCTCTCTCCTTAATACTGATTTGTTTCTCATATTCCCTCGGTAATCCCTTGTCTCTTAGTGGTTTTATTGGGGTGAAATTATTATAAAATATTTTATATGCATATTATTTAATATACAACTCATATAATATATGGGTACATGGGTTCTATTTGTGAAGGTATGAACATGTTAGAACCAACGGATGTAACTCGTCTGAAAATATTTCATAGCAATAACGATAGAGTAGTGACGAGCTAGCAAAGTTTCTTCTATGGGAAATGATTTACAGGATGGAAAAATCATCACCCATAAGGCCGCGTAATCGCTTTGAAACTATTTCGATGCTGAGTAGTGAAAACTGAATGGTATTAGCCCAGATATGGCAGTGATAATCAATTCTTGCTTTGATCTGACTCTTGTAAAGATAGGCATTTTCTGGAGCGGTACAATCAACAGAACGTTATCCAAGAAGCTTTTACAATGACAAGAATATTCGCGTTCCATTTGACCTTGTAGGTATCCTGATATGTCCCGGAAAGGAATATATTTGAACGAAGTAGCTAAGTGGTTTTTGGCTACTATAACCAAGTAGAATACGGTAGCAGTAATCGACTGGTACGCGTCGTAGTCGCAGGTAAGAAGTGTAGATCAATGGCGTAGTCCAATGGGCGACGTTATAGACTTTAATGCTCTGAATCTCCTACACGTCCGTCGGTATTTATGACGGACACCAGCAAATCATATTCCAGTGAAGGGGAACACAGGTGGACGCATATTCCATTATATCATATCCACAGTCTTTGATGGAATAATCACTCCTTGTTTGGTATATATTTAGAGTCGGCTCGATGCTGTTAAAATGTTATTAGTTTAGTTTATGATATATTGAATGATACAAGCCAGTCTTTTGCCAATTGAACTCTGAGACTTAAGTGAGATGAGAGGATCAGCTGACAGGCACTGGCCATCAAGATAGTTGCAGGTGCACCCATACACCGTGGTGTCATCTGCATATCTATTTACAAAGGATCTGAGAGTGCTCTGGAGCAGATCATTGCTGTAAAGCAAAAAGAGGGTAGAGTCGAGTAGAGAGCTTTGGTTGGGAGATTCCAGCATTATTCTTATGGGCCTCAGGGGACTGCTCATTCACGAAGACCTTCATAGACCTACCTGACAGGAAAAACTTGATAAGTGCGAGGGCTCAGATTCCATAGTCAGTTTAGGTAACAATTTCCTGTGCTATACTTTGTAAAAGACTTTCGTGATATCTAGAGCGATCACTTTCGAGATTTTCTTTATTATCAAGTGCTTCATTAATGCTATAGTTAATACATCAGCAGTGGACCTAGAAGAGCGAAAACTATACTTTGGTTTGGAATGTCTCCGAATAGGTGCTCTTTGCATTTTCCAGGAATCTCCTGTAGTGATTGATTGATTCGTTTTCTACGGCTTATTACCCCTTTGCAAGTTATTTAAAGAAAAATCAGAGATGAAAAATTCTAATAATCAAATATGAAAACACCAACGAACTACTTAATCGACGAAACGAGCTCGTCTTCAAATGCAGACATAAAAAATGCTTCGGATTTCTAAAATAACATCAATTTTAAAAAAGATTAACACAAATTTGGGTTTCAGATGATTTACATATATTTTTGCATGTGTATATATATATGTGGATAGATATATGTATATATGCATATCTGAGGAAATATCTATCTATGAATACATTTTGTTTTACCCTTTCATATACATAAAATACCAATGGGTAATAAATCACATCAGAATTCCCACCTATGATCCTTCATGTAAATCCCACTCCCTTCATAACATGTGACCCCATTTTACAAAAACCCTCTTACCTGGGCATCTTACTCTCACATATATCTCTTTTTCATGTACGTGTATGCACAAGCATACCATTGTACTTGTTTGATTTGTATATCTGTGTTGGGGCATAGATTTTGTATATGCAAAAATGTGTATCCACGTCTGTGTAAATAGGTACAGGTGTATACTATATGTTGCATTATCTCATGAGTAGGTGCATAGATTAAACGTTGTGTATATATTTGGGGTCACTTGATGGAAAACAGTCTTAAATGCCCCTTTACAGTCACACTATTAGTAATGCATATGAGGGCATCTTACATGTTATCTAAGTACTTATTTAGGAATGTACTAGTCAAATATGTGCATAAGTGTTTATGAATACAAATAGATAAATATGTGAGTATGTGTGTATATATGTGCGTGTATATATACGTATGGGTGAACACATTTACGTGAAAACATATATGTGTAGATGGATGCGATTGTGTGAATGGATGTAGGCATATATGTGTTTGTGTAATTATATACGTATATAGAGAAATGCGTATGTATGTAGGTATAGGGATTTGTGCACGCTCTCCGGTTCTCCTTTCCTTTATTCTGTTCCCTGCTTCTTCTTCTTTCTTTGCTCTATTCTTGATAAATCATCTCCACCCGTATTACTTGTCCAGTGAATAAGAGGTCAACGCTACAGCCATTGCATCTCCAAGAGACATATACGTCCCTCCTTCCCTTCCTACTTTGTGGAACTATCTTAAAACACAACTTATAAATTAAGTTAACTCCCTTAGATAGCGGCAATTTTTGAATTAACGGAGCTAGTTCATGAGCAAACAATAAAATCATAGCTAAAAAACAACAATTATAGCAGAATGTTTCGAAACACGTAATTACGATTTTTCATGCATAGCGGAAAATTTTTGAATTAAAAGAGCGCGTTCATGAGCAAACAAAAAAAATCATAACTGAAAAAACAACAATTATAACAGAATGTTTCGAAATACGTAATTACAATTTTTAATAAGTTTTCTTACATAGCGATAAATTTTTGAATTAATCGAGCGTGTTCATACACAAAAAATTCATAAATGTCAGTTGCATTAATTCTTTGTCATTGTCACCCCTTAAGATGATCTTGGATGAGACTGAAAGTACTTTGGAAAATAAAAAGTATAAGAACAGCTATAGCATCTTTTTCAATCAGTTTAATTCTAGCGTTAAAAAAATATCCGTGAATATGAGAGGATTTAAATAAAAATAGGTATAATGTTTAAATCAAATTATTCAATCATGCATGCTTGAATGAAGATATGCTACCTAAACACACGCACACACACACGAACACACACACATAAACACACACACACACACACACACACACACACACACACATATATATATATATATATATATATGCGTGTGTGGGTATATGTATGTATCTATGTGCGTGTGTGAATAAAAAGACAAGAGAAAGAATTGACCTTAGATGACGCGTTTCGTCCTCTGAGGGACAAATGCAAGGATTTATGTTGTTACACGTGTTTATATACAAGAACAAGATTGTAATTTTGGAAAGATGCAGAAATTAAAAAGAAAAGTATGTCTGAACATAAAGGGGAAATTATACATAATAATTTATCAAATGCACCTGTCATACACAGAAATAAATTCAAACAATTTTGTTGTAAAAAATATGTAGTAAATGTAATAGGAAAGGCTCGGAATAAATGTAGGGGGAGCGGAACACGTCTCAAGAAGAAGAAGCGATTACAGGTGAAGCCAATGCTTGATAAGTGTCTAATGTGCAGTGAACGTAGTAGGAAAAGACAAGATAAAAATTAAGCGGAATTAAACTTAGCGTAAGAAGAAACGATTACAGATGGAGCAAATAATTGCTCGATTGGTGTCCAGTGTGTAGTAAACGTAGTAGGAAAGGCCAAGACAAAAATTACGGAGAACGGAACACATTGTAAGAAGTAACGATTAGAGGTGGAGCAAAAAGTTGCTCGATGGTGCCTAATGTGTACTAAATGTAGTAGGAAAGGCCCAGACAAGAATGAAGAGGAACAAAACACATCTCAAGAAGAAACGATTAGTGGTGGAGCAAATGATTGCTCAGTTAGAGCCCGATGTGTAGTAGACGTGGTAGGGAAAGACTAGACACAAATACTGGTATATAATAAAAATGGTAAAATTTAGCATAGCACATTCACGACAATCATAAGTTTTAGAAAAGGTGTTTGTCATGCAGTGGGCGAGCAGTGACTGCTGCTGATGCTGATGATGTTGATGAAATGCACATGTAACTACATAAATCTTTATCTCTTTACAGTCACACACACATACACATGCACGTATATATATATATATATAGTGTTTGTGTATTTGCATGAGTATATTTCTACTTAGGTGCGTGTGTATTTGCGAGTTTGTATTTCTAAGGTTTTGCAGTTTCTATTCAGCTGAGAAACACCTAATTACTAAAAGATGGCACAAGTTGGCGCCTCGTTGCCCGAAAGTAAAGAATGAAGAAAGATCTTGCTTTCCCAACAGAATATGTAATTCTGGTAGGGGTGGGAGGGAAAGCAAACAATGAAAGCTTGGCAAATTCCTGACATCTGCATTAAGGAGAACAAATTGTCTGAATTAAAAGATTTTGGTGGCTTTTTTTTCGTCTATCAAATCCGCGACTATATAAACTTTCATCCACAGCTGCTGGAAATTCACGCTTGAAGCCGTAGATTTTGAAATTGTTCCAAACATTATTATGTGAAGAACATATATATATATATATATATATATATATATATATATATGAAATGCAAATGTTTCTACATCTTTATCTATATATGTATATATACATTTATCTATGTCTGCCATTCGTCCATGCTTAGAATATTGCTATTGCTGTGACATATGGCCCGGTGTTCCTGCTATCTATCTAGAGAACCTTGAATAAATCCAAAGAAGAATCAGCAACATTATTGGCCCCTATCTGGCATCTCGACTTCAGTCGCTTTCCCACGGCCATAAAGTCGCCTCCCTTTGCTTCGTCTATAAATACTTTCATGGTAATTGATCATATGAGCTCTTCGCTATGGTACCTAGACTTTATGAATTTAAACGCAGTACTAGACTGTCAACGATTTCTGGATCGAGCTGGCTAGATGTAACCGTAAATTCTATGCTAACAGTTTTTGTTCTCGCACTTCTCGTTTGTGAAACTCCGTTCCGGCTCTATGCTTTCCAGCCAACTTTGATCTGCAAAAATTTAAATACAATGTCGATTGCAATCGGCTCGCATTCTGATTACTCATCCTCTGTTTTCACTCCTGAGCAGTGTTCCTGTTTCTAACGCTTCGACACCAGTAACTCTTTCGTCTCTGTGGCTTTACTGCCTTGATTTGGATGACCTTGATTAATATATATACACACGAAAACACACATACACACACAGACACTATATATATATATATATATATATATATATATATATATATATAAATGTCTTATATTGAGAATATTTAACATCGAAAAACATAAGAAAAATGAATTCCTTTTAATAATATGTGGAAATATCCACTCTTTGCCTGATGAATGTCGCGAGACCAGAAACCCATGTAGCAAAATTATGGAAAATAAAGCATAATATATTTAAAAAAAATCCACATTAGAACCAAAAACATTTAAGGTTTCTCTCTTTTTTAATATACACACTTTTCACTCGTTGGAACTACTACAACCTCTTCCCTTTATATATATATATATATATATATATATATATATATATATATATGTGTGTGTGTGTGTGTGTGTGTGTGCGTGTGTTATATGATAGGATAAAGAACAAATAGGAGATGTTTATCAATTTAACATGTTTCGCTTTTATTAAACCTTCATCAGAGAATGAGTTATGGAGGAAAAAAGAAATGCTGGTATTTTTGTGTTGCTTGATTTTCATTGCTCCTTCAGGTTTCACCTGCAGTAGACTCGTTGAGCAGTGTGAGTATAGTTTATGGCGTTCAAAATTCAAGAAGAGAGAGGTCGCGTCCTCCTGAAAATGATGCAAAATATGGATTTCGATTCATATTTGATCGGTATTCGATCCAAATTCGCACGCACACACACACACACACACACACACACACACACACACACACACACACACATATATATATATATATATATATATATATATTAAACATTTCACCCCAAACAAGGCAGGAGTGCCATTAGTACGCACGAGATTACGGAGAGTGAAAGTGAGTGAAAAGAATGGGTGTAAGGTGGGGTTGAGGAATGGAAAAAGGGATCAGGGAAGCAAATGAGAGGAAGGGAGTTCAAATGAGAAGTACGAGGAAAGAAACTGTTGGAGTAGAAGTAGCTGTTGCATTTAGCTATTTCAATAATAAACAGGTGGGACCTAGCTGCCAATCTAGTAGCAACGCTTAAATTAATGTAGTCGGAGCACCAGGGAAAAATGCTTGACAAAGCATTAGCCATAAAAATATTTGTCGAAGAGACCAAAGGAAACCACATCACGTCTGCGAGAGAGTGTCTGAAGTCGAGAAGCCAGTTCAGGACCGATTACATTACAGATTCTTCTTTGGATTTTATCGAAAACCACGAGATGAACTCCAGGGGCACCAGATCATATATGGCAATAGTAATGAATGCAAGGACGAATGGTAGATTTGTAGATGTGTAAGATGGACGAGAAATACCTTTTGGTACGACATAGTGAACTAACTGTCCTTGCATTAGATGCAGCTATTGATTCAACGTAGTTATTCCATTTCAAGTCAGTTGAAAACGTGAGGCCAAGAAGGCGCAGTGAAACGCTCTTACGGAGAGGAGCATCAACCATGCTGACGGCGACGGGGAAGGAAAGTTTCTCTATAGTGGTTAACTGATAGCAGTTTAGTTTTGGAGGCATTAAAAATTACAAGCTATTCCCTGCCCCAGTCAACCACCGATTGGAGATCCTTTTCAAGAGCAGCAGCCAGGTTAACTTTGTCAGCGTTGCTGGGCTTACTACTGAGACAGGAGTAAATGGTAGTATCGCCTGCATAGATGCCTACTTGGGAACTGATGACATCAGGGAGATGATTGATGAAGATCAGAAACAGTATAGAACACATGATAGGACCTTGGGGAATACCCGCGTTAGTATGAAATGAACTGGTAGGGAGCCTGTTCAGGACCACCCTCATTTCCCGATTAGATAGGGATGATTGGATTGAATCAAGTAAACGTCCTGTAATACCGTAGCCCTGAAGCTTACGTAGAAGACCAACATGCCAAACCCTGTCAAATGCCTTCGAGGTATCTAGGGACACAGCTCGAGCTTCCCATTTTTATCGAGAGCTTGATATATATATATATATATATATATATATATATATATATAATCATGGCCGTAAACCTGTCAGCGGTAGACCAGATAAAACAGAATCCATATTGTTTGTCAAAGAGTAGCGCATGCTTAACCACTTCGGCATTGTTTAAAGCTTAGAAGACTTTGTCGAAAATCGGTCGGAAACTTATAGGTCGGTAGTTACAGGGGTCAGAAGGTTCGCCAGAGTTCTTAAAGACAGTGAGGACCTCTAAAAAACTGGAAAGCAGGAACCTGTGAGGCAATGGTTGTATAGTTTGGAGAGAACTGGATCCAGCTCGGGGAGCACATTTCTTCAGAACGACGGCTGGTAACCCGTCACCTGCACTTGCCTTATGGGAGTCTAATTTAGAAATGATGTCCGAGACCAACGATAGGGTTATGTATATATCACTCAGTATAGCCTCAGTTCTGGAGTGGGGGTGGGATCAGGTGTGGGCATTACAGATGAGTTGAGTGTTGAGTTGTAAGAGAATTTACGAGCAAAGAATTTATCTGTTGTAGATGTTAGGACTTCGAGTTGATTGAATAGAGGAGGGATTGAGGATTTGCTTTTGTTCAGCACATTCCGGCAGAGACGCCAATAATCTTAAGAACATGGAAAGACTATCCCCTAGGGTTGTCACATTGTTAGTATTATCTAGAGTGAGTCGTTGGATATATTCAGTGGTGAAGAACTTAATCCTGTACTTAAGCCTCTCTTACCACTTATTCCTAATAAGCGCCACCATTCCCGTCAGCTATTGCCGGAAGTCCTGCCTTTCAGTATCCAGCCATTCTAGGCCTAGTACCTAACACTATTCAATCACAGACGAGTCTATGGTCCGAATAGTCTAAATGGTGAAACGTGAGACAATCTAGTAAATCTAGATCGAATATTCTCACTATCATTCTGTCCAGGTAGCTGGCTACTAGGAGAGACGGCCACTTAAGTGCACACGTCCACATCTCCCTCCCAGGATGATCGACCCGATATCTATTGACGAGGCGATTTGATAGGAATGATTGGATTAAATCAAACAATCGTCTGGTAATACCGTAGCCCTAACGCATGCGCAGAAGACCAGTGTGCCAGATATCTAGAGCCACGTCTCGAGCTTCGCCGTTATTATCAAGAACTTGATATACATCCCTGGTGTTCCGACTACATGAATTTTAGCGTACTACTAGATTGACATTTAGGTCCTTCTACTAATGAATTAGTTAAATGTAACCACCACTTCTACTCCAACAGTTTCTTTTCTCGCACTTCCCGACAGTAAAACTCCCTCCCTCTTACTTGCTTCCCTGATAACTACGATCTTGAAAAATGTAAATGCAACGTCAATCGCCATCTTCTGTTGTCTTGAACCCTGTTCATCTTTTATCCTTTCCTCAATCTATATTATCCTTTTATCCTTTCCTCTATATCTAGTCTTTTCCTCTTATTTTCATTCTCTGTGACCCAACTCAGTCCCCTCTATATCTAATCTTTTCTCTCACTTTCACTCTCGGGGACCCCCTCAATCCTCTCTATATCTAGTCTTTGCTCTCACTTTCACTCTTTGTAACCCCCTCAATCCCCTCTATATCTAGTCTTTGCTCTCACTTTCACTCTCTGTAACCCCCTCAATCCCCTCTATATCTAGTCTTTGCTCTCACTTTCACTCTCTGTAACCCCCTCAATCCCCTCTATACCTAGTCTTTTCTCTCACTTTCACTCTCTGTAACCCCCTCAATCCCCTCTATATCTAGTCTTTGCTCTCACTTTCACTCTTTGTAACCCCCTCAATCCCCTCTATATCTAGTCTTTGCTCTCACTTTCACTCTCTGTAACCCCCTCAATCCCCTCTATACCCAGTCTTTTCTCTCACTTTCACTCTCTGTAACCCCCTCAATCCCCCTATATCTAGTCTTTGCTCTCACTTTCACTATCTGTGACTCCCTTAATCCCCTCTGTATCTTGTCTTTTCTCTCACTTTCACTCTCTGTAACCCCCTCAATCCCTCTATATCTAGTCTTTTCTCTCACTTTCCCTCTCTGTGACCCCCTCAGTCTCCTTTATATCTAGATTTTTTTCTCACTTTCACTCTATGTGACCCCTTGCGAATTAGTTGCACTCGCGCCTTGCTTGGGGTGAAATGAATAGAAAAATAAATTCAGTGATGGCCGTTAACGCAATAAAATTGTTTGAATGAATAAAAGAGCGGGAACAGAAATTGCAAAGAGTCGAACGTTGCTTAGAGCAATAAAACACAGGAAGTTGTGGAGAGCCAAGATTGCGTCTGTTCTAAAGAGAGACGATACATAAAATAAAAGAATAAACTAAACTCTACTGAATGTTAATACAATAATTGGAAAAAACATTTATATTTAAAACCAGGCAGGCGATACAAGTAGGTCCCGTAAAGTTCTCGGCCCTACTAAGAAGGACTGCCCTAGAGTCATCCTTTCAACACATCAAGAACGATATTACTCAAGTTTCTTTAACTCTCCCCCCACCTCCCCGACAAATGCTTAGGATTGGTCATTGATATACTTGGAATGAGCAGCAGGGTCAGTTTTCAAGCATACCTCTCTGGGTGGGTCTACGAGATACCCCAGGGGCAAAAAATTGTGTAGTAAATTATTTAAAAATCTGTGACTGAAAACAATTTTTATCTAGATTCATATACTAAATGATGAGCCCCAAGAATTTTTTGGGGTGGGGGGGGGGGTGGGGTGGTGTTGAATTAAATAAGAAAACGATCTTTCATGATTTATTTAGGCTAATATTTTCATCTTAGTTGTATAACGGTCGATATTTTCTCCGGCCTTACACAAGTGTATCTTCCATTTTTTAGTGACATCTGTTTAAAAAATTCTCTTTTTTTTAACTGAAAAATTCGGAGTGCCAAGTTACAATTCCAGTTGGGTTCGTTATATTCACTTATGTGCAAATACACTTGGAAAAGGTAGGGATCCACCTTTTCTACCCCTTGCTATGGGTTAATTTGTAAGGCCTTATTTTTTTTTACTAAAGCATTATTATCACAAAAATTCTTACAATTTAAAAATATTTTCTGGCTTTAAATAACCTTCAAAGTGTTGATAAACCGTACAAAACGAATCAATCAATAAACTGAAAAATTAAGGAGAAAAACAGATTTAAAAATATTGGACATCAATCTATATAGCTGCGGAAGATCGAAAATCAGAGAAAATAAATAAAAAGATATGAATACAAATTCGAATAATTCATGATAAAAACAAGGAATTATCTGGCAATTTCCCTGAATTTATGGAAATAAATATTTAAAAATGGATTTTTTAAAAAAAAAGTACGTTTGTTAAACAGGTGAATTACAATCCGACAAAAAATATTTCTAAAGTGTCAGAATGGAATTTTGACTGGAGAAAGAGCTTCAGGGTTGAGATGCAAAAGCTATTCAAAAGTAAACAGTTCTTGGAGTGAGAGACAAGAGAAAGAAAGAAGTTCGCCATATTTGAACAGTACTGGATTATTCATTTCGGCTTGTCTCTCACTCGTTCTTATTCTCAAATATCAAAACCTGCATAAATTCTTTGTTAAAGATTTTTCTTATTTAATTTTCCTGCTTTTCCGGCCATTTTTCTGGTTCCTGGTGAGAATTTGGGTAAAATTTCATGGAAGTTGAAACCGCCAAGGCGGCATTAGATAATTTAGGAATAAATATATTTATTTGTAAGTAACTGTTTTTTAATCACTGATTTGGACAAAAAATGACGATCCCATTGGTTTAATGGAAACCTCAGCCAATTCTAGCGGCAATATCATTTTTAAGTGCCAAGAATTGACAATGTTGAATAAGCGTCAAGATGGCGTCGTCGTTTTTGTACCTGCTGACCTTATGACTAACTTAATCATCTTTTTTCTTTTTCTCTCATTGAAAGTTTAGAACAAATAAAAAGTGTCCCGTTTATGTGGGAAGTTTTCAACGGCAACTTTAGGCAAAGTAGTGTGTGAACGTGTGCTAAGGTTTGAGTCAGTGTGTGTGTGTGCGTTTACATGCAAGTGGGGCTTTTTGTCTTTAAGGCGAAAGCAAAAATAAAATAAAAATAAAATAAAATAAAAACTGACTCAGTAGCAGAGAGAGAGAGAGAGAGAGAGAGAGAGAGAGGGAGAGGGAGGGAGAGAGATAGAGATAGATAGATAGATAGAGAGAGAGAGAGAGATGAAGGAAATGCCGGGGGAGAGCAAAAAATATCTTTCTGAGAGAATAAATACAAAAAATATTCTAAAGAAACCGAAATATGTCTGTGTTAGATATAACACATAATATTTATATATATATATATATATATATATATATATATATATATATATATATATATATATATAGTATATATTTGAACGCGTCTGAAGATTTGCAAACTCGGGTAGTCGACTGGCGCTGATATATATATATATATATATATATATATATATATATATATATTGCAATATATATTTATTTGCACTCACTCAGACGACTTGAACGCGTTCAAGTCGCCTGAAGATTGTGCAAACTCAGCAACGACTCAAACTCCCCTTGATATATATATATATATATATATATATATATATATATATATATATATATATATATATCAAAGCCAGAGTCGTTACGAGTTTGCACTCACTTCAGACGACTTGAACGCGTTCAAGTCGCCTGAAGATTGTGCAAACTCGGGTAACGACACGGGTTCCCCTTTGGTATGAGTTAACGTTGTGAAGTGTTTTTCGTTATGTCTAGTTAATCTAAGCGTTGAGCACTTTTCTTTATTGAGTAGGTAGGTGTTTGTCTTTAGGTCATTTTCCTTTTTCTTTCCTTGTTCGAGATTTTTTTTTCTTGATTAGGCTGTTAGGTCTTTGTCAAGTTGTCTGTTGGTTTCACTAACGTATTTGTCTTTTAATATATATATATATATATATATATATATATATATATATATATATATATATATATATATATTAAGAAATGGACAAAGTCTGACAATTTATTTATTAAAGACATTTTTAACGTTTTTTTTTTATAGATACAAGTATTTAAGTAAATGCTCTGTTTATAATAAACAGTATTAAATAATATTTACCGGCCTGAATGTCCGAGAAATTTTCATAGAATATTTTCCATGATAATTTCTCAGACATTCAAAATGTTATTTAATACTGTTTATTATAAACAGAGCATTTACTTAAATACTTGTATCTATAAAAAAAAAAAAAAAAAAACGTTAAACATAAATATAATTTAATATATATATATATATATATATATATATATATATATATATATATATATATATATATGTGTGTGTGTAATGATCAGTTACTCGAGTTCTCCGAGCACACCGCTCTGCTAAAGCGTTTAACCAATCCCTGTCGCAGACCTATGCTAAGGAGAGACTACCTGTGGCTGTCTAGCGCAACTGGTTTCTGGAGGAGGACACGTTATCTGTCATGATCAGCAATTTGAACAAGGCTAGTAAGTTTAAACTCTCGGTCACAATGACTTGTCACTTCGTGCTAACAAAACCATCGATGTCTTTCGAACAGTTCAGTCTATCCAATTTGCGGTGTTAGACAAAACTACTTCTAGTGAAGTCTTTTCTTATCTCCGCCCAAGATTAACTGCAACAAGTCTTCTGGCCTGCGGTTAGGTGCCTAGAAGGGGGTCGTTCTTCCGGGGCTTTATGGTTGGGCTGATGAGCCCGTCCTCATTCTTGGAGTGTAGTTCGGGCCCGGACTCCAGCTAGAGAAGAATTGGTCAGAAGTACAGGCAAATGTCGGAGCGTTGGTCCGGACTTTCTCCGAAGGAGGTTGCCCTTGAAGTGTTTAGTATTTACTAATTCCACATCCTGAATTTTGATAATGGATTCAGGGTCGGTGCCATCACTGCTTTCTTTCCAATTCCAGATCATAGTTTCCTTTTTGGAACGATTTATCTTGACTCCTATTTCTTGCAACACTTGATAGAAAATATATATTCGCACTTCATTGAAACGATTAAACCGATTGTGTCAGATCAATATAATTCAATATGGCCATGCTTCTTTTTACCTCAATGGTAGAAGAATGAAAATACGTTTACTTTTTTCAAAGGATATATATATATATATATATATATATATATATATAATTGGAACATTCAAGTTTGTTTAGCGGCATATGGGTTATTTAATGGCGAAATTAAATTTTCTTGGCATTAGTAATTTCTTGTTACAAAAATGTATTGTTGGTATTTTTTACTATAAAATGTAGTTTTGTACTTTCATAATGTTTTGTTTTTGTTTTGTGGTTCACTATTTACCCATAGCTGGGACCCTAGCAGGTACTACCACCCGACGTCAGCATGGACCGGGGAACAACAGCAATTACGAGGTGGTTCCAGGCTCTTCAAAATCTCCAATCTCCCGATTAGAGGCCTTGCTGCAGGAGGACGTTTAAGCCGAAAGTATTAAAACTGCAAATGCCTCGATACAATCATATTTCTTTGACGTCTTGGAGGAAAAAAGGAAGATGTAATAAGGAAAACCTCCATTAATTCCAAGAATTAGTGTACTATAGAAGGCAGTTCGAGGGTCTCAATTCCCTGAGTTATTTGATTTACCCACATACTCCACTATCCCCCAAAAGCTTTGGGTGGGGGTCATTATAATAACCAATTAACAAGTACAGAAGATAAAGAAATAAATATAGAAAGTGCTCGATGTCAAAGGAAACAGAAAAAGACAATTTAAAGAAATTTGCATAGCGACTGACTTCATAATCGGTTTTCACCGCAAAGAATCTTCAATCAGCAAGTGGTAAAAAGTTGCATGTTTGTACATAATTGAAACTATCAACCCTAGACTATTTATAGTCCGAATAATGTAAATAGTGTACATAATACTTCATCTCAGAAACATAGACAGATACTGAAAGGACGAAACGTTGTAATAAATATGGCAACAAAGATGAGGACAATAGTCCGAATAATGTATATAATGTACATAATACCTCATCTCAGAAACATAGACAGATACTGAAAGGCCGAAACTTTGTAATAAATATGGCAACAAAGATG
The DNA here is from genome assembly GCA_903632075.3 of Acanthosepion pharaonis. NCBI lineage: Eukaryota > Metazoa > Mollusca > Cephalopoda > Sepiida > Sepiidae > Acanthosepion > Acanthosepion pharaonis. The sequence goes on along the minus strand of CAHIKZ030004180.1, from coordinate 96,853 downwards.
AAGACAATAGCCCGAATAATGTAAATAATGTACATAATACCTCATCTCAGAAATATAGACAGATACTGAAGGGCCGAAACGTTGTAATAAATATGGCAACAAAGATGAAGACAATAGCCCGAATAATGTAAATAATGTACATAATACCTCATCTCAGAAATATAGACAGATACTGAAGGGCCGAAACGTTGTAATAAATATGGCGAGAAAGATGAGGACAATTGTCCGAATAATATAAATAATGTACATAATACCTCATATCCCAAATATACACAACCCTGCACATTGGATCGACGATGTGGTATTGTGTTAAATCATTACGAAAAAGAAAACGAAAACATTAAATGAACTGAATACTATTCCCAAAACAAATTAAAATTATTTGTCCTTTTTCACTTGCTATGACTTCAGTTGAGAATTTACAGATTTTGACAGCATTTTCTTAATCTGTATTTCCGATAAATAATTGCTGATGTTTTGATTTTCCCGCTTCTGGTAAATTTGGAAATACTATTTTTAATTTTTAATTAAGTAATGAAATTAATTAATGGAATTATTTGGCAATTTTTATTTCAGAATTTGATAAAATAAATAGCGAACCAATTTTTGAAGATTCTTATTTAATGGAAAATATTTCTACTTCCATTTGATTTCCCACGTTGTATTGAAATGTCTTCATTTTCCAACAAAAATTCATTTTCCTTTGACGCAAATAACAAATATTTGGGTCAGAAGAGAGTTCCACAAGTGATAAATGCCAGAGAAGAAACTGTTAGCAAAGAACTTACGGTTCTGTCTAGCCATTTCGACTGTAAGATGATGAGACCTTGCCGTCAATCTAGTGCTACGATTAAGTTCAAGTACCATAGAGGAATGTTCATCAGGACAATTACCATGAAAGTATTTATAGAAAAGGAACAAAGAATATTGTTCAATTGAATTTGAAAGCATGGGGTAATTTATATTTAATATTTTGCGCACAAGGGTTTTAAGATTGTATTTTGTATTTCTTACATTGCAAACAACACACACACACACACACACACACACACACACACACACACACACACACACACACACACATATATATATATACACATGTGTGTGTGTGCATTTGTACATGTGCGTGAGTGTATATGTTACTGAAAATTGAAAGTAAACGACTTTTATAAATAATAATAATAATGATGATGATGATAATAATAATAATAAGTGCTAATTATTGCTGGTGAAAGTTATAAGAATGTTGTGGATAAAGTTGGTAAAATATTCTACTTCAACATGTTATCGATTATGGCTCTTCACAACTTCCCAGCTTTTGTAGTACTAAGTAACTTTTAACTTCATATAATTTCTCATTGTTCTTGCTCTAGGATTCATTAACTCAAACTTGTTAAGTAGTTTACTGTTTGTTTTCCTCTGCTTCTCTTGCCTTCAATTTGACCTGTGAGTATTAAATTCTCCAAGCATTCTTTCCTCGTTATTTCTTCAAGAAGTTTTAGTTATCTCTTTATGGATGTTAGTTGCAGTTTCTTTGAAGTTCCTATTTTACCTTAAACCTTCCTCGTTACTCACATGTTCTGTCCATGGTACTCTCAGCATTCGCTTTTAGAGTGACATGTCGCTTCAAGTTTCTTCTACATCGGTGAAGGGATTTTCTATTGATACTTCGGCACCTTCCGATATTCCAGTCCGCCTTCACTACAAAATACACGCTGAAGACACTGGTTCCCGTTCGAATACAGTAGTAGCGTCGATCCCGGTCAGTACATAGATGGAGGACCGCGCTTCCGAACATGGGATATTTTAAGCCTCCTTCATGTTTTGGCTTTAACTCACAAAGGGTAGCTAAGCCGAAAAAAACAAAGTAAGATTAGACGGTTAAAACAACAAAGATGAGGATACTTGTCCAAATATATAATAACAGTATTTCATCTGAAAATGTCAAATTGAGGAAAATAAAAGAGTAAAGGACACTTTTACCTACAATCAGAACTCGACACTTGAAATATCTGGAACCCATGATGAGGAAAGAGGGCTTAGAAAATATGACACTCAAATGACAACAATATTCCTGTTCCTTTTCTATAAATACTTTCATGGTAATTGTCCTGATGAACTTTCCTCTGTGGTACTTGAATGTAAGTGCAGTACTGGATTGGCAGCCTCATCATCTTACAGTCGAAATGGCTAGACAGAACCGTAAGTTCTTTGCTAACAGTTTCTTCTCTGGCATTTAGCACTTGTTGAACTCTTTTCCTGCTCTATCCTTTCCAGCCAGCTTTGATCTTCAAAAACTTTAAAAATGCAAGGTCAATTGTGATCTCATATTTTCAGTAATCACTTCCGTCTTTATTGCCTTGCTTGTGGCTGGGGTAGGGGGACATGCTGTGCAATGATGGAAAAAAAATCAATGTCAGGGGAAATAGCGAATAACCTGCCTAACGAGTAAATGTGTAAATGGTTGGTAGACATGGGGTGAGGGGAAAGTATAGGAAGGAGAAAAATATTACTTAGAACTACAATGGATAGAAAGTTGTGGAGAGCCATGACCGTTCACAGCACATAAATAATGAAGAATCGGCTTTTTTCTGTTGATTATCAATGATTGTTTTTCTTTGCATCTTTGGGTTTTGAAGAAAAAACGCGAAATAAACATTTTATATTTTAATTTACAGGCAAGAAGTAATTTTTTTAATCATTTCACCCCATGCAAGGCAGTAAAGTCACTAAGACAGAAGGAGTTATTGAGTGTGAAAGAATAAGAATAAAGAAAAAGCATTAATAAAGAGAGAGAACAATAAAAGAAGAAACAGAAGATAACGATTGACATTGCATTTAAAACTTTTGAAGATCAAATTTGACCTGGAAGCAAAATGCTGGAAGAGAGTTCCACAAGCAAGAAGTACGATAGAAGAAACTGTTAGCATAGAACTTACGGTTTAATATTATAATAGCTTTCCATCTAAAATAAATTATTATAAAATTAGGCACAATCTTAAAATAAAAAAAAATTAAATAAAAATAATATACTTTTTTAATCATATTACCCCATGCAAGGCAACAAAGCCACTAAGACACAAAGGGTTACTGAGTGTGAAAAAATAAAAGAGGAGAGAAGCATTATTAAGGAGCGAGAAGAATAAAAGGAATCAGGAAGACAGGAGATAAAGATTGACATTGCATTTAAATTTTTGAAGATCAAATTTGGCTGGAAAGCACTGAGGCAGAAGAGAGTTTCATAAGTGAGAAGTGTGAGAGAAGAAACTGTTAACATAGAACTTACGGTTACATCAAGCCAATTCAACTGTAAATTGATTAAGACCTGGCCGCCAATCTAGTACTGCGCCTCAATTCATTAAGTCTATGTACCATGGCGAAGGTTTTACCCGGACAATTACTATGTAAGTATTTATAGAAAAGGCACAGGGAAGCAACAATACGGTGGTGGGGGAAGTGACTGAGGCCAAGAGATCAGGTCAGGAACAATAATGTTACAGATACTTTCGAGTTTTTCAAGAATCTCTAGACATATAGCTGGAGTATCAGACCATATGTGAGATGGCATCAATATTCAAAGCATTGATCAATGGTAGACTTATAAATATGTTATTTGGTGAATTTTTAATGGAGAAGAAAAATTATCATCTTTTATTTTGCACAAGTTAAGAAGAGGACATTTCTGAAAATACACTCGAATGATGATACACTTACATACATAAAGAAATATTTACATATTTGTTTAGGTTAGACGGGGTTAGTCGTTACTTTTTGGAGTTTCGAAAGGACGTGTCGTCTCTCCTTGAGTTTAGAACACCATAACTTATACTAACGCTGCTTAGTCAAATGCACGTGAAGACTGCTTAACCAATGAAAATCAAACAAAACAAAATTAAAAATACTAGAATTTCTTTCTTTCTCCATATCTAATTTTCTGACGACACTTTAATAAAAGTGAAATATGTTAGATTTATAAACGTTTCCTAATTTCGATCCATATTTGACCTGTATTTAATCCCAGTTTATATATATATATATATATATATATATATATATATATAAAAAAGAAGAGAGAAACCGTAAACTTTTTGGGTTGTAATGTGGATTTAAAATATATATATTATGTTTTTTTTTTTTTACATAATTTCGCAACACGGGTTTCGGGTTTCGCGAACTTCTTCAGGTAAAGTGTGGATATTTCCACATATTATTAAAAGGAATTAATTTTACTTGTTTTTCGATGTTAAACATTCTCTTTTTTGTGTGATAGTGACACAAATGTCTTTCTTGGACTAGCAGTGAGAATATTCTTCTGCTTGAAGGGTAATAAAACAATAAAGATTGCTCCGAGAAAGGGTAAGGAAAGATATCTGTATTCTTATCTTTTAATGGCCCCTCTGTGATTTTAGATGTATTTCCATTTGAATTGTGTGTATTTTTGTTAGTATGCGTATGTATATATATATTACCTCTCCATACATACATACTGTTTTATTATAAGAAATTAGTATACACACATATATATATATACATATATATATACGCACACACATATACCTATATATACATACATATATACATACATACACATACAAACACTTCCTATGTTGTGTAGGGTTCGTGTGTGTGCTTTTGAGTAGTCTATTTGTTTTTGCCAGTATGTGTATATATATATTCGTGCTCCACAGATACCCAGGTGTGAGTGTGTGCGTATGCATATGAGTGGTTCGACCACTGTATTTGGCCATTAAGTGTGTATGTTGTGCGTTTTCGTGTGTGGGGTTATGATCTATTTAATGCTGGTTTAAATTTGTTTATGAAGTTTTTTTTCTTGTATTTGTAGATAAGAATAATTCTTTGATATATTGGCATAATTTTAAATTCACCCTGGTTACATTTATAGATATGTTGTGATACAAAGTGTTTTCTGTTGTCTAGGAATTTTATGTTGCTTTTGTGAAGGGAAACTCTGTTGTTTAGTGCTTGGCTGATACCTATATATGACTTCTTGCATTATGTGTATTTGAGTGCATAAATCACATTTTTGGGGATTGCAGCTTAAATTTTTATTTATTATGAATGTCGTTTTTTCAAAAGTGAAGAAATTTCCATTTATAATGATGTCACAAACCCCTCATATTTTTTGTTGCATTTTGTGACTCCCTGTATTGTGTGTTGGTTAAATTTAGATGAGGTTAATATGTGTTTTAGGTTTTAGATTGGCGTTTGCTTTTAATTACTTTGGTTGTTTTTAGTATATTTTCCAGTTTGTCATTCTTGCTAAGTAGGACTAGATTTTTTGTAATTTCTGTAAATAGTTCTGGGTTGTTCTTGTTGTATGTTGAGACATATGCTAGTGTTTGTTCAACGTTACGTTTCTTTGGATTTCGTAGTTGGTGTAAAGGAATTTTTTACTGCGAGTTCAAAACCTTCGTTTATTAGTGGTGTGGGGTAGCCTCGTTTTTTTAGAGTTTTATGTAGTTCTTGTGGGTGGGTTTTTCGGAGGTGTTTATCAGTCGCTATAGTACAAACCCTACGTGCTAGAGAATAGGGGACGGATTTCAGGCAGCTTTTTGGGTGATGGCTCTTGAAATGAAGATATTGTTGGATGTCTGTAGGTTTGTGGTAGATATCTGTGATTATGTGTTTTTTTGTTTATTTCTAATGAGTATATCTAAAAATGGTAATTCGTTGAAATTATATTGCTTTGGGGAATTTGATTTTTGGGTGAAAAGTTTGAAGTAGAGTGTAGAGTTGGTTAATATCACCCCATGAGGATTTCCAAAAAATGAAGCAATCATCTAAGTATCATTTCCAAGATTTAGTAAATTGTTTTTTTTTTATTTACCCCATATATTTGTTCTATCTTTTCATAGACCTTTTTATTCTAGTTATGCTAATGTTAGGGTGGCATATGTTGGTACCATTTTTGTTCCCATTGCGGTAACTACGGTTTCGTTATAGATTTTGTTGTAATTGTTTAGAATTAGGTCTATACTATTGATAAGGAATTCCTAAGTAAATCTAGGATGTAGTGTTTCTGGGTGTTTTTCAATCTAGAATGACATTGCCTTTTTACCTAATTCATGGGATATGTTGCTATATATGCTACTAATGTCAAAAGTTGCCATTAGTGTTCCCGGATCTACTTTTTGTGGTATGGCGCTAAGAAAGTGAATATCGTCTCTGATGTAGCTTTTAATCTGCTTAGAAAATGGTTGTAGTATTGTGTCTATTAGGTTACTGAGTTTGCTAGTTGTACAGGTTGGACCTGCTACTATTGGTCTGAATGTAAGATCACTGGGGTTTGGGATGCTAATGTATTCAGATCTTTGTATCTGGAAAGCTGCTTTTATTTCACTCGGTTTTTGAATTTTTGGTAGTCCGTAGAAATTGCTTGTTTTTGGTGCAAAGTGTATTAGGAAATCCTTTTTTTTTTTTTTTTTGTTAATATCTTATGTGTTGTGCAGAGTTTTGTAATTTTTGTTATAATGTTTTTGTCTATGTTAGTGTCAATTAATTTGTAGTTGTTCCTATCCTCTAGTGTTTCTAGAATTTTTGTTTTATAGTATGCCTTGTCCATGATCACTATAGCGCTGCCTTTATCTGCTTCTTTTATAATTATGTTATTATTTCTTCGGATGATCTCTAAGGTCAGTCTTTGTCTGTATGTGAGGTTGTCGAATGGTTTGGATTTTTCTTGTAGGTCGAGGTTTCAGAGTTTTTCAAAAAATGTGTTTAGTTTATTAGTATTATTATTTTTGTTTGGGAATAAATTGGATTTGTTTTTTTTTTTTTTTTTTTTACTAATGACTCATTTGTAATGTTTTCGTTATTATTAAACGTTTCTTTTAGTCTGAATTTGTGTTAAATTCTCTAAGGTCTTTTTTTAGGTCTGTTATATTGCTTTTCGGAGCAGGGCAGAATTTTAGGCCTAATTTCAATAGGTTGATTTCGTCTTTTGTAAGTGCATATGTAGATAGGTTTATTATTTTGGGTTTTGTGTCATCTAAACTGACCTTCTTTTTCGGACTGGGGCTTCTAAAAAATAATGATTGTTTTCTTCCACATATTCCGGGTTTTCTAAGAGATAACTTTTCTCTGTACATTTCAGGTTTTCTATCTAGTGAGACTTTCTCTTGGTAAAATTGGGGTTGTTGTAGAAGACTCTATATAAGTGTGTTCGTTTTGGTCATAAAGGGTGTTCCCCATGTTTCTAGATTTGTTGCTTTTGTATAGATTGTATGTGGATTGTGTGTAGAAATTTTCGGGGAATTTTGATTGTATTCCTTGATATGGGTAGGGGTTGTTAGGTTTGGTTAATTGTGCTAGCTGGTATCTATAAATGTTGGTTTTGTGAATGTGCGTATATGCTGGCCCTTGTCTGGATGTGTTATCATGCGATGGTCTATTGTGAAAGTTTGTGCGCTGTTCAGTATATTTTCGTAATTGTATTTGTTGTGTGGATGTGTTTGTGTGTGGTAGTATATATTAGGGAGCTAACCTTGTGGGTCTGTTTGTGTGTGGTAGTATGTTTCGGGTTCTTAACTCTGTTGTATGGTTTTCTCTGTATTTGCTGATGTTGCATGTAGTTGTACTGTGTTTTATTGTGAGTTTGGATCGTATTTTGGTTTTGTCTCATTATCTAATTATTCTTTTCTTGGTAATGTTTTCAACCAGGTTGTCTTTTTTTCCAAGATATTCAGGAATTTTATCCTCCCATTATTTGCATTTTGTCTCCCATAATTCTGACAGGAATTGGTGAATTTCTTTGAGACATAGTTCCTTGATTTCTGTTAACAATTTATTATTAATCTCTTTGTATTGTTTTATCTTCTTTTATTTCAATTTTCGCCTGCATATTTTCTAGGCTCAGTGTGTTTTTGATTTCTTTTTCCATGTTTTGTAGGTCAATTTTTTCCCGGAATTTCCTTGGAATAAATATTTCCTCTATTTCTTTGAAGGTTTTGTATATTGTTATCAACTAAGTACCAAGCAAAAAAATATATATATATATATATATATATATATATATATATATATATATATATATACCTATTTAGCGTGAACGTTTGCGTGACACACTGTCGAGGTTTGTAGACGATGTATTATCTATAAAACAAGTACTTGGTTATGACAGCTTTGTTTATATATATATATATATATATATATATATATATATATATATATATATATATATATATATATCTGTGTGTGTGAATGAATGAACGAATGAATGAATGAAATGCTTTCATCATTTATTAGATGACGTGAAATTTCCGGTAAAACAATTCTCTGTCCTATCGTGTTTTAATCGCCTGTTTTGTTCATTGTAGCGAATATAAACCATTTTCAGTTCAGATGCACGCTTCTATGAATAAATGAATACTAAGTGCACGCCTTTTATATACCACAAAATGACTCTTTCACCTGCCTGAGGCATGTGTGGGAGGGAGAAAAGGGTTTGCAGGACTGCTTCCAGAATTGCTCATACAATCAAATTAAACTATGACACTCAAAATAAAATTGGCGAAACGAGTTCAATTTCCTGTCGTATTTGTTGCTTTCATTTTGCATACTAACATCGCTAGTCAAAGACAAGTATCCAATTCTGTTATATATATATATATATATATATATATATATATATATATATATATATATATATATATATATAAATAAAAATAAAAAGGCTTAAACACTAATATTCCATTCGTAAATACAAATTCAAAAAAAAAACTTTTTGAATTTTTTATAGGTCTGATGAATTGGATCGTATTTAGGATTTCAATGTCATAAATTATAAGCGTGGAATATTAGTGTTTAAGCCTTTTTATTATATCCTTACTCTGTCCTGGACATTGAGTTCTACCTGGATTCTATCCTCTTGGAATTTTTTTATATATATGTATGTTTATATATATATATATATATATATATATATATATATATATATATATTATTAATTAATTGATTTAAAATATGGTTTTTTAGCTACACAGTTCCAACCATGTTTCAAAAATAGAAGCTAAAAACCCCAATTTAATTTTGCAATTAAATTAAAAGCATTAGTTCCATTTCATCTTCAAGCGTATGTATATTAACCACTAATATTATCAATATATATATATATATATATATATATATATATATATATATATATGTATGTACATTTATTAAATATCATTAATTAACCATATGACAGAAATGAAGCACGAAAAGAAAAGTTTTAAGTTCGGAATTTTCAGATACGCTTGTGTCCTTCATCAACGGAACGAGAAATAAGCAGATATATATATACACACACACATCGTGTGTAACAGCAAAATTGTCCAAATAGTGTTACAGCGAAATTGTACAATTATTAGATTAAACTGTTGCATCTTAGAAATGATTAAGGATTTCTTATTGGAATTCTCCGAGGTTTTATAACATTATTGGGCACTACTTTGAGCAATAATTTTTGACTTGACTTGTATCGGTTTTCACCCTGGTCGGGTTGAACCGGCTTCCTCCCGAGCAAGTACAGCATCACGGACCCGATAGTACTGCTAGGTCATCCTTGATTGCGCTAGCCCACGTCCTCAGCTGCCCACCGACACGTTTTCGCCTGCCAGGAGGAGAAGGAGGGAATAATAAGAATGTATTTAGCTGTAAGGTGAAATGATGATCCCTCTTGCTGTTGTGACGTCTTGATCCACTTTCCCGCTCTACTGTTTCCTCTTTTTTAAAAACTTATTCACCGTCCTCTTCATGGTTCTTGACGGGACTTTGAAGATGGAAGCTAGAGTATGAATGTTGGTACCATTACTGAAGGCCTGAATTATCTTTTTCCTCTCAACATTGCTCAATTGGGAAGACATAGTGGGCCTAACACAAAATGATTTTAATCTGTTCTTTTTCTAGCTGCATAAAGATTTTTCAGTGATTCTTACAACAAATGGTGTCAAGATGGATAAAGATCTTATACGAAAACCTGTAAAAAAGAAACTTAAATAGTTTAGTAATTTTTAGATATTAAACATTTTTGTGGGATGAACAATTATCCCATGCTGTTACACTCGTTATACATTCGCGCTATATATATATATATATATATATATATATATATATATATATATCCGAGTTGTATATATATATATATCACGAGTTATATTTTCTATATTTATATATATACAAGCCTTTTTTCCATTATATCCTTACTCTGTCCTTGACATTGAATTCTACCTGGATTCTATCCTCTTGAAAATTTATATATATATATATATATATATATATATATATATATATATATATATATATATATAAAGGGAGAGGTTATAGTAGTTCCAACGAGAGAAAAGTGTATATATTAAAAAGAAGAGAGATACCGCAGACGTTTTTGGTTGTAATGTGGATTTTTAAAAAAAATATCATGCTTTGTTTTCCATAATTTTACTACACGTGTTTCTGGTCTCGCGACCGTCATCATGCAAAGGATGGAGATTTCCACATATTATTAAAAATAATTAATTTTTTCTCCTTTATGTTTTTCGATGTTAAATATTCTCGATATGAAACATTCTCTTTTTTGTGTTAGTAATCCGAATGTCTTTCTTGAACTGGCAGTGAAGTGTTCTACGCGAAGGGTCATAAAACAATTAGGATTGGTCCAAGAGAAATGATGAATTATCTTATTTTATCTTTTAATGTTTTAATGACCCCTGTGTGTTCTTAGATCTATTTTCATTTTCGTGTTTCTGTCAGCATGAGTGTATATATGTGTATATTCCCTCTCCATACATACACACTGTCTCACTACGAGGAATTAGTAAAAACATTTGTACACACACACATACGCACACACACACCGTTCCACTACAAGGAATCAGTACAAACACACACATACATACACACATATGCACACACACATACTTCCCAAGTTACATGGAACCAGTATACACATATGCACACATACACATATATATACGTACATACATACACACGTACTTCCTAAGTTGTGTGGGGTTTGGTTGCGTGCCCGTGAGTAGTTCCTTGCTTTTGTCAACATGTGTATATATATATTTTCGTGTTCCACAGATACCCAGATGTGAGCGTGTGTGCATGTATGTGAGTGGTTTGATCCCTGTATTTGGTCATTATGTGTGCATCTTGTGTGCTTTTGCGTGTGGGGTTATGTTCTATTTAGTTCTGGTTTAAATTTGTTTATGAAGTTTTTTTCTTGTATTTGGAGGTAAGAATAATTGTCTGTTTGATATATTGGCATAATATTAAATTTACCCTGGTTACATTTGAAGATGTGTTGTAATACAAAAGGTTTTCTGTTGTCTGGTAATTTTATGGTGCTTTTGTGCAGGGAGACCCTGTTGTTTAGTTGTTGGCTGATACCTATATATGACTTCTTGCATTTTGTGCATTTGAGTGCATAAATCACATTTTTGGAGTTGCAGTTTAAGTTTTTATTATGAATGTTGTTTTGGGGTTTTCAAAAGTGTAGGAGTTTCCCTCTATAATGATGTCACAAACCCCACATCTTTTTTTGTTGCATTTTGTGACTCCCTGTATTGTGTGTTGGTTAAATTTAGATGAGGTTAATATGTTTTAGGTTTTTAGATTGGCGTTTGCTTTTAATTATTTCGGTTGTTTTTAGTATATTTTCCAGTTTGTCATTCTTGCTAAGTAGGACTAGATTTTTTGTAATTTCTGTAAATAGGTCTAGATTGTTCTTGTTGTATGTTAAGACATATGCTAGAGTATGTTCGACGTTACGTTTCGTTGGTGTAAAGGAATTTTTTTTGCGAGTTCAAAACCTTTGTTTATTAGTGTTGTGGGGTAGCCTCGTTTTTTTTTAGAGTTTTATGTAGTTCTTCTAGGCGGGTTTTTCGGAGGTGTTTATCAGTTACTATTGTACAAATTCTACGTGATAGAGAATAGGAGATGGATTTTAGGCAGCTTTTTGGGTGATGGCTCTTGAAATAGAAATATTGTTGGGTGTCTGTGGGTTTGTGGTAGATATCTGTGATTATATAGTTGTTTTTTTATTTCTAATGAGTATATCTAAAAATGGTAATTCATTAAAATTATATTCTTGCGTGAATTTGATTTTTTGGTGTAAGTTTTGTAGTAGAGTGTGAAATTGGTTAATGTCACCCTATGAGGATTTCCAAAAGATGAAGCAATCATCTAATATCTTTTCCAAGATTTAGTAAATTGTTGTTGTTTTTTTTATTTACCCCATATATTTGTTCTCTCCGTTCATAGAGGTTTTCTTCTAGGTAAGCTAATGTTAGGGTGGTATATGTTGGTGCCATTTTTGTTCCCATCGCAGTACCTAGGGTTTGGATATAGTTTTTGTTGTCAAATTCAAAGGTGTTATTGTTTAGAATTAGGTCTATACTATCGATAATGAACTCTTTAGTGAATCTTGGATGTAGTATTTCTGGATGTTTTTCAATCCAGAATGAGATTGCTTTTTTACCTAGTTCATGGGGTATGTTGCTGCATAGGCTACTAATGTCAAAAGTTGCCATAAGCGTTCCCTCATCTACCTTTTGTGGTATTCAGCTAAGGAAATGGATATCGATGTGACTTTTAATTTGTTTAGTATATGGTTGCAATATTATGTCTGTTAGGTTACTGAGTTTGCTAGTTGGACAGACTGGTCTTGCTACTATTGGTGTGAATGTAAGGTCAGTGGGGTTTGGGATGCTAATGTATACAGATTTTTGTGCCTGGAAAGATGCTTTTATTTCACTCGATTTGTGAATTTTAGGTAGTCCGTAGAAATTGCTTGTTTTTGGTGCAAAGTTTATTAGGAGATCCTTCTGGTCGGTGTGTGTGTGTGTGTACAAATGTTTTTACTAATTCCTCGTAGTGAGACAGTGTGTATGTATGGAGAGGGAATATACACATATATACACGCATGCCGACAGAAACACAAGAAAATGGAAATAGATCTAAGAACACACAGGGGTCATTAAAACATTAAAAGATAAGATAATAATAACTAATTCATCATTTTTCTTGGACCAATCTTAATTGTTTTATCACCCTTCGCGCAGAACTTTTCACTGCCAGTTCAAGAAAGACATTGGGATTACAAACACAAAAAAAGAGAATGTTTTATATCGAGAATATTTAACATCGAAAAACATAAAGGAGAAAAATTATTAATCATTTTTTAATAATAAGTGGAAATCTCCACGCTTTACCTGATGACGGTCACGAGACCAGAAACACGTGCATTAAAATTATGAAAAATAAAGCATGATATTTAAAAAAAAATCCACATTACAAGCAAAAAAACGTTTTCGGTATCTCTCTTCATTTTTAATATATATATATATATATATATATATATATATATATATATATATATATATTAGGGTTATGACTTTTGTGTAATAATTGATTTTCTGAATCATAGTTCGTTCAACTTATTTTAAAAATAATCATTAAAAAATATCACCTCTGACAAAATGTCTAAAATTGTATATAAGTATAGTCCGACTATGACTTTCTGGAGCCTTCTAGAAATTTGGTTTTTGTCTATTTGTAAGTTAGTATCTTGTGCTTCTATATTTAAATGAGTTAAAATACGTAAGTACCATCCAATTACTTTATCCCGACTATTATCCTCCTCTTCATTGCCATATCCACAACGTTTTCGGTTCAGGTGATTGGAATTTTAAGCTGATTTTTGCCTACCAGGGGTCGATTGTTCTAGTTCCACGTATCATACCTCTTCCCTTTAACTCAACAAGATTTTTGGTTTACCACTGATGTAGCCTGGTATTGAACTCACAACGTTTTGGCTCCAATCACTGGATCTAGCCAACGTCTTTATCCACTGGGCCATGTGTCCTTGAGGACATCTGTTTGTGAATATCTGGGACTTGTAAACTTTATATCTCAGCAACCATTTTTTACCAGTGCTCATATTGTAATTTCTGTTATTATTATTGCAATTTTTACTAAAGCTTATATTGCAATTTTTTGTTGTTATTGCTTTTCTCTAGCAATTCTTATTACTGGTTGTATTCATTACTATGCTTGGTCTAGTCAGTCATGAAGAAAACCGGCGCGTACAACGGCCGAAACGTTGTGAATATGGTAATGAAGATGAGGATAACAGTCCGAATAATGTAAATAATGCAACTCATCCTAATACTTCATCTCAATTACATCATTTGCAAAAATAATTGATAAATAATGCTTCTGAAATATTTTGATATTTTACGCTTATTGTGTATATGGCAGAATCGAATTTTCGATTGGGGGAGGGGGGCATTTTTTAAAAATTAAAATAAATTAATGCTTTGTTCATTACTTTTGAACAAATGTTCATCGATTTATGACACAGGAATATATTGTTACAAAAAAGTCATAATCCATATATAGAAGATGCGATGGATAAATTGCCGTTTCAATGACGCAAAAAAATGAAAATAACATTGAAATCTTATTTTAACAGATATATTTGTTAAAAATACACAAAAATATCTTGAAATACTAAATAGTAAATTTAGTCAATACAATCACCATTGGCTTTAACCATTTGGACTGTTTTTGCATAATTTATCAACGAAAAAGAAAAAAAAAACTATAATCTCGTATGAGAATATAAAAACTAAATCAAAGCACTTTGTCATGTTTAATGAAGCTTACATTGAAAGAAGGATTGCTGACTATATAAACAATCTATCTCTCTTTCTATCTCCTCTCTGTCTCTGTCTCTCTCTCTCTCTCTCTCTATATATATATATATATATATATATATATATATATATATATATATACTATTGTTCACCCCAAAATACAAGGCCTTAGTGCCACTCAAGGTAGAGGCTTACTGAATGTGGTTGATTGCATGTTCGTAAAAGGAGGAAGTAAAAATGCATACTATGGCGGTAGGTAAGATAGATAAATTTTACCCTAGAGTTTGAACGATTGATGTTCCATCGTAGAGCAACCGGATATAATCAATTCAGGATTTAGACATTTTTTTTAATCATACAAGCATCATTCGTTGAAGATTTGAGTCTAAATGACTAATTAGTAACTTTAGTATTCAGGAAGTTAATATCACATCATTTCCTGGTGTATTTGCCACCAAATAAAACTGGAAGAACAAGCCGAAGACAAAGATATGTCTACATGCTTACAACTCAAAGAGAAAAGAGGTGGAAATGGTGATAACTATGAATAAATCCATTTGATTGTAAATGCTTCTATTATATCACTATCTCCATAGCAGCATTCGTTTCAAACGTGATGCTATTTTAGTCACGTGTCTATATTACCTCTCCCTCGCCATTGCAGCATTCGTTTCAAACGTGATGCTATTTTAGTCACGTGTCTATATTACATCTCCATCGCCATAGCAGCATTCGTTTCAAACGTGATGCTATTTTAGTCACGTGTCTATATTACCTCTCCATCGCCATTGCAGCATTCGTTTCAAACGTGAGGCTATCTTAGTCACGTGTCTATATCACCTCTCCATCGCCATTTCAGCATTCGTTTCAAACGTGATGCTATTTTAGTCACGTGTCTATATCACCTCTCCATCGCCATTTCAGCATTCGTTTTAAACGTGAGGCTATTTTAGTCACGTGTCTATATCACCTCTCCATCGCTATTTCAGCATTCGTATCAAACGTGAGGCTATTTTAGTCACGTGTCTATATCACCTCTCCATCGCCATTTCAGCATCCGTTTCAAACGTGAGGCTATTTTAGTCACGTGTCTATATTAATTCTCCCTCGCCATTGCAGCATTCGTTTCAAACGTGAGGCTATTTTAGTCACGTGTCTATATTACCTCTCCCTCGCCATTGCAGCATTCGTTTCAAACGTGAGGCTATTTTAGTCACGTGTCTATATTACCTCTCCCTCGCCATTGCAGCATTCGTTTCAAACGTGAGGCTATTTTAGTAACGTGTTTATATCACCTCTCCATCGCCATTTCAGCATTCGTTTCAAGCGTGATGCTATTTTAGTCACGTGTCTATATCACCTCTCCATCGCCATTTCAGCATTCGTTTCAAACGTGATGCTATTTTAGTCACGTGTCTATATTACCTCTCCCTCGCCATTGCAGCATTCGTTTCAAACGTGAGGGTTTTTAGTCACGTGTCTATATTACCTCTCGCTCGCCATTGCAGCATTCGTTTCAAGCGTGAGGCTATTTTAGTCACGTGTCTATATCACGTCTCCATCGCCATTTCAGCATTCGTTTCAAGCGTGATGCTATTTTAGTCACGTGTCTATATCACCTCTCCATCGCCATTTCAGCATTCGTTTCAAGCGTGATGCTATTTTAGTCACGTGTCTATATCACCTCTCCATCGCCATTTCAGCATTCGTTTCAAACGTGAGGCTATTTTAGTCACGTGTCTATATCACCTCTCCATCGCCATTTCAGTATTCGTTTCAAACGTGAGGCTATTTTAGTCACGTGTCTATATTACCACTCCATCGCCATTGCAGCATTCGTTTCAAACGTGAGGCTATTTTAGTCACGTGTCTATATCACCTCTCCATCGCCATTTCAGCATTCGTTTCAAGCGTGATGCTATTTTAGTCACGTGTCTATATTACCTCTCCTTCACCATTGCAGCATTCGTTTCAAGCGTGATGCTATTTTAGTCACGTGTCTATATTTTGGTCACTCTCCACACCCATTGCAGCATTCGTTTCAAACGTGAGGCTATTTTTAGTCACGTGTCTATATCACCTCTCCATCGCCATTCGTTTCAAACAGCATTCATTTCAAACGTGAGCTTTTTGATTTTTTAGTCACGTGTCTATATTACCTCTCCATCGCCATTGCAGCATTCGTTTCAAACGTGAGGCTATTTTAGTCACGTGTCTATATTACCTCTCCATCGCCATTACAGCATTCGTTTCAAACGTGAGGCTATTTTAGTCACGTGTCTATATCACCTCTCCATCGCCATTTCAGCATTCGTTTCAAACGTGAGGCTATTTTAGTCACGTGTCTATATTACCTCTCCCTCGCCATTGCAGCATTCGTTTCCAAACGTGAGGCTATTTTAGTCACGTGTCTATATTACCTCCCCTCGCCATTTTTCAGCATTCGTTTCAAACGTGAGGCTATTTTAGTCACGTGTCTATATTACCTCTCCATCGCCATTTCAGCATTCGTTTCAAACGTGAGGCTATTTTAGTCACGTTATTTATATTACCTCTCCATCGCCATTTCAGCATTCGTTTCAAACGTGATGCTATTTTAGTCACGTGTCTATATTACCTCTCCATCGCCATTGCAGCATTCGTTTCAAACGTGATGCTATTTTAGTCACGTGTCTATATTACCTCTCCATCGCCATTGCAGCATTCGTTTCAAACGTGAGGCTATTTTAGTCACGTGTCTATATCACCTCTCCATCGCCATTTCAGCATTCGTTTCAAACGTGAGGCTATTTTAGTCACGTGTCTATATTACCTCTCCATCGCCATTGCAGCATTCGTTTCAAACGTGAGGCTATTTTAGTCACGTGTCTATATTACCTCTCCCTCGCCATTGCAGCATTCGTTTCAAACGTGAGGCTATTTTAGTCACGTGTCTATATTACCTCTCCATCGCCATTGCAGCATTCGTTTCAAACGTGATTCTATTTTAGTCACGTGTTTATATTACCTCTACATCGCCATTGCAGCATTCGTTTTCAAACGTGAGGCTATTTTAGTCACGTGTCTATATTACCTCTCCATCGCCATTGCAGCATTCGTTTCAAACGTGAGGCTATTTTAGTCACGTGTCTATATCACCTCTCCATCGCCATTTCAGCATTCGTTTCAAACGTGATTCTATTTTAAACGTGTCTATATTACCTCTCCATCGCCATTGCAGCATTCGTTTTAAACGTGATGCTATTTAGTCACGTGTCTATATCACCTCTCCATCGCCATTTCAGCATTCGTTTCAAGCGTGAGGCTATTTTTTTAGTCACGTGTCTATATTTCCTTCGTTTCCATCGCCATTGCAGCATTCGTTTCAAACGTGAGGCTATTTTAGTCACGTGTCTATATCACCTCTCCATCGCCATTTCAGCTTTCGTTTCAAGCGTGATGCTATTTTAGTCACGTGTCTATATCACCTCTCCATCGCCATTTCAGCATTCGTTTCAAACGTGAGGCTATTTTAGTCACGGGTCTATATTACCTCTCTCTCGCGATTGCAGCATTCGTTTCAAACGTGAGGCTATTTTAGTCACGTGTCTATATCACCTCTCCATCGCCATTTCAGCATTCGTTTTAAACGTGATTCTATTTTAGTCACGGGTTTATATTACCTTTACATCGCCATTGCAGCATTCGTTTTAAACGTGATGCTATTTTAGTCACGTGTCTATATCACCTCTCCATCGCCATTTCAGCATTCGTTTCAAACGTGAGGCTATTTTAGTCACGTGTCTATATCACCTCTCCATCGCCATTTCAACATTCGTTTCAAACGTGATCCAATTTTAGTCACGTGTTTATATTACCTCTACATCGCCATTGCAGCATTCGTTTTAAACGTAATGCTATTTTAGTCACGTGTCTATATTACCTCTCCCTCGCCATTTTTCAGCATTCGTTTTTGGCGAGGCTATTTTAGTCACGTGTCTATATCACCTCTCCATCGCCATTTCAGCATTCGTTTCAAACGTGAGGCTATTTTAGTCACGTGTCTATATTACCTCTCTCGCCATTGCAGCATTCGTTTCAAACGTGAGGCTATTTTAGTCACGTGTCTATATTACCTCTCCCTCGCCATTGCAGCATTCGTTTCAAACGTGAGGCTATTTTAGTCACGTGTCTATATCACCTCTCCATCGCCATTGCAGCATTCGTTTCAAACGTGAGGCTATTTTAGTCACGTGTCTATATTACCTCTCCATCGCCATTGCAGCATTCGTTTCAAACGTGAGGCTATTTTAGTCACGTGTTATATTTCCATCGCCATTTCAGCATTCGTTTCAAACGTGCTATTTTAGTCACGTATATCACCTCTCCCTCACCATTTCAGCATTCGTTTCAAACGTGAGGCTATTTTAGTCACGTGTCTATATTACCTCTCCCTCGCCATTGCAGCATTCGTTTCAAACGTGAGGCTATTTTAGTCACGTGTCTATATTACCTCTCCATCGCCATTGCAGCATTCGTTTCAAACGTGAGGCTATTTTAGTCACGTGTCTATATCACCTCTCCATCGCCATTTCAGCATTCGTTTCAAACGTGATTCTATTTTAGTCACGTGTTTATATTACATTTGCATAGCCATTGCAGCATTCGTTTCAAACGTGAGGCTATTTTAGTCACGTGTCTATATCACCTCTCCATCGCCATTTCAGCATTCGTTTCAAACGTGAAGCTATTTTAGTCACGTGTCTATATTACCTCTCCCTCACCATTTCAGCATTCGTTTCAAACGTGAGGCTATTTTAGTCACGTGTCTATATTACATCTCCCTCGCCATTGCAGCATTCGTTTCAAACGTGAGGCTATTTTAGTCACGTGTCTATATCCTCTCCATCGCCATTTCAGCATTCGTTTCAAGCGTGATGCTATTTTAGTCACGTGTTTATATTACCTCTCCATCGCCATTTGCAGCATTCGTTTCAAACGTGATGCTATTTTAGTCACGTGTCTATATCCTCTCCATCGCCATTTCAGCATTCGTTTCCAAAACGTGAGGCTATTTTAGTCACGTGTCTATATCACCTCTCCATCGCCATTTCAGCATTCGTTTCAAGCGTGATGCTATTTTAGTCACGTGTCTATATTACCTCTCCTTCACCATTGCAGCATTCGTTTCAAGCGTGATGCTATTTTAGTCACGTGTCTATATCACCTCTCCATCGCCATTTCAGCATTCGTTTCAAACGTGATTCTATTTTAGTCACGGGTTTATATTACCTTTTACATCGCCATTTTTCAGCATTCGTTTTTAAACGTGATGCTATTTTAGTCACGTGTCTATATCACCATTCCGCATCGCCATTGCAGCATTCGTTTCAAGCGTGATGCTATTTTAGTCACGTGTCTATATCACCTCTCCATCGCCATTTCAGCATTCATTTCAAACGTGAGGCTATTTTAGTCACGTGTCTATATTACCACTCCATCGCCATTGCAGCATTCGTTTCAAACGTGAGGCTATTTTAGTCACGTGTCTATATTACACCTCCCTCGCCATTTTCAGCATTCGTTTCAAACGTGAGGCTATTTTAGTCACGGGTCTATATCACCTCTCCCGCGATTTTCCATTTCAGGCTATTTTAATCACGTTTCAAACGTGAAACGGCTATTTTAGTCACGTGTCTATATTACATTTTGATCGCTATATCATTTTTGCATTCGTTTCAAACGTGATGCTATTTTAGTCACGTGTCTATATTACCTCTCCATCGCCATTTCAGCATTCGTTTGCTGCGTGAGGCTATTTTAGTCACGTGTCTATATTACCTCTCCATCGCCATTGCAGCATTCGTTTCAAACGTGAGGCTATTTTAGTCACGTGTCTATATTACCTCTCCATCGCCATTGCAGCATTCGTTTCAAGCGTGATGCTATTTTAGTCACGTGTCTATATCACCTCTCCATCGCCATTTCAGCATTCGTTTCAAACGTGAGGCTATTTTAGTCACGGGTCTATATTACCTCTCTCTCGCGATTGCAGCATTCGTTTCAAACGTGAGGCTATTTTAGTCACGTGTCATATCACCTCTCCATCGCCATTTCAGCATTCGTTTGAAACGTGAGGCACGTTATTTTAGTCACGTGTCTATATCACCTCTCCATCGCCATTTCAGCATTCGTTTGAAACGTGAGGCTATTTTAGTCACGTGTATTACCTCTCTCTCGCCATTGCAGCATTCGTTTCAAACGTGATGCTATTTTAGTCACGTGTCTATATTACCTCTCCCTCGCCATTGCAGCATTCGTTTCAAACGTGATTCTATTTTAGTCACGTGTTTATATTACCGTTACATCGCCATTGCAGCATTTGTTTCAAGCGTGATGCTATTTTAGCCACGTGTCTATATCACCTCTCCATCGCGCCATTGCAGCATTCGTTTCAAACGTGATGCTATTTTAGTCACGTTCGTCCTATTACCTCTCCATCGCCATTGCAGCATTCGTTTCAAACGTGATGCTATTTTAGTCACGTGTCTATTACCTCTCCATCGCCATTGCAGCATTCGTTTCAAACGTGATGCTATTTTAGTCACGTGTCTATATCACCTCTCCATCGCCATTTCAGCATTCGTTTCAAACGTGAGGCTATTTTAGTCACGTGTCTATATTACCTCTCCCTCGCCATTGCAGCATTCGTTTCAAACGTGATGCTATTTTAGTCACGTGTCTATATTACCTCTCCCTCGCCATTGCAGCATTCGTTTTCAAACGTGATTTTTTAGTCACGTGTATTACCTCTCCATCGCCATTGCAGCATTCGTTTCAAACGTGATGCTATTTTAGTCACGTGTCTATATCACCTCCATCGCCATTTAAACGCAAACGTGAGGCATTCGTTTCAAACGTGATTTTAGTCACGTGTTCATATTACGTCTCCATCGCCATTGCAGCATTCGTTTCAAACGTGATGCTATTTTAGTCACGTGTCTATATCGCCATTTTCAGTATTCGTTTCCAAACGTGATGCTATTTTAGTCACGTGTCTATATTGCCTCTCCCGCCATTTCAGCATTCGTTTCAAACGTGATGCTATTTTAGTCACGTGTCTATATCACCTCTCCTCGCCATTTCAGCATTCGTTTCAAACGTGAGGCTATTTTAGTCACGTGTCTATATTACCTCTCCTCGCCATTGCAGCATTCGTTTCAAACGTGAGGCTATTTTAGTCACGTGTCTATATCACCTCTCCATCGCCATTTCAGCATTCGTTTCAAACGTGAGGCTATTTTAGTCACGTGTCTATATCACCTCTCCATCGCCATTTCAGCATTCGTTTTTTCAAACGTGAGGCTATTTTAGTCACGTGTCTATATTACCTCCATCGCCATTGCAGCATTCGTTTCAAAACGTGGGCTATTTTAGTCACGTGTCTATATTACCTCTCCATCGCCATTGCAGCATTCGTTTCAAACGTAATGCTATTTTGTTCTATTTTCCCTCGCCATTTGCACGTGATCCTATTTTAGTCACGTGTTCGTATTACCTCTCCCTCTCACCATTGCAGCATTCGTTTTCAAACGTGAGGCTATTTTAGCCACGTGTCTATATTACCTCTCCATCGCCATTTCAGCATTCATTTCAAAACGTGAGGCTATTTTATTCACGTGTCCTATATTACCTCCATCGCCATTTCAGCATTCGTTTCAAACGTGAGGCTATTTTAGTCACGTGTCTATATCACCTCCATCGCCATTTCGGCATTCGTTTCAAACGTGATGCTATTTTTAGTCACGTGTCTATATCACCTCTCCATCGCCATTTCAGCATTCGTTTCAAACGTGAGGCTATTTTAGTCACGTTTCAGCATTCGTTTCAAACGTATCACGTGTCTATATCTCCTCTCGCCATTTCAGCATTCGTTTCAAACGTGAGGCTATTTTAGTCACGTGTCTATATCACCTCTCCATCGCCATTTCAGCATTCGTTTCAAACGTGAGGCTATTTTAGTCACGTGTCTATATCACCTCTCCCTCGCCATTTCAGCATTCGTTTAAACGTGATGCTATTTTAGTCACGTGTCTATATTACCTCTCCATCGCCATTTCAGCATTCGTTTCAAACGTGATGCTATTTTAGTCACGTGTCTATCACCTCAAACCATCGCCATTTCAGCATTCGTTTTTAAACGTGATTTTAGCTATTTTTCCATCGCCATCAGCATTCGTTTCAAACGTGAGGCTATTTTTCACGTCTATATTACCTATCGCCATTTCAGCATTCGTTTCAAACGTGATGCTATTTTAGTCACGTGTCTATATCACCTCTCCATCGCCATTTCAGCATTCGTTTTCAAACGTGATGCTATTTTAGTCACGTGTCTATATTACCTCTCCATCGCCATTTCAGCATTCGTTTCAAACGTGAGGCTATTTTAGTCACGTGTCTATATCACCTCTCCATCGCCATTTCAGCATTCGTTTCAAACGTGAGGCTATTTTAGTCACGTGTCTATATTACCTCTCCATCGCCATTTCAGCATTCGTTTCAAACGTGAGGCTATTTTAGTCACGTGTCTATATCCCTCTCCTCGCCATTTCAGCATTCGTTTTTTCAAACGTGAGGCTAGGCTATTTTCGGCATCGTTTCACGTGTCTATATTCTATATCTCCATCGCCATTTCAGCATTCGTTTCAAACGTGAGGGCTATTTTAGTCACGTGTCTATATCACCTCTCCCTCATCCATCGCCATTTCAGCATTCGTTTCAAACGTGAGGCTATTTTAGTCACGTGTCTATATTACCTCTCCATCGCCATTGCAGCATTCGTTTCAAACGTGAGGCTATTTTAGTCACGTGTCTATATCACCTCTCCATCGCCATTTCAGCATTCGTTTCAAACGTGAGCTATTTTAGTCACGTGTCTATATTCTCCATCGCCATTTCAGCATTCGCAAACGTGATTTTAGTCATTCCACTCCATCGCCATTGCAGCATTTTTCAAACGTGAGGCTATTTTAGTCACGTGTCTATATTACCTTCCATCGCCATTTTCAGCATTCGTTTCAAACGTGATGCTATTTTAGTCACGTGTCTATATCACCTCTCCATCGCCATTGCAGCATTCGTTTCAAGCGTGATGCTATTTTAGTCACGTGTCTATATCACCTCTCCATCGCCATTTCAGCATTCGTTTCAAACGTGAGGCTATTTTAGTCACGTGTCTATATCACCTCTCCATCGCCATTTCAGCATTCGTTTTAAACGTGAGGCTATTTTAGTCACGTGTCGATATCACCACTCCATCGCCATTTCAGCATTCGTTTCAAACGTGAGGCTATTTTAGTCACGTGTCTATCACCTCTCCATCGCCATTTCAGCATTCGTTTCAAACGTGAGGCTATTTTAGTCACGTGTCTATATCACCTCTCGCCATTTCGCCATTTTCAAAACATTCGTTTATTACCTCTCCTCGCCATTGCAGTCCGTTTCAAACGTGATGCTATTTTAGTCACGTGTCTATATCACCTCTCCATCGCCATTGCAGCATTCGTTTCAAACGTGATGCTATTTTAGTCACGTGTCTATATTACCTCTCCATCGCCATTGCAGCATTCGTTTCAAACGTGATGCTATTTTAGTCACGTGTCTATATTCGCCATTCCTCCATCGCTATTTTACAGCATTCGTTTCAAACGTGAGGCTATTTTAGTCACGTGTCTATATCACCTCTCCATCGCCATTTTTAGCATTCGTTTCAAACGTGAGGCTATTTTAGTCACGTGTCTATATTACCTCTCCATCGCCATTTCAGCATTCGTTTCAAACGTGAGGCTATTTTAGTCACGTGTCTATATCACCTTTCGCCATTTAGCATTCGTTTCAAACGTGAGGCTATTTCACGTGTCTATATTACCTCTCCATCGCCATTTCAGCATTCGTTTCAAACGTGAGGCTATTTTAGTCACGTGTCTATATTACTTCCCTCGCCATTGCAGCATTCGTTTCAAACGTGATGCTATTTTAGTCACGTGTCTATATCACCTCTCCATCGCCATTTCAGCATTCGTTTCAAACGTGATGCTATTTTAGTCACGTGTCTATATTACCTCTCCCTCGCCATTGCAGCATTCGTTTCAAACGTGAGGCTATTTTAGTCACGTGTCTATATTACCTCTCCATCGCCATTGCAGCATTCGTTTCAAACGTGAGGCTATTTTAGTCACGTGTCTATATTACCACTCCATCGCCATTGCAGCATTCGTTTCAAACGTGAGGCTATTTTAGTCACGTGTCTATATTGCCTCCATCGCCATTTCAGCATTCGTTTCACGTGAGGCTATTTTAGTCACGTGTCTATATCGTCTCCATCGCCATTTCAGCATTCGTTTTCATTTCAGCGTATTTTTAGTCACGTGTCTATATTACCTCTCCATCGCCATTGCAGCATTCGTTTCAAACGTGAGGCTATTTTAGTCACGTGTCTATATTACCTCTCCATCGCCATTGCAGCATTCGTTTCAAACGTGAGGCTATTTTAGTCACGTGTCTATATCACCTCTCCATCGCCATTTCAGCATTCGTTTCAAACGTGAGGCTATTTTAGTCACGTGTCTATTTTACCTCTCCGCCATTGCAGCATTCGTTTTCAAACGTGAGGCTATTTTAGTCACGTGTATTACCTCGTGTTGCAGCATTCACCTCTCCATCGCCATTTCAGCATTCGTTTCAAACGTTTTTAGTCACGTGTTATATTACCTCCCTCGCCATTTTAGCATTCGTTTCAAACGTGATGCTATTTTAGTCACGTGTCTCCTCTCCCTCGCCATTGCAGCATTCGTTTCAAACGTGAGGCTATTTTAGTCACGTGTCTATATCACCTCTCCATCGCCATTTCAGCATTCGTTTCAAACGTGAGGCTATTTTAGTCACGTGTCTATATTACCTCTCCATCGCCATTGCAGCATTCGTTTTAAACGTGATGCTATTTTAGTCACGTGTCTATATCACCTCTCCATCGCCATTTCAGCATTCGTTTCAAGCGTGATGCTATTTTAGTCACGTGTCTATATCACCTCTCCATCGCCATTTCAGCATTCGTTTGAAACGTGAGGCTATTTTAGTCACGTGTCTATATTACCTCTCATCGCCATTTCAGCATTCGTTTCAAACGTGTCTATATCACCTGCTATTTTTGAGTCACGTGTCTATATCACCTCTCATCGCCATTTCAGCATTCGTTTCAAACGTGAGGCTATTTTAGTCACGTGTTTTATATTACCTTCCATCGCCATTGCAGCATTCGTTTCAAACGTGATGCTATTTTAGTCACGTGTCTATATCACCTCTCCATCGCCATTGCAGCATTCGTTTCAAACGTGAGGCTATTTTTGGTCACGTGTCTATATTACCTCTCCATCGCCATTGCAGCATTCGTTTCAAACGTGAGGCTATTTTAGTCACGTGTCTATATCATCCTCTCCATCGCCATTTCAGCATTCGTTTCAAACGTGATTCTATTTTAGTCACGTGTCTATATTACCTCTCCATCGCCATTGCAGCATTCGTTTCAAACGTGAGGCTATTTTAGTCACGTGTCTATATTACCTCTCCATCGCCATTGCAGCATTCGTTTCAAACGTGAGGCTATTTTAGTCACGTGTCTATATCTCCTCTCCATTTCAGCATCGCCATTTCAGCATTCAGTTTCAAACGTGAGGCTATTTTAGTCACGTGTCTATATTACCTCTCCATCGCCATTTCAGCATTCGTTTCAAACGTGATTCTATTTTAGTCACGTGTTTATATTACCTTTACATCGCCATTGCAGCATTCGTTTTAAACGTGATGCTATTTTAGTCACGTGTCTATATCACCTCTCCATCGCCATTTCAGCATTCGTTTCAAACGTGAGGCTATTTTAGTCACGTGTCTATATTACCTCCATCGCCATTGCAGCATTCGTTTTTAAACGTGATGCTATTTTAGTCACGTGTCTATATTACCTCTCCATCGCCATTGCAGCATTCGTTTTCAAACGTGAGGCTATTTTTAGTCACGTGTCTATATCACCTCCATCGCCATTGCAGCATTCGTTTCAAACGTGATGCTATTTTAGTCACGTGTCTATATTACCTCTCCATCGCCATTGCAGCATTCATTTCAAACGTGAGGCTATTTTAGTCACGTCTCTATCACCTTCCACCTCGCCATTTCAGCATTCGTTTCAAACGTCGCCATTTCACGTGTCTATATTACATCCATCGCCATTGCAGCATTCGTTTCAAACGTGAGGCTATTTTAGTCACGTGTCTATATCACATCTCTCGCCATTTCGCCATTTCAAACGTGAGGCTATTTTAGTCACGTGTCTATTCGTTTCAAACAAAACGTGAGGCTATTTTAGTCACGTGTCTATATTACCACTCCATCGCCATTGCAGCATTCGTTTCAAACGTGACGCTATTTTAGTCACGTGTCTATATTACCTCTCCATCGCCATTTCAGCAGCATTTTATTTCCTCTCCTTCAATTGCAGCATTCGTTTCAAGCGTGAGGCTATTTTAGTCACGTGTCTATATCACCTCTCCATCGCCATTGCAGCATTCGTTTCAAACGTGATGCTATTTTTAGTCACGTGTCTATATCACCTCTCCATCGCCATTGCAGCATTCGTTTCAAACGTGATGCTATTTTAGTCACGTGTCTATATTACCTCTCCATCGCCATTGCAGCATTCGTTTCAAACGTGAGGCTATTTTAGTCACGTGTCTATATCACCTCTCCATCGCCATTGCAGCATTCGTTTTAAACGTGATGCTATTTTAGTCACGTGTCTATATCACCTCTCCATCGCCATTTCAGCATTCGTTTCAAACGTGATGCTATTTTAGTCACGTGTCTATATTACCTCTCCATCGCCATTGCAGCATTCGTTTTAAACGTGATTTATTTTAGTCACGTGTCTATATTACCTCTCCATCGCCATTTCAGCATTCGTTTTCAAACGTGAGGCTATTTTAGTCACGTGTCTATATTACCTCTCCATCGCCATTGCAGCATTCGTTTCAAACGTGAGGCTATTTTAGTCACGTGTCTATATCACCTCTCCATCGCCATTTCAGCATTCGTTTCAAGCGTGATGCTATTTTAGTCACGTGTCTATATCTCCTCTCCATCGCCATTTCAGCATTTGTTTCAACGTGCCATTGCAGCATTCGTTTCAAACGTGAGGCTATTTTAGTCACGTGTCTATATTACCTCTCCATCGCCATTGCAGCATTCGTTTCAAACGTGAGGCTATTTTAGTCACGTGTCTATATCACCTCCATCGCCATTTCGCCATTCGTTTCAAACGTGAGGCTATTTTAGTCATTTTAGTATTTCAGCATTGTTTATATCACTATTTTTAGTCACGTCGCCCATTTCAGCATTCGTTTCAAACGTGATGCTATTTTAGTCACGTGTCTATATTACCTTTGCATCGCCATTGCAGCATTCGTTTTAAACGTGATGCTATTTTAGTCACGTGTCTATATCACCTCTCCATCGCCATTTCAGCATTCGTTTCAAACGTGAGGCTATTTTAGTCACGTGTCTATATTACCTCTCCATCGCCATTGCAGCATTCGTTTCAAACGTGAGGCTATTTTAGTCACGTGTCTATATTACCTCTCCATCGCCATTTCAGCATTCGTTTCAAGCGTGATGCTATTTTAGTCACGTGTCTATATCACCTCTCCATCGCCATCGCAGCATTCGTTTCAAGCGTGATGCTATTTTAGTCACGTGTCTATATTACCTCTCCATCGCCATTGCAGCATTCGTTTCAAACGTGAGGCTATTTTAGTCACGTGTCTATATCACCTCTCCATCGCCATTTCAGCTTTCGTTTCAAGCGTGATGCTATTTTAGTCACGTGTCTATATCACCTCTCCATCGCCATTTCAGCATTCGTTTCAAACGTGAGGCTATTTTAGTCACGGGTCTATATTACCTCTCCCTCGCCATTGCAGCATTCGTTTCAAACGTGAGGCTATTTTTAAACGTGTCTATATCACCTCTCCATCGCCATTTCAGCATTCGTTTCAAACGTGAGGCTATTTTAGTCACGTGTCTATATCACCTCTCCATCGCCATTTCAGCATTCGTTTTCAACGTGATGCTATTTTAGTCACGTGTATTACCTTAGTTGCAGCGTGTCAAACGTGAGGCTATTTTAGTCACGTGTCCCTCTCCATCGCCATTGCAGCATTCGTTTCAAACGTGAGGCTATTTTAGTCACGTGTCTATATTACCACTCCATCGCCATTGCAGCATTCGTTTCAAACGTGAGGCTATTTTAGTCACGTGTCTATATCACCTCTCCATCGCCATTTCAGCATTCGTTTCAAACGTGAGGCTATTTTAGTCACGTGTCTATATTA
This sequence comes from Acanthosepion pharaonis, assembly GCA_903632075.3. Classification (NCBI taxonomy): domain Eukaryota; kingdom Metazoa; phylum Mollusca; class Cephalopoda; order Sepiida; family Sepiidae; genus Acanthosepion; species Acanthosepion pharaonis. Next base: position 67,779 of record CAHIKZ030004180.1, on the reverse strand, counting down.
CCTTTCCATCGCCATTTCAGCATTCGTTTCAAACGTGAGGCTATTTTAGTCACGTGTCTATATTACCTTCCATCGCCATTTCAGCATTCGTTTCAAACGTGATCAATTTTTAGTCACGTGTCTATATCGCCTCTCCATCGCCATTTCATTCGTTTCAAACGTGAGGCTATTTTAGTCCCGTGTCTATATCACCTTCCATCGCCATTTCAGCATTCGTTTCAAACGTGATGCTATTTTATCATCACGTGTTTATATCACACTTCCATCGCCATTTCAGCATTCGTTTCAAACGTGAGGCTATTTTAGTCACGTGTCTATATCACCTCTCCATCGCCATTTCAGCATTCGTTTTCAAACGTGAGGCTATTTTAGTCACGTGTCTATATCAACCTCTCCATCGCCATTTCAGCATTCGTTTCAAACGTGAGGCTATTTTTAGTCACGTGTCTATATCACCTTTCCATCGCCATTTCAGCATTCGTTTCAAACGTGAGGTTATTTTAGTCACGTGTCTATATCACCTTTCCATCGCCATTGCAGCATTCGTTTCAAACGTGAGGCTATTTTAGTCACGTGTCTATATCAACCTTCCCATCGCCATTTCAGCATTCGTTTCAAACGTGAGGTTATTTTAGTCACGTGTCTATATCACCTCTCCATCGCCATTTCAGGCATTCGTTTCAAACGTGAGGCTATTTTAGTCACGTGTCTATATCACCTTCCCGTCGCCATTTCAGCATTCGTTTCAAACGTGAGGCTATTTTAGTCACGGTCTATATTACCTCTCCATCGCCATTGCAGCATTCGTTTTCAAACGTGAGGTATTTTAGTCACCTCCCGTCGCCATTTCAGCATTCGTTTCAAACGTGAGGCTATTTTAGTCACGTGTCTATATTACCTCTCCATCGCCATTTCAGCATTCGTTTCAAACGTGATGCTATTTTAGTCACGTGTCTATATCCTCTCCATCGCCATTTCAGCATTCGTTTCAAACGTGAGGCTATTTTAGTCCCGTGTCTATATCAACTCTCCATCGCCATTTCAGCATTCGTTTCAAACGTGAGGCTATTTTTAGTCACGTGTCTATATTACCTCCCGTCGCCATTTCAGCATTCGTTTCAAACGTGAGGCTATTTTAGTCACGTGTCTATATCACCTCTCCATCGCCATTTCAGCATTCGTTTCAAACGTGAGGCTATTTTAGTCACGTGTTTATATCCTCTCCATCGCCATTTCAGCATTCGTTTCAAACGTGAGGCTATTTTAGTCACGTGTCTATATCACCTTTCCGTCGCCATTGCAGCATTCGTTTCAAACGTGATGCTATTTTAGTCACGTGTCTATATTACCTTCCGTCGCCATTTCAGCATTCGTTTCAAACGTGAGGCTATTTTAGTCACGTGTCTATATCACCTCTCCCATCGCCATTTCAGCATTCGTTTCTATTTTAAACGTGAGGCTATTTTAGTCAAGCGTGTCTATATTACCTATCCATCGCCATTTCAGCATTCGTTTCAAACGTGAGGCTATTTTAGTCACGTGTCTATATCACCTCTCCATCGCCATTTCAGCATTCGTTTCAAACGTGAGGCTATTTTAGTCACGTGTCTATATCACCTCTCCATCGCCATTTCAGCATTTGTTTCAAACGTGAGGCTATTTTAGTCACGTGTCTATATTACCTCTCCATCGCCATTTCAGCATTCGTTTCCAAACGTGAGGCTATTTTTAGTCACGTGTCTATATCACCTTTCCATCGCCATTTCAGCATTCGTTTCAAAACGTGAGGCTATTTTAGTCAGGCTATTTTCTCCATCGCCATTTCAGCATTCGTTTCAAACGTCTATATCCAACCTCTCCATCGCCATTTCAGCATTCGTTTTAAACGTGAGGCTATTTTAGTCACGTGTCTATATCACCTTCCATCGCCATTTCAGCATTCGTTTCAAACGTGAGGCTATTTTAGTCACGTGTCTATATCACCTCCATCGCCATTGCAGCATTCGTTTCAAACGTGAGGCTATTTTATCACGTCTATATTACGTCGAGTGCCATTTCAGCATTCGTTTTTTAGTGAGGCTGTTTTAATCACGTGTATATACCTCTCCATCGCCATTTCAGCATTCGTTTCAAACGTGAGGCTATTTTAGTCACGTGTCTATATCACCTCTCCATCGCCATTTCAGCATTCGTTTCAAACGTGATTCTATTTTAGTCACGTGTTTATATTACCGTTACATCGCCATTGCAGCATTTGTTTCAAGCGTGATGCTATTTTAGCCACGTGTCTATATCAGCTCTCCATCGCCATTGCATCATTCGTTTCAAACGTGAGGCTATTTGAGTCACGTGTCTATATCACCTCCATCGCCATTTCAGCATTCGTTTCAAACGTGATGCTATTTTAGTCACGTGTCTATATTACCTCTCCATCGCCATTGCAGCATTCGTTTCAAACGTGAGGCTATTTTAGTCACGTGTCTATATCACCTCTCCATCGCCATTTCAGCATTCGTTTCAAACGTGAGGCTATTTTAGTCACGTGTCTATATTACCTCTCCATCGCCATTGCAGCATTCGTTTCAAACGTGATGCTATTTTAGTCACGTGTCTATATCACCTCTCCATCGCCATTTCAGCATTCGTTTCAAACGTGATGCCATTTTAGTCACGTGTTTATTTACCTCTCTCCATCGCCATTGCAGCATTCGTTTTTCAAACGTGGTTATTTTAGTCACGTGTCTATATCCTCTCCATCGCCATTTCAGCATTCGTTTCAAACGTGAGGCTATTTTAGTCACGTGTCTATATTACCTCTCCTCGCCATTGCAGCATTCGTTTCAAACAAAGGCTATTTTATCACGTGTCTATATTACCTCTCCATCGCCATTGCAGCATTCGTTTCAAACGTGAGGCTATTTTAGTCACGTGTCTATATTACCTCTCCATCGCCATTTCGCCATTCGTTTCAAACGTGAGGCATTTTAGTTTCTATATCACCTCTCCATCGCCATTTTCGTTTCAAACGTGTCTTTTAGTCACGTGTCTATATCACCTCTCCATCGCCATTTCAGCATTCGTTTCAAACGTGAGGCTATTTTAGTCACGTGTCTATATTACCACTCCATCCTCATTGCAGCATTCGTTTCAAACCTGAGGCTATTTTAGTCACGTGTCTATATTACCTCTCCATCGCCATTTCAGCATTCGTTTCAAACGTGAGGCTATTTTAGTCACGTGTATATACCTCTCCATCGCCATTTCAGCATTCGTTTCAAACGTGATGCTATTTTATCACGTGTCTATATCACCTCTCCATCGCCATTGCAGCATTCGTTTCAAAACGTGATGCTATTTTAGTCACGTGTCTATATTACCACTCCATCGCCATTGCAGCATTCGTTTCAAACGTGAGGCTATTTTAGTCACGTGTCTATATCACCTCTCCATCGCCATTTCAGCATTCGTTTCAAACGTGAGGCTATTTTAGTCACGTGTCTATATCACCTCTCCATCGCCATTTCAGCATTCGTTTCAAACGTGAGGCTATTTTAGTCACGTGTCTATATTACCTCTCCATCGCCATTTCAGCATTCGTTTCAAACGTGAGGCTATTTTAGTCACGTGTCTATATCACCTCTCCATCGCCATTTCAGCATTCGTTTCAAGCCTGATGCTATTTTAGCCACGTGTCTATATCACCTCTCCATCGCCATTTCAGCATTCGTTTCAAACGTGAGGCTATTTTAGTCACGTGTCTATATCACCTCTCCATCGCCATTTCAGCATTCGTTTTAAACGTGAGGCTATTTTTAGTCACGCGTGTCTATATCACCTTTCCATCGCCATTTCAGCATTCGTTTTCAACGTGATGCTATTTTATTCTATGTCTATATCACTCTCCATCGCCATTGCAGCATTCGTTTCAAACGTGAGGCTATTTTAGTCACGTGTCTATATTACCTCTCCATCGCCATTTCAGCATTCGTTTCAAACGTGAAGGCTATTTTAGTCCCGTGTCTATATCACTCTCCATCGCCATTTCAGCATTCGTTTCAAACGTGATGGCTATTTTAGTCCCGTGTCTATATCACCTCTCCATCGCCATTTCAGCATTCGTTTCAAACGTGATGCTATTTTAGTCACGTGTCTATATTACCTCTCCATCGCCATTTCAGCATTCGTTTCAAACGTGAGGCTATTTTAGTCACGTGTCTATATCACCTCTCCATCGCCATTTCCATTTTTCAAACATTCGTATTTTAAACGTGTCTATATTACTATTTTCGCCATTTCAGCATTCGTTTCAAACGTGAGGCTATTTTAGTCCCGTGTCTATATCACCTCTCCATCGCCATTTCAGCATTCGTTTCAAACGTGAGGCTATTTTTAGTCACGTGTCTATATCACCTCTCCATCGCCATTTCAGCATTCGTTTCAAACGTGAGGCTATTTTAGTCACGTGTCTATATTACCTCTCCATCGCCATTTCAGCATTCGTTTCAAACGTGAGGCTATTTTAGTCACGTGTCTATATCACCTCTCCATCGCCATTGCAGCATTCGTTTCAAACGTGAGGCTATTTTAGTCACGTGTCTATATCACCTCTCCATCGCCATTTCAGCATTCGTTTCAAACGTGAGGCTATTTTAGTCACGTGTCTATCACCTCTCCATCGCCATTTCAGCATTCGTTTCAAACGTGATGCTATTTTAGTCCCGTGTCTATATCACCTCTCCATCGCCATTTCAGCATTCGTTTTTAAACGTGATGCTATTTTTTAGTCACGTGTCTATATCACCTTTCCATCGCCATTTCAGCATTCGTTTCAAGCGTGATGCTATTTTAGTCACGTGTCTATATCACCTCTCCATCGCCATTTCAGCATTCGTTTCAAACGTGAGGCTATTTTAGTCACGTGTCTATATCACCTCTCCATCGCCATTTTACTCCTGTGTCAATATCAACTTCCATGCCATTCAGCATTCGTTTTTCAAACGTGATTTCTATTTTAGTCACGTGTCTATATCACCTCTCCATCGCCATTTCAGCATTCGTTTCAAACGTGAGGCTATTTTACTCCCGTGTCTATATCACCTCTCCATCGCCATTGCAGCATTCGTTTTTCAAACGTGAGGCTATTTTAGTCACGTGTCTATATCACCTCTCCATCGCCATTTCAGCATTCGTTTCAAACGTGAGGCTATTTTACTCCCGTGTCTATATCAAATTTCCGTCGCCATTTTAGCATTCGTTTCAAACGATGCTATTTTAGTCATATCAACTTCGTCGCCATTTCAGCATTCGTTTCAAACGTGAGGCTATTTTAGTCACGTGTCTATATCAACTCTCCGTCGCCATTGCAGCATTCGTTTCAAACGTGAGGCTATTTTAGTCACGTGTCTATATCACCTCTCCATCGCCATTTCAGCATTCGTTTCAAACGTGAGCTATTTTAGTCACGTGTCTATATCACCTTTCCATCGCCATTTCAGCATTCGTTTCAAACGTGAGGCTATTTTAGACACGTGTCTATATCAACTCTCCATCGCCATTTCAGCATTCGTTTCAAACGTGAGGCTATTTTAGTCACGTGTCTATATCACCTCTCCATCGCCATTTCAGCATTCGTTTCAAACGTGAGGCTATTTTACTCCCGTGTCTATATCAACTTTCCGTCGCCATTTCAGCATTCGTTTCAAACGTGAGGCTATTTTAGTCACGTGTCTATATCACCTTTCCCATCGCCATTTCAGCATTCGTTTTTCAAACGTGATGCTATTTTACTCACGTGTCTATATCAACTTTCCATCGCCATTTCAGCATTCGTTTCAAACGTGAGGCTATTTTACTCACGTGTCTATATCACTCTCCATCGCCATTTCAGCATTCGTTTCAAACGTGAGGCTATTTTAGTCCCGTGTCTATATCAACTCTCCATCGCCATTTCAGCATTCGTTTCAAACGTGATGCTATTTTACTCACGTGTCTATATTACCTCTCCGTCACCATTTCAGCATTCGTTTCAAACGTGAGGCTATTTTAGTCCCGTGTCCAACTTTCCGTCGCCATTTCAGCATTCGTTTCAAACGTGAGGCTATTTTACTCCCGTGTCTATATCACCTCTCCACCGCCATTGAAGCATTCGTTTCAAACGTGAGGCTATTTTACTCCCGTGTCTATATCAACTTTCCGTTGCCATTTCAGCATTCGTTTCAAACGTGAGGCTATTTTACTCCCGTGTCTATATCACCTCTCCATCGCCATTTCAGCATTCGTTTCAAACGTGAGGCTATTTTAGTCCCGTGTCTATATCAACTCTCCATCGCCATTTCGGCATTCGTTTCAAACGTGAGGCTATTTTAGTCACGTGTCTATATCAACTCTCTCCATCGCCATTGCAAACATTCTATTTCAAACGTTGCCATTTCAGCATTTTGTCACGTGTCTATATCACCTTTCCATCGCCATTTCAGCATTCGTTTCAAACGTGAGGCTATTTTAGTCCGTGTCTATATCAAATTTCCGTCGCCATTTCAAACGCATTCGTTTTCAAACGTGAGGCTATTTTTATCTGTCTATATCAACTCTCCATCGCCATTTCAGCATTCGTTTCAAACGTGAGGCTATTTTACTCACGTGTCTATATCACCTCTCCGTCGCCATTTCAGCATTCGTTTCAAACGTGAGGCAATTTTACTCCCGTGTCTATATCACCTCTCCATCGCCATTTCAGCATTCGTTTCAAACGGGAGGCTATTTTACTCCCGTGTCTATATCACCTCTCCATCGCCATTGCAGCATTCGTTTCAAACGTGAGGCTATTTTAGTCCCGTGTCTATATCACCGTCTCCATCGCCATTTGCAGCATTCGTTTTCAAACGTGAGGCTATTTTAGTCACGTGTCTATATCAACTTTCCGTCGCCATTTCAGCATTCGTTTCAAACGTGAGGCTATTTTACCCCGTGTCTATATCACCTCTCCATCGCCATTTCAGCATTCGTTTCAAACGTGAGGCTATTTTAGTCCCGTGTCTATCATCAACTTTCCGTCGCCATTTCAGCATTCGTTTCAAACGTGATGCTATTTTAGTCACGTGTCTATATCAACTTTCCGTCGCCATTTCAGCATTCGTTTCAAACGTGAGGCTATTTTAGTCACGTGTCTATATCAACTCTCCATCGCCATTTCAGCATTCGTTTCAAACGTGAGGCTATTTTAGTCCCGTGTCTATATCAACTTTCCATCGCCATTTCAGCATTCGTTTTCAAACGTGAGGCTATTTTAGTCCCGTGTCTATATCACCTCTCCATTGCCATTTCAGCATTCGTTTCAAACGTGAGGCTATTTTAGTCACGTGTCTATATCAACTCTCCATCGCCATTTCAGCATTCGTTTCAAACGTGAGGCTATTTTAGTCACGTGTCTATATCACCTTCCATCGCCATTTCAGCATTCGTTTCAAACGTGATGCTATTTTTGGTCCCGTGTCTATATCACCTTTCCATCGCCATTTCAGCATTCGTTTCAAACGTGAGGCTATTTTACTCCCGTGTCTATATCAACTTTCCGTTGCCATTTCAGCATTCGTTTCAAACGTGATTCTATTTTACTCCCGTGTCTATATCAACTTTCCGTCGCCATTTCAGCATTCATTTCAAACGAGGCTATTTTACTCCCGTGTCTATATCAACTTTCATTTCAGCATTCGTTTCAAACGTGAGGCTATTTTTTTACTACGTGTCTATATCAACTTTCCATCGCCATTTCAGCATTCGTTTCAAACGTGAGGCTATTTTACTCCGTGTCTATATCAACTTTCCATCGCCATTTCAGCATTCGTTTCAAACGTGAGGCTATTTTACTCCCGTGTCTATATCAACTTTCCGTTGCCATTTCAGCATTCGTTTCAAACGTGAGGCTATTTAGTCCCGTGTCTATATCAACTTTCCGTCGCCATTTCAGCATTCGTTTCAAACGTGAGGCTATTTTTACCCCGTGTCTATATCAACTTTCCGTCGCCATTTCAGCATTCGTTTCAAACGTGAGGCTAATTTTACTCCGTGTCTATATCAACTTTCCATCGCCATTTCAGCATTCGTTTCAAACGTGAGGCTATTTTACCCCGTGTCTATATCAACCTTTCCGTTGCCATTTCAGCATTCGTTTCAAACGTGAGGCTATTTTTACTATTTTCGTTGCCATTTCAGCATTCTGTTTCAAACGTGTATTTTGCTATATCAACTTTCCGTTGCCATTTCAGCATTCGTTTCAAACGTGAGGCTATTTTACTCCCGTGTCTATATCAACTTTCCGTCGCCATTTCAGCATTCGTTTCAAACGTGAGGCTCCCCGTCGCCATTTTCAGCATTCGTTTCAAACGTGAGGCTATTTTAGTCCCGTGTCTATATCAAATTTCCGTTGCCATTTCAGCATTCGTTTCAAACATGAGGCTATTTTAATCCGTGTCTATATCAACTTTCCGTCGCCATTTCAGCATTCGTTTCAAACGTGAGGCTATTTTACTCCCGTGTCTATATCAATTTCTTTCCATCGCCATTTCAGCATTCGTTTTCAAACGTGAGGCTATTTTACTCCCGTGTCTATATCAACTTTCCGTCGCCATTTCAGCATTCGTTTCAAACGTGAGGCTATTTTTTCCATTTCACCCGTGTCTATATCATCAACTTTCCGTCGCCATTTCAGCATTCGTTTCAAACGTGAGGCTATTTTACTCCCGTGTCTATATATCAACTTTCCGTCGCCATTTCAGCATTCGTTTCAAACGTGAGGCTATTTTACCCCGTGTCTATATCAACTTTCCGTCGCCATTTCAGCATTCGTTTCAAACGTCGTTTTAAGGTGTTTATCAACTTTCCGTGTCTTTAAACGTGAGGCTATTTTACTCCCGTGTCTATATCAATCCTTTCCGTTTTCAGCATTCGTTTCAAACGTGAGGCTATTTTACTCCCGTGTCTATATCAACTTTCCGTTGCCATTTCAGCATTCGTTTCAAACGTGAGGCTATTTTACTCCCGTGTCTATATCAACTTTCCGTTGCCATTTCAGCATTCGTTTCAAACGTGAGGCTATTTTACTCCCGTGTCTATATCAACTTTCCGTTGCCATTTCAGCATTCGTTTCAAACGTGAGGCTATTTTACTCCCGTGTCTATATCAACTTTCCGTTGCCATTTCAGCATTCGTTTTCAAACGTGAGGCTATTTTTAGTCCCGTGTCTATATCACCTTTCCGTCGCCATTTCAGCATTCGTTTCAAACGTGTGGAGGGCTTTTATTTTATCAATTTCCCGTGTTTCTTTCAGCATTCGTTTCAAACGTGAGGCTATTTTACCCCGTGTCTATATCAACTTTCGTCGCCATTTCCAGCATCGTTTCAAACGTGAGGCTATTTTTACCCCGTGTCTATATCAACTTCAGCCATTTCAGCATTTTTCAAACGTGAGGCTATTTTACTCCCGTGTCTATATCAACTTTCCGTTGCCATTTCAGCATTCGTTTCAAACGTGAGGCTATTTTACTCCCGTGTCTATATCAACTTTCCGTCGCCATTTCAGCATTCGTTTCAAACGTGAGGCTATTTTACTCCCGTGTCTATATCAACTTTCCGTCGCCATTTCAGCATTCGTTTCAAACGTGAGGCTATTTTACTCCCGTGTCTATATCAACTTTCCATTGCCATTTCAGCATTCGTTTTTCAAACGTGAGGCATTCGCTTTTTACCCGTGTCTCCCCGTCGCCATTTCAGCATGTCTATACTCCCGTGTCTCCAACTCGTTGCCATTTCGGCATTCGTTTCAAACGTGGGCTATTTCTATATCAACTTTCCGTCGCCATTTCAGCATTCGTTTCAAACGTGAGGTTATTTTACTCCCGTGTCATATCAACTTTCCATTTGCCATTTCAGCATTCGTTTTCAAACGTGAGGCTATTTTACTCCCGTGTCTATATCAACTTTCCGTCGCCATTTCAGCATTCGTTTTTCAAACGTGATGCTATTTTACTCCCGTGTCTATATCAACTTTCCGTCGCCATTTCAGCATTCGTTTCAAACGTGAGGCTATTTTTAGTCCGTGTCTATATCAACTTTCGTCGTTTCAGCCATTTCAGCATTCGTTTCAAACGTGAGGCTATTTTACTCCCGTGTCTATATCAACTTTCCGTCGCCATTTCAGCATTCGTTTCAAACGTGAGGCTATTTTAGTCCCGTGTCTATATCAACTTTCCGTCGCCATTTCAGCATTCGTTTTCAAACGTGAGGCTATTTTACTCCCGTGTCTATATCAACTTTCCATCGCCATTTCAGCATTCGTTTCAAACGTGAGGCTATTTTTCCCTTATATCAACTTTCGTCGCCATTTCAGTTCGTTTCAAAACGTGAGGCTATTTTTTACCCTATATCAACTTCCGTTGCCATTTCAGCATTCGTTTCAAACGTGAGGCTATTTTTACTCCCGTGTCTATATTAACTTTCCGTCGCCATTTCAGCATTCGTTTCAAACGTGAGGCTATTTTACTCGCGTGTCTATATCAACTTTCCGTTGCCATTTCAGCATTCGATTCAAACGTGAGGCTATTTTACTCCCGTGTCAATATCAACTTTCCGTTGCCATTTCAGCATTCGTTTCAAACGAGGCTATTTTATCACGTGTCTATATCAACTTTCCGTCGCCATTTCAGCATTCGTTTCAAACGTGAGGCTATTTTAGTCCCGTGTTTATATCAACTTTCCATCGCCATTTCAGCATTCGTTTCAAACGTGAGGCTATTTTACTCCCGTGTCTATATCAACTTTCCGTCGCCATTTCAGCATTCGTTTTCAAACGTGAGGCTATTTTACTCCCGTGTCTATATCAACTTCTCCGTCGCCATTGCAGCATTCGTTTCAAACGTGAGGCTATTTTACTCCGTGTCTATATCAACTTTCCATCGCCATTTCAGCATTCGTTTCAAGCGTGAGGCTATTTTACTCCCGTGTCTATATCAACTCCGTCGCCATTTCAGCATTCGTTTTCAAACGTGAGGCTATTTTTTTACCCCGTGTCTATATCAACTTTCCGTCGCCATTTCAGCATTCGTTTCAAACGTGAGGTATTTTAGGTGTCTATTTTTTCCATTGCCATTTCAGCATTCTTTTCAAACGAGAGGCTATTTTATCGCCATTTCAGCATTCGTTTCAAACGTGATGCTATTTTACTCCCCGTCTATATCAACTTTCCGTCGCCATTTCAGCATTCGTTTCAAACGTGAGGCTATTTTACTCCCGTCCGTGTCTATATCAACTTTCCGTGAGGCGCCATTGCAGCATTCGTTTCAAACGTGAGGCTATTTTATCCGTGTCTATCTTTCAAACGTCATTTACTTTTCCATTCCTTCGCCATTTCAGCATTCGTTTCAAACGTGAGGCTATTTTACTCCCGTGTCATATCAACTTTCCGTCGCCATTTCAGCATTCGTTTCAAACGTGATTTAACCCCGTGTCTATATCAACTTTCCGTCGCCATTTTAGTCCCGTGTCTATTTTTATCAACTTCTATATTTTACATTTCGCCATTTCAGCATTCGTTTCAAACGTGAGGCTATTTTGACTCCCGTGTCTATATCAACTTTCCGTCGCCAATTCAGCATTCGTTTCAAACGTGAGGCTATTTTAGTCCTGTCTATATCAACTTTCCGTCGCCATTTCAGCATTCGTTTTCAAACGTTATTTTACTCCCGTGTCTATATCAACATTCCGTCGCCATTTCAGCATTCGTTTCAAACGTCAGGCTATTTTACTTGTCCAACTTTCCGTCGCCATTTCAGCATCGTTTCAAACGAGGCTCCATTGCCATTTCAACATTCGTTTCAAACGTGAGGCTATTTTACTCCCGTGTCTATATCAACTTTCCGTTGCCATTTCAGCATTCGTTTCAAACGTGAGGCTATTTTACTCCCGTGTCTATATCAACTTTCCGTCGCCATTTCAGCATTCGTTTCAAACGTGAGGCTATTTTATTTCAGCATTCTCCCGTGTCTATTTTACCCCGTGTCTATATCTTTCCGTTGCCATTTCAGCATTCGTTTCAAACGTGAGGCTATTTTACTCCCGTGTCTATATCAACTTTCCGTTGCCATTTCAAACGCACTTTCATATCAATTTCAGCATTCGTTTCAAACGTGGCTATTTTACTCCCGTGTTATATCACTCCCGCCATTTCAGCATGTCTATATCACCTTTCCGTTGCCATTTCAGCATTCGTTTCAAACGTGAGGCTATTTTTTACTCCCGTGTCTATATCAACTTTCCATCGCCAGCATTCGATTCAAACGTGAGGTCATTTTACCCCGTGTCAATATCAACTTTCAGCATTTTCAGCATTTTTCAAACGTGAGGCTATTTTACTCCCGTGTCTATATCAACTTTCCATCGCCATTTTCAGCATTCGTTTCAAACGTGCCATTTCAGCTATTTTACTCCCGTGTCTATATCCTCTCCGTCGCCATTTCAGCATTCGTTTCAAACGTGATTCTATTTTATCCCGTGTCTATATCAACTTTCCGTCGCCATTTCAGCATTCGTTTCAAACGTGAGGCTATTTTTTTCGTGTCTATATCAACTTTCTCCGTCGCCATTTCAGCATTCGTTTTCAAACGTGAGGCTATTTTAGTCCCGTGTCTATATCAACTTTCCGTCGCCATTTCAGCATTCGTTTCAAACGTGAGGCTATTTTAGTCCCGTGTCTATATCCTTCCGTTGCCATTTCAGCATTCGTTTCAAACGAGGCTATTTTATTCACGTGTCTATATCAACTTTCCGTCGCCATTTCAGCATTCGTTTCAAACGTGAGGCCATTTAGCCCCGTGTTTACTTCCGCCATTTTCAGCATTCGTTTCAAACGTGAGGCTATTTTACTCCCTTTATATCCGTACGTCGCCATTTCAGCATTCGTTTCAAACGTGAGCTATTTTTACTCCGTGTCTATATCACCTTTCCGTTTGCCATTTCAGCATTCGTTTCAAACGTGAGGCTATTTTACATCCCGTGTCTATATCAACTTCCGTTGCCATTTCCATTTCAGCATTCGTTTCAAACGTGATGCTATTTAGCATCCGTTGTCTATTTTAATCTTTCCGTTGCCATCTTTATTTCAGCATTTCAGCATTTCAAAACGTGAGGCTATTTTACCCCGTGTCTATATCAACTTTTACGTTGCCATTTCAGCATTCGTTTCAAACGTGAGGCTATTTTACTCCCGTGTCTATATCAACTTTCCGTCGCCATTTCAGCATTCGTTTCAAACGTGAGGCTATTTTACTCCCGTGTCTATATCAACTTTCCGTCGCCATTTCAGCATTCGTTTCAAACGTGAGGCTATTTTACTCCGTGTCTATATCAACTTTCCGTTGCCATTTCAGCATTCGTTTCAAACGTGAGGCTATTTTACTCCCGTGTCTATCACCTTTCCGTCGCCATTTTCAGCATTCGTTTCCAAAACGGAGGCTATTTTACTCCCGTGTCTATATCAACTTTCCGTCGCCATTTCAGCATTCGTTTCAAACGTGAGGCTATTTTACTCCCGTGTCTATATCAACTTTCCGTTGCCATTTCAGCATTCGTTTCAAACGTGAGGCTATTTTACTCCCGTGTCTATATCAACTTTCCGTCGCCATTTCAGCATTCGTTTCAAACGTGAGGCTATTTTACTCCCGTGTCTATATCAACTTTCCGTTGCCATTTCAGCATTCGTTTCAAACGTGAGGCTATTTTACTCCCGTGTCTATATCAACTTTCCGTTGCCATTTCAGCATTCGTTTTCAAACGTGAGGTTATTTTACTCCCGTGTCTATATCAACTTTCCGTCGCCATTTCAGCATTCGTTTCAAACGTGAGGCTATTTTACTCCGTGTCTATATCAACTTTCCGTTGCCATTTCAGCATTCATTTCAAACGTGAGGCTATTTTACTCCCGTGTCTATCAAATTTCTTTTACTTTCAGTCAACGTGTCTATATTTTACTTTCCATCGCCATTTCCAGCATTCATTTCCAAACGTGAGGGCTATTTTACTCCGTGTGTCTATATCAACTTTCCGTCGCCATTTCTGCATTCGTTTCAAACGTGAGGCTATTTTACTGTCTATATCAACTTTCCGTTTTCCATTTCAGCATTCATTTCAAACGTGATTTCAGCTTCGTTTCATTTTTTACTCCATGTCTATATCAACTTTCCGTCGCCATCGCCATTTCAAACGTGAGGTTTTACTCCCGTTCATATCAAACAGCATTCGTTTCAAACGTGATTATTTTCCCGTGTCTATATCAACTTTCCGTCTCCATTTCAGCATTCGTTTCAAACGTGAGGCTATTTTACTCCCGTGTCTATATCAACTTTCCTTCGCCATTTCAGCATTCGTTTCAAACGTGAGGCTATTTTACTCCCGTGTCTATATCAACTTTCCGTTTCCATTTCAGCATTCGTTTCAAACGATTTTATTTTACTCACGTGTCTATATCAACTTTCCGTCGCCATTTCAGCATTCGTTTCAAACGTGAGGCTATTTTACTCCGTGTCTATATCAACTTTCCGTCGCCATTTCATTCATTCGGTTTTAAACGTGAGGCTATTTTACCCCGTGTCTATATCAACTTTCCGTTCCATTTCAGCATTCGTTTCAAACGTGAGGCTATTTTACTCCCGTGTCTATATCAACTCCCATCGCCATTTCAGCATTCGTTTCAAACGGATTCTATTTTACTCCCGTGTCTATATCAACTTTCCATCGCCATTTCAGCATTCGTTTCAAACGTGAGGCTATTTTACTCCCGTGTCTATATCAACTTTCCGTCGCCATTTCAGCATTCGTTTCAAACGTGAGGCTATTTACTCCCGTGTCTATATCAACTTTCCGTTGCCATTTCAGCATTCGTTTCCAAACGTGAGGCTATTTGCCACTCCGTGTCTATATCAACTTTCCGTTGCCATTTCAGCATTCGTTTCAAACGTGAGAGCTATTTTACTCCCCCAGCATCTATGAGGTTAACTTTCCGTTGCCATTTTCAGCATTCGTTTCAAACGAGGCTATTTTATCCCGTGTCTATATCAACTTTCCGTCGCCATTTCAGCATTCGTTTCAAACGTATTTTTTACTCCCGTGTCTATTTCCGTCGCCATTTCAGCATTCGTTTCAAACGTGAGGCTCCATCTATATCAACTTTCGTTGCCATTTTCAGCATTCGTTTCAAACGTGAGGCTATTTTGCTCCCGTGTCTATATCAACTTTCCATTGCCATTTCAGCATTCGTTTCAAACGTGAGGCTATTTTGCTCCCGTGTCTATATCAACTTTCCGTCGCCATTTCAGCATTCGTTTCAAACGTGAGGCTATTTTACTCCCGTGTCTATATCAACTTTCCGTCGCCATTTCAGCATTCGTTTCAAACGTGAGGCTATTTTACTCCCGTGTCTATCAACTTTCGTTGCCATTTCAGCATTCGTTTCAAACGTGAGCTATTTTTACTCCGTGTCATATCAACTTTCCGTCGCCATTTCAGCATTCGTTTCAAACGTGAGGCTATTTTTACTCCCGTGTCTATATCAACTTTCCGTCGCCATTTCAGCATTCTTTTCAAACGTGAGGCTATTTTACTCCCGTGTCATATCAACTTTCCGTTGCCATTTCAGCATTCGTTTCAAACGTGAAAGCTATTTTATCCCGTGTCTATATCAACTTTCCGTTGCCATTTCAGCATTCGTTTCAAACGGAGGCTATTTTACTCCGTGTCTATATCAACTTTCCGTCGCCATTTCAGCATTCGTTTCAAACGTTGTATTATTTTACTCCGTGTCTATATCAACTTTCCGTCGCCATTTCAGCATTCGTTTCAAACGTGAGGCTATTTTACTCCGTGTCTATATCAACTCTCCATCGCCATTTCAGCATCTATTTCAAACGTGAGGCTATTTTACCCCGTGTCTATATCAACTCGTTTTCAGCATCTATTTCAAACGTGAGGCTATTTTACTCCCCGTGTCTATATCAAATTTCCGTTGCCATTTCAGCATTCGTTTTCAAACGAGGCTATTTTAGGTGTCTATTTTAGCTCCCGTGTCTGTCTATATCAACTTTCCGTCGCCATTTTCAGCATTCGTTTCAAAAGTGAGGCTATTTTACTCCGTGTCTATATCAAGTTTCCGTTGCCATTTCAGCATTCGTTTTCAAACGTGAGGCTATTTGCATCTCTGCGTTTACTCCGTGTCTGCTGTTATCAACTTTCCATCGCCATTTCAGCATTCGTTTCAAACGTGAGGCTATTTTACTCCCGTGTCTATATCACATTTTTCAAACGTGAGGCTCTCCATCGCCATTGTCCATTTCAGCATTCGTTTCAAACGTGAAGGCTATTTGCTCCCGTGTCTATATCAACTTTCCGTCGCCATTTCGGCATTCGTTTCAAACGTGAGGCTATTTTACCCCGTGTCTGCCTCAACTCTCCGTCGCCATTTCAGCATTCGTTCAAACGTACAAAGGCTATTTTTACTCCCGTGTCTATATCACCTTTCCATCGCCATTTCAGCATCGTTTCAAACGGAGGTTATTTTACCCCGTGTCTATATCAATCTTTCCGTTGCCATTGCAGCATTCGCTTTCAAACGTGAGGCTATTTTACTCCCGTGTCTATATCAACCTTCCACCGCCATTTCAGCATTCGTTTCAAGTACGTGAGGCTATTTTACTCCCGTGTCTATATCAACTCTCCATTGCCATTTCAGCATTCGTTTCAAACGTGAGTGTCTGTTTTTCTCCCTGTTTTACCCCGTATATCACCTTTCCATCGCCATTTTCAGCATTCGTTTTCAAACAAGGCTATTTTACTCCGTGTCTATATCAACATTTCCGTCCCATTTCATTTCAGCATTCGTTTTCAAACGAGGCTATTTTACTCCCGTGTCTATATCACCTTTCCCTCGCCATTTCAGCATTCTGTTCAAACGTGGTTATTTTACTCCCCGTGTCTATATCAACTTTCCGTCGCCATTTCGGCATTCGTTTCAAACGTGAGGCTATTTACTCCCGTGTCTATATCAACTTTCCGTTGCCATTTCAGCATTCGTTTCAAACGTGAGGCTATTTTTACCCCATGTCTATATCAACTTTCCGTCGCCATTCAGCATTCGTTTCAAACGTGAGGCTATTTTACTCCCGTGTCTATAACAACTTTCCGTCGCCATTTCAGCATTCTTTTCAAAACGTGAGGATATTTTTACTCCCGTGTCTATATCACCTTTCCGTTGCCATTTCAGCATTCGTTTCAAACATTTTTATCTATTTCACCTATAGCAGCATCTATTTTAGTCCCGTGTCTATATCACCTCTCCGTCGCCATTTCAGCATCTATTTCAAATACAAGGCTGTTTTACTCCCGTCTATATCACCTTCCATTGCCATTTCAGCATCTATTTCAAGTACAAGGCTATTTTTACTCCGTGTCTATATCAACTTTCGTCGCCATTTCAGCATTCGTTTCAAACGTGAGGCTATTTTACTCCCGTGTCTATATCAACTTTCCGTCGCCATTTCAGCATCTATTTCAAACAAGGCTATTTTTATCCCGTGTCTATATCACCTTTCCGTCGCCATTTCAGCATTCTATTTCAAACGTGAGGCTATTTTGCTCCCGTGTCTATATCAATCCTCCATCGCCATTTCAGCATCTATTTCAAACGTGAGGCTATTTTACTCCCGTGTCTATATCAACTTTCCATCGCCATTGCAGCATCTATTTTCAAACGTCAGGCTATTTTGGTCCAAGTTCTATATCAACTTTCCGTCGCCATTTCAGCATCTATTTCAAACGTGAGGCTATTTAGTCCCGTGTCTATATCAACTTTCCGTCGCCATTTCAGCATTCGTTTCAAAACGTGAGGGCTATTTTACTCCCGTGTCTATATCACCTTTCCATTGCCATTTCAGCATCTATTTCAAACGTGAGGCTATTTTACTCCCGTGTCTATCAATCTTTCCGTTGCCATTTCAGCATCTATTTCAAACGAGGCTATTTTTACTCCCGTGTCTATATCAACATTCCATCGCCATTTCAGCATCTATTTCAAGGCGTGAGGCTATTTTACTCCCGAGTCTGTCAACTTTCCGTCGCCATTTCAGCATCTATTTCAAACGTGAGGCTATTTTACCCTCGTGTCTATATCAATTTTCCATCGCCATTTCAGCATTCGTTTCAAACGGGGCTTTTTACTCCGTGTCTATATCAACTTTCCATTGCCATTTCAGCATTCTATTTCAAACGTGAGGCTATTTTACTCCCGTGTCTATCACCTCTCATCGCCATTTCAGCATTCGTTTTCAAACGTGAGGCTATTTTTACTCCCGTGTCTATATCACCTTTCCGTCGCCATTTTCAGCATTCGTTTCAAACGTACAAGGCTATTTTACTCCCGTGTCTATATCAAATTTCCATCGCCATTTCAGCATTCGTTTTCAAACGCAAGGCTATTTTACTCCCGTGTCTATATCACCTTTCCATTGCCATTGCAGCATCTATTTTAAGTACAAGGCCATTTTTTTACTCCCGTGTCTATATCACCCTCCATCGCCATTGCAGCATCTTATTTCAAGTACAAGGCGTTTTTATCCCTGTGTCTATATCACCCTTTCGCCATTCAGCATCTATTTCAAACGTGAGGCTATTTGCTCCCGTGTCTATATCACCTCCATCGCCATTGCAGCATCTATTTCAAGTACAAGGCTATTTTACTCCGTGTCTATATCACCTTTCCATCGCCATTGCAGCATTTTACCCCGTCAAACGCTCCATCGCCATTATATTTTCCCCGTGTCTATATCCTCTCCATCGCCATTTCAGCATCTATTTCAAACGTGAGGCTATTTTACTCCCGTGTCTATATCACCTCTCCATCGCCATTTTGCATCTATTTCATGTGTCTATATCACCTCCATCGCCATTGCAGCATCTATTATTTCAAATACAAGGCTATTTTTTAATCCCCAGACTATATCATTTCAGCATCTATTTCAAGTACAAGGCTATTTTCCTGATAGCAACCGTGTCTATCAACTCTCCATCCATTTCAGCATTCGTTTCAAACGTGAGGCTATTTTACTCCGTGTCTATCAACTCTCCATCGCCATTGCAGCATCTTTTTCAACGTGAGGCTATTTTACTCCCGTGTCTATATCACCTCTCCATCGCCATTTCAGCATCTATTTCAAAAGTGAGGCTATTTTTTAATCCCGTGTCTATATCAACTTTCCATCGTCATTGCAGCATCTATTTCAAGTACAAAGGCTATTTTACTCCCGTGTCTATATCATCTCTCCATCGCCATTGCAGCATCTATTTCAAACGTGAGGCTATTTTGCTCCCGTAATCTATATCACCTTCCCATCGCCATTGCAGCATTCGTTTCAAACGTGGGCTATTTTGCTCCCGTGTCTATATCACCTCTCCATCGCCATTGCAGCATCTATTTCAAACGTGAGGCTATTTTGCCCGTGTCTATATCACCCTCCATCGCCATTTCAGCATCTATTTCCAAACGTTTTTAGGCTATTCCATATCAACTGCCATTTCAAAATCAACCTTTCATCGCCATTTCAGCATCTATTTCAAACGTGAGGCTATTTTACTCCCGTGTCTATATCACCTCCACCGCCATTGAAGCATCTGTTTCCAAACGTGAGGCTATTTTACTCCCGTGTCTTTATCAATCCTCTCCATCGCCATTGCAGCATTCGCCATTTCAAGCATTCCAAACGTGAGGCTATTTTACTCCCGTGTCTATCACCTCCATCGCCATTGCAGCATCTATTTCAAACGTGAGGCTATTTTATCTCGTGTCTATCACCTCTCCATCGCATTTCAGCATCTATTTAAACGTGAGGTTATTTTACTCCCGTGTCTATATCAACTCTCATTGCCATTTTCAGCATCTATTTTAAACGTGAGGCTATTTTTACTCCCCGTGTCTATATCAACTATCCGTCGCCATTGCAGCATCTTTTTCAAACGTGTGAGGCTATTTTACTCCCGTGTCTATATCAACTCTCCGTCGCCATTTCAGCATCTATTTCAAGTACAGGCTATTTTACTCCCGTGTCTATATCAACTTTCCATCGCCGTTTCATCATCTATTTCAAATACAAGGCTATTTTACTCCCGTGTCTATATCAACTTTCCATCATATTTCAGCATTCTATTTCAAACAAGGCTATTTTACTCCCGTGTCTATATTCACCTCTCCGCTCCATTGCAGCATTCTATTTCCAAGTACCAAGGCTATTTTACTCCCGTGTCTATATCAACCTCTCCATCGCCGTTTCAAACGTCTATTTTCAAGTACATCTAACTCTCTGGCTATTTTATTCGTTTCAACGTCTATATTTACCTCTCCAACTCGCCATTTCAGCATCTATTTAAAACGCAGGTTATTTTACTCCCGTGTCTATATCACCTCTCCATCGCCATTTCAGCATCTATTTCAACGTACAGGCTATTTGCATCCCGTGTCTATATCAACTCTCCATCGCCATTTCAGCATCTGTTTCAAACGTGAGGCTATTTTACATCTCCGTGTCTATATCAACTTTCCGTCGCCATTTCAGCATTCGTTTCCAAACGTGAGGCTATTTTGTATTCTGCGTCTATATCAACTTTCCGTTGCCATTTCAGCATCTGTTTCAAACGTGAGGCTATTCATCTCGTGCTCGTATATCAATCTTCCGTTGCCATTTCAGTATTCGTTTCAAACGTGAGGCTATTTTAGTCCCCGTGTCTATATTAATCTCTTTCCGTCGCCATTTCAGCATTTTTAGTCACGTTCTAAACCTGAGGCATTTTTTTACCCCGTGTCTATATCGTGTTTAAATTTCCGTCGCCATTTCAGCATTCGTTTTAAACGTGAGGTTATTTTACTCCCGTGTCTATATCACACCTCCATCGCCATTGCAGCATCTGTTTCCATTTATTTTAGTACGTGTCTAGGCTATTTTCGCCATTGCAGTGTTTCAAACGTATTTAGTCAATCTTACCATCCCCATTTCAACATCTATTTCAAAGTGTGCTGCTATTTTAGTCCCGTGTCTATATCAATCGCCATTTCAGCATCTGCTCTAAACGTGAGGCCATAGCAGCATCTGTTTCAAACGTGAGGCAATTTTACTCCCGTGTCTATATCCACCTTTTGCCGCCTGATGCTATTTTAATACGCTCCATTTCAGCCATTTATTTCCTGGACGTTTTAGGCTATTTACCGTTACATCGCCATTGTTTGTCTATATTTCAGCCACGTGTCTCCATCCATCGCCATTGCAGCATCTATTTCAAACGTGAGGCTATTTTTTAATTCCGTGTCTATATTACCTCTCCTCGCCATTGCAGTATCTGTTCAACATCGCCTATTTTAGACACGTGTCATATTATTTCGCCATTGCAGAATTCGTTTCAAATGAGGCTATTTTACTCCCGTGTCTATATCACCTTCCATCGCCATTTCAGTATTCGTTTCAAACGTGAGGCTATTTTTTACTCCCGCCATTGTCTGTAAATCATTTTAGAGTAACCCCTCACCTCTCCATCGCTATTTCAGCATCTATTTCAAGGTGATGCTATTTTAGGCTATTTTACCTTCACCATTGCAGACCTGTTTATATCACCTCCATGTCTATATCACATTTCAGCATTCATTTTTCAAACGGACAATATTTTAGTCCCGTGACTATATCACCTCTCCATCGCCATTGCAACATCTGTTTCAAACGTGAGGCTATTTTAGTCACGTGTTCATATATTACCTCTCCATCCTGATTGCAGCATATCTATTTCAAATCAAGGCTGTCTATTTAACCCCGTGTATTTTTAGTCACGTCCGTCGCCATTCGCCATTTCAATTTCGTTTCAAAGGCTATTTTGAATACGTGTTTATATTAACTTTACATCGCCATAGCAGCATTCGTTTTAAAACGTGCTATTTTAGGCAATTTTTACCTCCTGTTGCAGCATTCCTTTCAAACGAGGTTATTTTCACCGTCTCCGTCGCCATAGCAGCATCTATTTCAAACGTGAGATCTATTTTAATCCTGTGTCTATATTACCTCTCAATCGCCATTGCAGCATCTATTTCAAGTACAAGGCTATTTTAGTCACGTGTGTCATATCGTCCCATCGCCATTGCAGCATTCGTTTTTGATGCTATTTTAGTCAATGTACAAGGCTCCATCGCCATTTTAGCATTCGTTCTGCGTCTTAGTATCACCACCTTCCATCGCCATTTCAGCATCTATTTCAAACGTAAAGGCTATTTTACTCCCTGTGTCTATATCACCTCTCCATCGCCATTTCAGTATCTATTTGCAAACGTGAGGCTATTTTAGTCACGTGCTCATATTATCACGTCTTTCCATGGCTTATTTTAGCCATATCACCTCAGCCATTTCAGCATTTTTCAAGTACAAGGCTATTTTAGTCCTGTGTCCATATTACCTCTCCGTTGCCATTGCAGCATTCGTTCCAAATGTGATTTTAGTTTTACCTCCATCGCCATTTCAGCATATTTAAAACGAGGCTATTTTATCCACGTGTCTACATTTCAGCCATTGCAGCATTTTTCAAACGTGAGGCTTATTTTAGTCACGTGTTCATATATCCCCTCCCACCGCCATTGAAGCATCTGTTTCAAACGTGAGGTTATTTTACTCCGTGTCTATATCAACTTTCCGTTGCCATTTCAGCATTCGTTTAAAACGTGAGGCTATTTTAGTCAAATTCACATCACCTCTCCATCGCCATTTCAGCATTCGTTTCAAACGTGGTGCTATTTTAGCCGTGTTCATATTACCTCCCTCGCCATTGTAGCATTTATCAAACGGAGGTTATTTTAGTCCATCGCCATTGCAGCATTCGTTTCAAACGTGAGGCTATTTTACTCCCGTGTCTATATCAATTTTATCCATTTCCGTTTCAAATGTGAGGCTATTTCAGCATTCGTTTCAAACGTGAGGCTATTTTAGTCACGTGTCTATATTAACTTTCCGTTGCAATTTCAGCATTCGTTTTAAATCGTGATGCTAAACGTGAGGCTATTTTTACCCAAATCGTGAGGGCTATATCACGTGTCTATATTACCTCTCCATCGCCATTTCAGCATTCGGTTTCAAACGAGGGCTATTTTACCCCGTGTTCATATTACCCTCCATCGCCATTTCAGCATTCGTTTCTGCTTGATGCTAAACGTGGCTATTTTCCATCGCCACTAGCATTCGTTTCAAGTGTGCTATTTTATCACGTGTCTATATTACATCTCCATTGCCATTTCATCATTCGTTTCAAACGTGAGGCTATTTTAGTCCGCGTCTATACCAACTCCGTTGCCATTTCAGCATTCGTTTCAAAACGTGAGGCTATTTTAGTCCCGTGTCTATATCAACTTTCCGTCGCCATTTCAGTATTCGTTTCCAAAACTGATGCTATTTTAGCCACGTGTCTATATCAACTTCCATCGCGATTTCAGTATCTGTTTCAAACGTGAGGCTTTTTACTCCCGTTTATATTAATCTCTTCCTATTATTTTAGCATTCGTGTTAAATGTGAGGCTATTTTTACCCCGTGTCTATATCACTCTCTCCATCGCCATTGCAGCATCTACTTCAAACGTGAGGCCATTTTAAATACGTGTTCATATCACCTTTCCATGGCTATTTCAGCATCTGTTTCAAAATACGATTCTATTTTAGGTGTTTATATTACCTTTTTACATCGCCTTTGTTCTTTTAAACGTGATGCTATTTTTAGTCACGCGTCTCCGTCCATCGCCATTTCAGCATTCGTTTCAAACGTGAGGCTATTTTTAGTCACGTGTCTATATCACCTCCACCGCCATTGCAGCATCTATTTCCAAACAAGGCTATTTTAGTCCGTGTTTATATCACCCATCGCCATTGCAGCATTCGTTTTAAAAGTGAAGGCTATTTCATATCCCATCGCCATGCATTCTATAAACGTCATTTACTCTCCGTTGCCATTTCAGCATCTGTTTAAATGTGAGGCTATTTTATCACGTGTCTATATCAACATTCCCATTTCAGCATTCATTTCAAACATTCGTTTCAAATTACGATCGGGCTATTTTAGTCCTGTGTCTATATCACCTCTCCGCCACATTTCAGCATCATCTGTTTCAAAACGTGAGGCTATTTTAGCTCACGTGTCTATATCAACTTTCCGTTGCCATTTCAGCATATTTTAGTTTAAAACCTCCAGGCAATTTACTCCTGTGATGCTATATCACCTTACCTTCCATCGCCATTTCAGCATTCGTTTTAAACGTGAGGCTATTTCTATATAAAACTCCCGTGTCTATTTCAAACGAGGCTATTTTATCGCCATTCTGCTGCCATTTCAGTTTTGCAAAATCGTGAGGCTATTTTACTCCCCGTGTCTAAATCAATCCTTCCGGTTGCCATTTGTGTATTCGTTTTCAAACGAGGCTATTTTTACTCCCTGTGTCTATATCAACTTTCCGTTGCCATTTCAGCATCTGTTTCAAACGTGAGGCTATTTTTACCCGTGTCTATACTCAACTTTCCGTCGCCATTTCAGCATCTGTTTCAAACGAGAGGTTATTTTAATCCCGTGTCTATATCGTAACTTTCCGGTTGCCATTTCAGCATTCGTTTCAAACGTGAGGCTATTTTACTCCCCGTGTCTATATCAACTTCTTCCGTTGCCATTTCAGCATTCGTTTCAAATGAGGCTATTTCATCCCCGTGTCTATATCAATTTTCCGTTGCCATTTCAGCATTCGTTCAAACGTCAGGCTTATTTTACTCCCGTGTCTATATCAACTTTCCGCTCATTTCAGCATTCGTTTCAAAACGTGAGGTTATTTCACTGCCGTGTTGGCATCAATCTCCGTCGCCATTTCAGCATTCGTTTCAAACGTGAGGCTATTTTACTCCCGTGTCTATATCAACTTTCCGTTGCCATTTCAGCATTCGTTTCAAACGTGAGGCTATTTTACTCCCGTGTCTATATCAATCCTCCGTTGCCATTTCAGCATTCGTTTTCAAACGAGGCTATTTTGCTCCCGTGTCTATATCAACTTTCCGTCGTCATAGAAGCATCTAATTCCGTACAAGGCTATTTTACCCCGTGTCTATATCAACTTCCGTGGCCATTTCAGCGTCTATTTCCACGTGAGGCTATTTTACTCCCGTGTCTATATCAACTTTCCGTTGCCATTTCAGCATCTGTTTCAAACGTGAGGCTATTTTATTCCCGTGTCTATATCAACTTTCCGTTGCCATTTCAGCATTCGTTTCAAACGTGAGGCTATTTTACCCCGTGTCTATCAATTTTCCGTTGCCATTTCAGCATCTGTTTCAAACGTGAGGCTATTTTATCCCGTGTCTATATCAACTTTCCGTTGCCATTTCAGCATTCGTTTCAAACGTGAGGCTATTTTACTCCTGTGTCTATATCAAATTTCCATCGCCATTTCAGTATTCGTTTTTCAAACGTGAGGCTTATTTTACTCCCGTGTCTATATCAACTTTCCGTCGCCATTTCAGCATTCGTTTTCAAACGTGAGGCTATTTTACTCCCGTGTCTATATCAACTTTCCGTTGCCATTTCAGCATTCGTTTCAAACGTGAGGCTATTTTACTCCCGTGTCTATATCAACTTTCCTTTGCCAGTTCAGCATTCGTTTCAAACGTGAGGCTATTTTACTCCCCGTGTCTATATCAACTTTTCGTCGCCATTTCAGCATTCGTTTCAAACGTGAGGCTATTTTACTCCCGTGTCTATATCAACTTTTCGTTGCCATTTCAGCATTCGTTTCAAACGTGAGGCTATTTTACTCCCGTGTCTATATCAACTTTCCGTTGCCATTTCAGCATTCGTTTCAAACGTGAGGCTATTTTACTCCCCGTGTCTATATCAACCCGTTTCCGTTGCCATTTCAGCATTCGTTTTCAAACGTGAGGAAATTATTTTACTCCCGTCTATATCAACTTTCGTCGCCATTTCTGCATTCGTTTCAAACGTGATTTTTACTCCCGTTCTTATCAACGTTGCCATTTCGGCATTCGTTTCCAAACGTGATGCGCTTTTACTCCCGTGTCTATATCAAGTTTCCGTTGCCATTTCAGCATTCGTTTCAAACGTGAGGCTATTTTACTCCCGTGTCTATATATCAACTTTCCGTCGCCATTTCAGCATTCTTTTCAAACGTGAGCTATTTTACTCCCGGCTATTTTACTCCCGTGTCTCCGTGTCTATATCAAATTTCCGTTGCCATTTCAGCATTCGTTTCAAACGTGAGGCTATTTTACTCCCGTGTCTATATCAACTTTCGTCGCCATTTCAGCATTCGTTTTTCAAACGTGAGGTTATTTTACTCCCGTGTCTATATCAACTTTCCGTTGCCATTTCAGCATTCGTTTCAAACGTGAGGCTATTTTACTCCCGTGTCTATATCAACTTTCCGTTGCCATTTCAGCATTCGTTTTTCAAACGTGAGGCTATTTTACTCCCGTGTCTGCTATCAACTTTCCGTTGCCATTTTCAGCATTCGTTTTCAAACGTGAGGCTATTTTGCTCCTGTGTCTATATCAACTTTCCGTCGCCATTTCAGCATTCGTTTCAAACGAGGCTATTTTACTCCGTGTCTATATCAACTTTCCGTTGCCATTTCAGCATTCGTTTCAAACGTGAGGCTATTTTACTCCTGTGTCATATCAACTTTCCGTCGCCATTTCAGCATTCAGTTCCAAACGTGAGGCTATTTTACTCCGTGTCTATATCAACTTTCCGTTGCCATTTCAGCCATTTTCAGCATTCGTTTTCAAAACGTGAGGCTATTTTACTCCCGTGTCTATATCAACTTTCCGTCGCCATTTCAGCATTCGTTTCAAACGTGAGGCTATTTTCCGTCTCCATTTCAGCATTCGTTTCAAACGGGATGCTATTTTACTCCCGTGTCTATATCAACTTTCCGTTGCCATTTCAGCATTCGTTTCAAACGTGAGGCTATTTTACTCCCGTGTCTATATCAACTTTCCGTCGCCATTTCAGCATCTGTTTCAAACGTGAGGCTATTTTACTCCCGTGTCTATATCAACTTTCTGTTGCCATTTCAGCATTCGTTTCAAACGTGAGGCTATTTTACTCCCGTGTCTATATCAACTTTCCGTCGCCATTTCAGCATTCGTTTCAAACGTGAGGCTATTTTACTCCCGTGTCAGTCTATATCAAACTTCTCGTTGCCATTTCAGCATTCGTTTCAAACGTGAGGCTATTTTTACTCCCGTCTATATCAACTTTCCGTTGCCATTTCAGCATTCGTTTCAAACGTGAGGCTATTTTACTCCCGTGTCTATATCAACTTTCCGTCGCCATTTCAGCATTCGTTTCAAACGTGAGGCTATTTTACTCCGTGTCTATATCAACTTTCCGTCGCCATTTCAGCATTCGTTTTCAAACGTGAGGCTATTTTACTCCCGTGTCTATATCAACTTTCCGTTGCCATTTCAGCATTCGTTTCAAACGTGAGGCTATTTTACTCCCGTGTCTATATCAACTTTCCGTTGCCATTTCAGCATTCGTTTTCAAACGTGAGGCTATTTTACTCCCGTGTCTATATCAAATTTCCGTTGCCATTTCAGCATTCGTTTTTCAAACGTGAGGTCTTATTTTTTTCGGCATTCGTTTCAAACGTGTCTATATCAACTTTCCGTCGCCATTTCAGCATTCGTTTCAAACGTGGGCTATTTTACTCCCGTCTATATCAACTTTCCGTCGCCATTTTCAGCATTCGTTTTCAAACGTGAGGCTATTTTACTCCCGTGTCTATATCAACTTTCCGTCGCCATTTCGGCATTCGTTTTCAAACGTGAGGCTATTTTTACTCCCGTGTCTATATCAACTTTCCGTCGCCATTTCAGCATTCGTTTTTCAAACGTCAGGCTATTTTACTCCCCGTGTCTATATCAACTTTCCATCGCCATTTCAGCATTCGTTTTTCAAACGTGAGGCTATTTTACTCCCGTGTCTATATCAACTTTCCGTTGCCATTTCAGCATTCGTTTTCAAACGTGAGGCTATTTTACTCCCGTCTGCCTCAACTTTCCGTTGCCATTTCAGCATTCGTTTCAAACGTGAGGGCTATTTTACTCCCGTGTCTATATCAATCCCGTTGCCCATTTCAGCATTCGTTTCAAAACGTGAGGCTATTTTACTCCCATTCCTATATCAACTTTCCGTCGCCATTTCAGCATTCGTTTCAAAACGTGAGGCTATTTTACTCCCGTGTCTATATCAACTTTCCGTTGCCATTTCAGCATTCGTTTCAAATGAGGCTATTTTACTCCCGTGTCTATATCAACTTTCCGTTGCCATTTCAGCATTCGTTTCAAACGGGATGGCTATTTTACTCCCGTGTCTATATCAACTTTCCGTTTGCTCCCAAATGTCTATCAGCATTCGTTTTCAAACGTTTCAAGGTTATTTTACCCCCGTGTCTATATCAACTTTCCGTTGCCATTTCAGCATTCGTTTCAAACGTGAGGCTATTTTACTCCCGTGTCTATATCAACTTTCCGTTGCCATTTCAGCATTCGTTTCAAACGTGAGGCTATTTTACTCCCGTGTCTATATCAACTTTCCGTTGCCATTTCAGCATTCGTTTTCAAACGTGAGGCTTTTTACTCCCGTGTCTATATCAACTTTCCGTTGCCATTTCAGCATTCGTTTCAACATGAGGCTATTTTACTCCGTGTCTATATCAACTTTCCGTTGCCATTTCAGCATTCGTTTCAAACGTGAGGCTATTTTGCTCCGTGTCTATATCAACTTTCCGTCGCCATTTCAGCATTCGTTTCAAACGTGAGGCTATTTTACTCCCGTGTCTATATCAACTTTCCGTTGCCATTTCAGCATTCGTTTCAAACGTGAGGCTATTTTACTCCTGTGTCTATATCAACTTTCCGTCGCCATTTCAGCATTCGTTTCAAACGTGAGTTATTTTTACTCCGTGTCTATATCAAATTTTCAGCATTCGTTTTTCAAACGTGAGGCTATTTTTACTCCCGTGTCTATATCAACTTTCCGTTGCCATTTCAGCATTCGTTTCAAACGTGAGGCTATTTTACTCCCGTGTCTATATCAACTTTCCGTCGCCATTTCAGCATTCGTTTCAAACGTGAGGCTATTTTACTCCCGTGTCTATATCAACTTTCCATTTCAGCATTCGTTTCAAACGTGAGGCTATTTTCCCAGTCGCCATTTCAGCATTCGTTTCAAACGTGAGGCTATTTTACTCCCGTGTCTATATCAACTTTCCGTCGCCATTTCAGCATTCGTTTCAAACGTAGAGGCTATTTTACTCCCGTGTCTATATCAACTTTCCGTTGCCATTTCAGCATACGTTTCAAACGTGAGGCTATTTCTTACTCCCGTGTCTATATCAACTTTCCGTTGCCATTTCAGCATTCGTTTCAAACGTGAGGCTACTTTACTCCCGTCTATATCAAATTTCCGTGCCATTTTCAGCATTCGTTTCAAACGTGAGGCTTTTTACGTCGTGTCTATATCAACTTTCCGTCGCCATTTCAGCATTCGTTTCAAACGTGGGCATTTACTCCCCACGTTCTATAAACGTTCCGGCTATTTTCAGCATTCGTTTTCCGTGTCTATATCAACGCTTTCCGTTTCCATTTCAGCATTCGTTTCAAACGTGAGGCTATTTTTACTCCCGTGTCTATATCAACTTTCCATCGCCATTTCAGCATTCGTTTTCAAACGTGAGGCTATTTTACTCCCAATGTCATATCAAATTTCCGTCGCCATTTCAGCATTCGTTTCAAACGTGAGGCTATTTTTATCCCGATGTCTATATCAACTTTCCGTCGCCATTTCAGCATTCGTTTCAAACGTGAGGCTAATTTTACTCCGTGTCTATATCAACTTTCCGTCGCCTATTTTTAGCATCTATTTTCGGCATTCGTTTTCAAACGTGAGGCTATTTTACTCCCGTGTCTATATCAACTTTCCCATCGCCATTTCAGCATTCGTTTCAAACGTGAGGTTATTTTTACTCCGTGTCTATATCAACCCTCATTTGCCATTTCAGCATTCGTTTCAAACGTGAGGCTCAATTTACTCCCGTGTCTATATCAACTTTCCGTCGCCATTTCAGCATTCGTTTCAAAAGTGAAGCTATTTTACTCCCGTGTCTATATCAACTTTCCGTCGCCATTTCAGCATTCGTTTCGGAGGCTATTTTACTCCCGTGTCTATATCAACTTTCGTTGCCATTTCAGCATTCGTTTTCAAACGTGAGCCTATTTTATCCCGTACTATATCAACTTTCCGTCGCCATTTCAGCATTCGTTTCAAAACGTGAGCCTATTTTACTCCCGTGTCTATATCAAATTTCGTTGCCATTGCCATTTCAAACATCTATTTCAAACGTTCGGCCATTTCCATTTTTCAAACCTGAGCCTGGCTCCGTGTCTATATCAACTTTTCCGTCGCCATTTTCAGCATTCGTTTCAAACGTGATGCTATTTTACTCCCCGTGTCTATATCAACTTTCCGTCGCCATTTCAGCATCTATTTCAAACGTGAGGTTATTTACTCCCGTGTCTATATCAATTTTCGTCGCCATTTCAGCATTCGTTTCAAACGTGATGCTTTTTACTCCCGTTCATATCGTTTCGTCGCCATTTCTGCATTCGTTTCAAACGTGAGGCTATTTTTACTCCCGTCTATATCAATTTTTCCGTCGCCATTTCGGCATTCTTTTCAAACGTGATGCTATTTTACTCCCGTGTCTATATCAACTTTCCGTCGCCATTTCAGCATTCTATTTCAAACGTGAGGCTATTTTACTCCTCCAACTTTCGTCCATTTCAGCATCTTTTCAAACGTCTATTTTAACCCCGTGTCTATATCAACTTTCCTTCGCCATTTCAGCATATTTCAAACGTGAGGCTATTTTACTCCCGTGTCTATCAACTTTCCGTTGCCATTTCAGCATTCGTTTCAAACGTGAGGCTATTTTACTCCCGTATCTATATCAACTTTCCGTCGCCATTTCAGCATTCGTTTTTTCAAACGGGAGGCTATTTTACTCCGTGTCTATATCAAATTTCCGTTGCCATTACAGCATTCGTTTCAAACGTGAGGCTATTTTTACTCCCCGTGTCTATATCAACTTTCCGTTGCCATTTCAGCATTCGTTTCAAACGTGAGGCTATTTTACTCCCCGTCTATATCAAATTTTCCGTCGCCATTACAGCATTCGTTTCAAACGTGAGGCTATTTTACTCCCGTGTCCATATCAACTTTCCGTCGCCATTTCAGCATTCGTTTCAAACGTGAGGCTATTTTACTCCGTGTCTATATCAACTTTCCGTTGCCATTTCAGCATTCGTTTCAAACGTGAGGCTATTTTACTCCCGTGTCTATATCAACTTTCCGCCATTTTCAGCATTCGTTTCAAACGTGAGGCTATTTTACTCCGTGTCTATATCAACTTTCCGTTGCCATTTCAGCATTCGTTTCAAACGTGAGGCTATTTACTCCCGTGTCTATATCAACTTTCCGTCGCCATTTCAGCATTCGTTTCAAACGTGATGCTATTTTACTCCCGTGTCTATATCAACTTTCCGTTGCCATTTCAGCATTCCTTTCAAACGTGAGGCTATTTTACTCCCGTGTTCATATCCGTCTCCATTTCGGCATTCGTTTCAAACGGGATCTGTTTACTCCGTCGCCATTTCCGTTTGCCATTTCAGCATTCATTTCAAACGTGAGGCTATTTTACTCCCGTGTCTATATCAACTTTTCCTGTCGCCATTTCAGCATTCGTTTCAAACGAGGCTATTTTACTCCCGTGTCTATATCGTTTCCGTTGCCATATTCGTTTCCAAACGTGAGGCTTTTTACTCCGTTGCCATTTCGTTGCCATTTCAGCATTCGATTCAAACGTGAGGCTATTTTGCTCCCGTCCCGTGTCAATATTTCAAACGTGAGGCTGTCCCGTGTCTATCAACTTTCCGTTGCCTTTTCAGCATTCGTTTCAAACGAGGCTATTTTGCTCCCGTGTCTATATCAACTTTCCGTCGCCATTTCATCATTCTGTTTCAAACGTGAGGCTATTTTACTCCCCGTGTCTATATCAACTTTCCGTCGCCATTTCAGCATTCGTTTTTCAAACGTGAGGTCTATTTTTCTCCCTGTGTCTATATTTTACTCCCGTGTCTAACTTTCCGTCGCCATTTCAGCATTCTTTTCAAACGTGAGGCTATTTTTACTCCGTGTCTATATCAACTTTCCGTTGCCATTTCAGCATTGCTTTTTCAAACGTGAGGCTATTTTACTCCCGTGTCTATATCAACTTTCCGTCGCCATTTCAGCATTCGTTTTCAAACGTGAGGCTATTTTACTCCCGTGTCTATATCAACTTTCGTTGCCATTTCAGCATTCGTTTCAAACGTGAGGCTATTTTACTCCCGTGTCTATATCAACTTTCCGTCGCCATTTCAGCATTCGTTTCAAACGTGATGCTATTTTACTCCCGTGTCTATATCAACTTTCCGTTGCCATTTCAGCATTCGTTTCAAACGTGGAGGGCTATTTTTACTCCCGTGTCTATATCAATTTTCCGTCGCCATATTCCCTGCGCATTCGTTTTCAAACGTGAGGCTATTTTACTCCCAACTTTCCGTTGCCATTTCAGCATTCGTTTCAACGTGAGGCTTATTTGCTCCGTGTCCAACTTTCGTCGCCATTACAGCATTTTTCAAACGTGAGGCTATTTACTCCCGGTGTTCATATCAACTTTCCGTCGCCATTTCGGCGATGCAAACGTCGGCTATTTTACTCCCGTGTCTTTCATTTCAATTCGTTTCAAACGTGAGGCTATTTTACTCCCGTGTCTATATCAACTTTCCGTCGCCATTTCAGCATTCGTTTTCAAACGTGAGGCTATTTTACTCCGTGTCTATATCAACTTTCCGTTGCCATTTCAGCATTCGTTTCAAACGTGAGGCTATTTACTCCCGTGTCTATATCTCAACTTTCCATCGCCATTTCAGCATTCATTTCAAACGTGAGGGCTATTTTACTCCCGTGTCTATATCAACTTTCCGTTGCCATTTCAGCATCTGTTTTCAAAAGTGAGGCTATTTTTACTCCCCGTGTCTATCAACTTTCCGTCTCCATTTCAGCATTCGTTTTCAAACGTGATGCTATTTTACTCCCGTGTCTATATCAACTTTCCGTCGCCATTTCAGCGTACTTTCAAACGGAGGCTATTTTCACTCCCGTGTCTATATCAACTTTCCGTCTGTTTCGGCATTCGGCTATTTTATTGCTTATCAAACGTTGCCATTTCGGCATTCGTTTTAAACGTGAGGCTATTTTGTGTTCTATATCAACTTTCCGTCGCCATTTCAGCATTCTGTTTCAAACGTGAGGCTATTTTACTCCCGTGTCGTATCAACTTTCCGTTGCCATTTCAGCATTCGTTTTCAAACGTGGCTATTTTACTCCCGTGTTCATATCAACTTTCCGTCCCGCATTCGTTTCAAACGTGAGCTATTTTACTCCCGTGTCCATATCAACTTTCCGTTGCCATTTCAGCATCTATTTCAAACGTGAGGCTATTTTTGCTCCCGTGTCTATATCAACTTTCCGTCGCCATTTCAGCATCTATTTCAAAACGTGATGCTATTTACTCCCGTGTCTATATCAACTTTCCGTCGCCATTTCAGCATTCGTTTCAAACGTGAGGCTATTTTGCTCCCGTGTCTATATCAACTTTCCCATCGCCATTTTCAACATTCGTTTCAAACGTGATGCTATTTTACTCCCGTGTCTATATCAAGTTTCGTCGCCATTTCAGCCGTTTCAAATGAGCTATTTACCCCGTGTCATCAACTTTCCGTCGCCATTTTCAATTCGTTTCAAAACGAGGCTATTTAACTCCCGTGTCTATATCAACTTTCCGTCGCCATTTCAGCATTCGTTCAAACGTGAGGCTATTTTACTCCGTGTTTCAAACGTTCGAGGTCTATTTTTACTCCCGTGTCTATATCAACTTTCTCGCCATTTCAACATTCGTTTTTTCAAACGTGAGGCAATTTTGTCGCCATTCCGTCGTTTCAAACGTCTATATCCCGTGTCTATCCTTCCGTTGCCATTTCAGCATTCGTTTCAAACGTGAGGCTATTTTAATCCCCGTGTCTATATCAACTTTCAATTGCCATTTCAGCATTCTATTTCAAAACGTCAGCTATTTTTACTCCCGTGTCTATATCAACTTCTCCGTCGCCATTTCAGCATCTCGTTTCAAAAGGAGCTATTTTACTCCCGTGTCTATATCAACCTTTCCTTTCAGCATCGTTTCAAACGTGAGGCTATTTTATCCCGTGTCTATATCAACTTTCCGTTGCCATTCAGCATTCCTTTCAAACGTGAGGCTATTTTATTCCCGTGTCTATATCAACTTTCCGTCGCCATTTCAGCATTCGTTTCAAACGTGAGGCTATTTTATCTATATCAACTTTCCGTTGCCATTTTCAGCATTCGTTTCAAACGTGAGGCTATTTTACTCCCGTGTCTATATCAACTTTCCGTCGCCATTTTCAGCATTCGATTCAAACGTACAAGGCTATTTTACTCCCGTGTCAATATCAACTTTCCGTTGCCATTTCAGCATTCGTTTCAAACGTGAGGCTATTTTACTCCCGTGTTCATATCAACTTTCCGTTGCCTTTTCAGCATTCGTTTTTCAAACGTGAGGCTATTTTACTCCGTGTCTATATCAACTTTCCGTCGCCATTTCAGCATTCGTTTTCAAACGTGAGGCTATTTTACTCCCGTGTCTATATCAACTTTTCGTTGCCATTTCGGCATTCGTTTTCCAAACGGGAGCTATTTTACTCCCGTGTCAATATCAACTTTCCGTTGCCATTTCAGCATTCGTTTCAAACGTGAGGCAATTTTACTCCCGTGTCTATATCAACTTTCCGTCGCCATTCGCAAACGTGAGGCCATTTTACTCCCGTGTCTAGCATCAACTCTTCCGTTGCCATTTCAGCATTCGTTTTCAAACGTGAGGCTATTTTACTCCCGTGTCTATATCAACTCTCCGTCGCCATTTCAGCATTCGTTTCAAACGTGAGGCTATTTTACTCCCGTGTCTATATCAACTTTGCCATTTCAGCATTCGTTTTTCAAACGTGAGGCTATTTTACTCCCGTGTCTATATCAACTTTCCGTCGCCATTTCAGCATTCATTTTCAAACGTGAGCTATTTTACTCCCGTGTCTATCAACTTTCCGTCGCCATTTCAGCATTCGTTTCAAACGTGAGGCTATTTTTACTCCCGTGTCTATATCAACTTTCCGTCGCCATTTCAGCATTCGTTTCAAACGTGAGGCTATTTTACTCCCGTGTCTATATCAACTTTCCCGTTGCCATTTCAGCATTCGTTTCAAACGTGAGCTATTTTACTCCCGTGTCTATATCAACTTTCCGTCGCCATTTCAGCATTCGTTTCAAACGTCAGGCTATTTTTACTCCCGTGTCTATCAACTTTCCGTCGCCATTTCAGCATTCGTTTCAAAACGTGGGCTATTTTTACTCCCGTGTCTATATCAACTTTCCGTCGCCATTTCAGCATTCGTTTCAAACGTGAGGCTATTTTACTCCCGTGTCTATATCAACTTTCCGTTGCCATTTCAGCATTCGTTTCAAACGTGAGGCTATTTTACTCCGTGTCTATATCAACTTTCCGTCGCCATTACAGCATTCGTTTTCCAAACGTCAGGGGCTATTTTACTCCCTGTGTCTATATCAATTTCCGTTGCCATTTCAGCATTCGTTTCAAACGTGAGGCTATTTTACTCCTGTGTCTATATCAACTTTCCGTTGCCATTTCATATTCGTTTCAAACGTGAGGCTATTTTACCCCGTCGCCAACTTTCCGTTGCCATTTCAAGCATTCGTTTCAAAACGTGAGGCTATTTACTCCGTGTCTATATCAACTTTCCGTTGCCATTTCAGCATTCGTTTCAAACGTGAGGCTGCCTTTTATCCTGTGTTCATTTTTGCCCCGTGTCTATATCAACTTTCCATCCTCATTTCAGCATCTATTTCAAACGTGAGGCTATTTTGTACTCCCGTGTTCTCAACTTTCAACTTTCCGTTGCCATTTCATCATCTTTCCGTCGCCATTTCAAACGTGAGGCTGTTTTACTCCCGTGTCTATATCAACTTTCCCTCGCCATTTCAGCATTCGTTTCAAAACGTGAGGCTATTTACTCCCGTGTCTATATCAACTTTTCCATTTCAGCCATTTCAAATGGGAGGCTATTTTTACTCCCGTGTCTATATCAACTTTCGTCGCCATTTTTTCAAACGTGAGGCTATTTTACTCCCGTGTCTATATCAACTTTCCGTTGCCATTTCCAGCATTCGTTTCAAATGTGAGGTCATTTTACTCCCGTGTCTATATCAACTTTCCGTTTTCAGCATCCAAACGTGAGGCTATTTTACTCCGTGTCTATATCACCTGCCATTTCAGCATCTGTTTCAAATGTGAGCTTTTACTCCGTGTGCCATTTCCGTTGCCATTCGTTTCAAACGTGAGAGGCTATTTTACTCCCGTGTCTATATCACCTCCCACCGCCATTTCAGCATTCGTTTCAAACGTGAAAAGAACATTTTTACTCCCGTGTCTATATCAACTCTCCATCGCCATTGCAGCGTCGTTTCAAACGTGAGGCTATTTTGTCCCGTGTGTCTATATCAACTTTCCGTTGCCATTTCAGCATTCGTTTCAAACGGAGGCTATTTTACTCCCGTGTCTATATCAACTTTCCGTTGCCATTTCAGCATTCGTTTCAAACGTGAGGCTATTTTAAACAATTCCCTCGCCATTTCAGCATTCGTTTGAAACGTGAGGCTATTTTACTCCGTGTCTATATCAACTTTCCGTCGCCATTTCAGCATTCGTTTTCAAACGTGAGGCTATTTTACTCCTGTGTCTACATTAATCTATATCAACTTTCCGTTGTGTCATTTCAATCCTCTGTCATTCGTTTCCAAACGTGAGGCTATTTTACTCCCGTGTCTATATCAACTTTCCGTTGCCATTTCAGCATTCGTTTTCAAACGTGAGGCTATTTTACTCCCGTGTCTATATCAACTTTCCGTCGCCATTTCAGCATTCGTTTCAAACGTGAGGCTATTTTACTCCGTGTCTATATCAACTTTCCGTCGCCATTTCAGCATTCGTTTCAAACGTGCCATTTCAGCATTTGCTTTTTTACTCCCGTGTCTATATCACCTCTCGGTCGCCATAGCAGCATCTATTTCAAGTACAAGGCTATTTTACTCCCGTGTCTACATCTCACCTCTCCGTCGCCGCCAAAGCATCTGTTTCAAGTATACTATTTTACTCCGTGTCTATCACCTCTCCGTGGCCATAGCAGCATCTATTTCAAGTACAAGGCTATTTTACTCCCGTGTCTATATCAACTTTCCGTTGCCATTTCGGCATTCGTTTCAAAACGTGAGGCTATTTTACTCCCAGTTGCCATTTATCAAACGTGAGGCTTTCCGTTGCCATTTCAGCATTCTATTTCAAACGTTGAGGCTATTTTACTCCGTGTCTATATCAACTTTCCGTTGCCATTTCAGTATTCTTTTCAAACGTGAGGCTTATTTTACTCCCGTGTCTATATCAACTTTCCGTTGCCATTTCAAAGTTCTATTTCAAACGTGAGGCTATTTTACTCCCGTGTCTATATCAACTTTCGTTGCCATTTTTCAAACGCATTCGTTTCAAACGTGAGGCTATTTTACTCCCGTGTCTATATCAACTTTCAAGGTTGCCATTTCAGCATTCGTTTCAAACGTATGGTTATTTACTCCCCGTGTCTATATCAACTTTCCGTTGCCATTTCAGCATTCGTTTCAAACGTGAGGCTATTTTTACTCCCGTGTCTATATCAACTTTCCGTTGCCATTTCAGCATTCGTTTCAAACGTGAGGCTATTTTACTCCCGAGTCTATATCAACCCTCTCATCCATTTCAGCATTCGTTTTTCAAACGTGAGGCTATTTTGCTCCCGTGTCTATCATCAATTTTCCGCCATTTCAGCATTCGTTTCAAACGTGAGGC
The DNA here is from genome assembly GCA_903632075.3 of Acanthosepion pharaonis. Classification (NCBI taxonomy): domain Eukaryota; kingdom Metazoa; phylum Mollusca; class Cephalopoda; order Sepiida; family Sepiidae; genus Acanthosepion; species Acanthosepion pharaonis. Next base: position 29,546 of record CAHIKZ030004180.1, on the reverse strand, counting down.
TATTTGCATTCCCGCGTCTATCAACTTTCCGTTGCCATTTCAGCATTCGTTTCAAACGTGAGTTATTTTACTCCCCGTGTCTATATCAATTTTCCGTTGCCATTTTCAGCATTCGTTTCAAACGTGAGGCTATTTTTACTCCGTGTCTATATCAACTTTCCGTTGCCATTTCAGCATTCGTTTTTTTCAAACGTGAGGCTATTTTACTCCCGTGTCTATATCAAATTTCCGTCGCCATTTCCAGCATTCGTTTCAAACGTGAGGTTATTTTTACCCCGTGTCTATATCACTTTCCATCGCCATTTCAGCATTTTTCAAACATTTTTTACTCCTTTTTCAAACGTTCCATCGCCGATAGCATTCGTTTTTTCAAACGTATTTTTACTCCGTGTCTATATCAACTTTCCATCGCCATTTCAGCATTCGTTTTTCAAACGTGAGGCTATTTTGCTCCCGTGTTACTATCCCTCCATCCCCCTAGCAACATCTATTTCAAGTTATTTTACCCCGTGTTCATCACCTTTCCTCGCCATAGCAGCATCGTTTTCAAACATAAGGCAATTTTACTCCTTGTCTATAACCTCTCCATCGCCATTGCAGCATCTATTTCAAGTACAAGGCTATTTTACTCCCGTTTTATCACCTCTCCATCGCCATTGCAGCATCTATTTCAAGTACAAGGCTATTTTACTCCCGTGTCTATATCACCTCTCCATCGCCATTGCAGCATCTTTTCCAAGCACAAGGCTATTTTACTCCGTGTCTATCACCTCTCCATCGCCATTGCAGCATCTATTTCAAGTACAAGGTTATTTCGTGGATTTATATCCTCTCCATCGCCATAGCAACATCTATTTCAAGTACCAAAGGCTATTTTTTACTCCCGTGTCTATATCACCTCCATCCCATTGCAGCATCTTTTCAGCATTCGAACTCCCGTGTTATATCACCTCCCATCGCCATTGCAGCATCTATTTCAAGTACAAGGCTATTTTTACTCCCGTGTCTATATCATCGACATGTTTCGTCGCCATAGCAGTGTCTATATCCATCTCCGTTTCAAATTTCAAGTGGCTATTTTACTCCGTGTCTATATCCACCTCTCCGTCGCCATAGCAGCATTTACTATTTCAAGCATCTATTTCAAGTACAAGCTATTTTAATCCCGTGTCTATCACCTCTCAATCGTCATTGCAGCATCTATTTCAAGTACAAGGCTATTTTTACTCCCGTGTCTATATCACCTCCATCGCCATTGCCAGCATCTATTTTCAAGTACAAGGCTATTTTACTCCCGTGTCTATATCAACTCTCCATCGCCGCAGCCTATTTCAAGTAAAGGCTATTTTACTCCCGTGTCTATATCACCTCCATCGCCATTGCAGCATCTATTTCAAGGCTATTTTACTCCCGTGTCTATATCACCTCTCCATCGCCATTGCAGCATCTATTTCAAACAAGGCTATTTTTAATCCCGTGTCCATATCAACTCTCGTTGCCATTTCAGCATTCGTTTTAAAATTCTATTTCTCCCGTGTCTATCACGTTGCCATTTCAGCATTCATTTCAAACGAGGTCCTCCCGTGTCTATATCAACTCTCCACCGCCATTGAAGCATTCGTTTCAAACGTGGCTATTTTACTCCCGTCTATATCAACTTTCCGTTGCCATTGCAGCATTCGTTTAAACGTGAGGCAATTTTTACTCCCGTGTTCTTTCACCTCTCCATCGCCATTTCATTCGTTTTTTTCAAACGTGAGGCTATTTTACTCCCGTGTCTCTCTCCATCGCCATTGCAGCATTCGTTTCAAACGTGAGGCTATTTTCCGTGTCTCCTTTGTTTGCCATTTCGTTTCATCATTTTACTTTCTATATCAACTTTCGTTGCCATTTCAGCATTCGTTTCCTCCGTGAGGCTATTTTTACTCCCGTGTTCATATCATTTCAAGTCGCCATTTCGTTCGTTTCAAACGTGAGGCTATTTTACCCCGTGTCTTTTTTTCATTTCAGCATTCGTTTCAAACGTGAGGCTATTTTACTCCCGTGTCTATATCAACTTTCCGTTGCCATTTCATCATTCGTTTTTCAAACGTGAGGCTATTTTTACTCCCGCATATCAACTTTCCGTTGCCATTTCATCATTCGTTTCAAACGTGAGGCTATTTTTACTCCCGTGTCTATATCAACTTTCCGTTGCCATTTCAGCATTCGTTTCAAACGTGAGGGCTATTTTACTGCCGTGTCTATATCAACCGTCGCCATTTTCAGCATTCGTTTCAAACGTTTTCAATTCACAAACGTGGAGGCTATTTTATCTCCCGTGTCTATATCAACTTTCCGTTGCCATTTCAGCATTCGTTTTAAAACGTGAGGCTATTTTACTCCCGTGTCTATTCAACTTTCCGTCGCCATTCAATTCTTCCGTGTCTATATCAACTTTCCGTTTCCAAAACGCCATTTCTCCCGTGTCTATATCGTTTTCCCGGCCATTTCAGCATTCGTTTAAAACGTGAGGCTATCTTACTCCCGTGTCTATTTTTATTTCAGCATTCGTTTTCCGTGTCATATCAACTTTCCGTCGCCATTTCAGCATTCGTTTCAAACGTGAGGCTATTTTACTCCCCGTGTCAATCAAATTTCCGTGCCATTTCAGCATTCGTTTCAAACGTGAGGCTATTTTACTCCCGTGTCTATATCAATTCTCCGTCGCCATTGGCATCTATTTCAAACAAGGCTATTTTACCCCGTGTCTATATTAACTCTCCATCCCCATTTCATCTGTTTCAAACGTGAGGCTATCTTACTCCCGTGTCATTCAACTTTCCGTCGCCATTTCAGCATTCGTTTTTCAAACGTGAGGGCAATTTTACTCCCCGTGTCTATATCAACTTTCCGTCGCCATTTCAGCATTCGTTTCAAACGTTATTTCAAACATATCAAATTTCCGGCCTTTCATTTTTCAAATGCTCCCGTGTCTATATCACCTTTCCATCGCCATTTCAGCATCTATTTCAAACCAAGGCTATTTTGCTCCCGTGTTCATATCACCCTCCATCCCCATCGCAACATCTATTTCAAGTACAAAGGCTATTTTACTCCCGTGTCTATATCAATAGCAGCATCTATTTCAAACGTGAAGTATTTTACTCCCGTGTCTATATCACCTCTCCATCGCCATTAGCATCTATTTAACAGTACAAAGGCTATTTTACTCCCGTGTCTATATCACCTCTCCATCGCCATTGCAGCATCTATTTCTATTTTTACATATCACCTCTCCATCGCCATTGCAAGCATCTATTTTGCTATTTTACTCCCGTGTCTATATCACCTTTCCATCGCCATAGCAACATCTATTTCAGCATTTAACTCCGTGTCTAAACGTCCGTCGCCATTGCAGCATCTATTTCAAGTACAGGCTATTTTACTCCCGTGTCGTCAACTTTCCCTCGCCATAGCAGCTATTCGTTTCAAACGTGACTATATCATCTTCCATCGCAATTTTACTCCCATTTCTATATCCTCTCCGTCGCCATAGCAACATCTATTTCAAGTACAGGCTATTTAACCCGTGTCTATATCCCGTCTCCATCGCAGCATTGCAGCATCTATTTCCATATCAACTTTCTCCCTCGTATAGCAAGGCTATTTTACTCCCTGTGTCTATCACCTCTCCATCGCCATTGCAGCATCTATTTCAAGTATTTTTAATCCCGTGTCAGGCCATAGCAGCATCTATTTCAAGTAAAAGGCTATTTTGCTCCCGTGACTATATCACCTCTCCATCGCCATTGCAACATCTATTTCAGGTACAAGGCTATTTTACTCCCGTGTCTATATCCGTCTCCATCGCCATTGCAGCATCTATTTCAAGTAAAAGGCTATTTTTACCCCGTGTCTATTTCAACTCTCCATTGCCATTTCAGCATCGTTTCAAATGTGAGGCTATTTTACTCCCGTGTCTATATCAACTTTCATTCCGTCATTTCAGCATCTATTTCAAACGTACATTTTACTCCGTGTCCATATCAACTCTCCACCGCCATTTCTGTCGTTTCAAACGTGAGGCTATTTTACTCCCGTGTGTATATCCCTTTCCCGTTGCCATTGCAGCATTCGTTTCAAAACGTGAGGCAATTTTACTCCCCGTGTCTATATCGTGCCATTGAAGTATCTAACGAGCGTTTTACTCCGTGTCTCCAACTTTCCGTTGCCATTTCAGCATTCGTTTCAAACGTGAGGCTATTTTTATCCTGTGTCTATATCAACTTTCCGTCGCCATTTCAGCATTCGTTTTCAAACGTGAAGCTATTTTGTCTATATCAACTTTCATCGCCATTTCAGCATTCGTTTCAAACGTGAGGCTATTTTACTCCCGTGTCTATATCAACTTTCCGTTGCCATTTTCATCATTCGTTTCAAAACGTGAGGCTATTTTACTCCCGTGTCTATATCAACTTTCCTTGCCATTTCAGCATTCGTTTTAAACGTGAGGCTATTTTGACTCCCATGTCATCAACTTTCCGTCGCCATTTCAGCATTCGTTTTCAAACGTGGCTATTTTGCTCGTGTCTATATCAACTTTCCGTCGCCATTTCAGCATTCGTTTCAAACGTGAGGCCATTTTACTCCCGTGTCTATCAACTTTCCGTTGCCATTTCATCATTCGTTTCAAACGAGGCTATTTTATTCCGTGTCTATATCAATCCACTCCGTCGCCATTGCAGCATCTATTTCAAGTAAAAAGGCTATTTTTACTCCCGTGTCTATATCAACTTTCCTCGCCATTTCAGCATTCGTTTTTAAACATTGAGGCTATTTTACTTCCGTGTTCAATCAACTCTCCGTCGATTTCATTTTCAAACTACCGTGTCTATATCACCTTTCCATCCCCATTGCAGCATCTGTTTCCAAACGTACAAAGGCTATTTTACTCCCGTGTCTATATCACCTCTCCATCGCCATTGCAGCATCTATTTCAAGTACAAGGCTATTTTACTCCCGTGTCTATATCAACTTTCCTCATTTCAGCATTCGTTTTTCAAATGTGGGCTATTTCTATATCAACATTCCGTTGCCATTTCAGCATTCGTTTCAAACGTGAGCTAACTATATCACCTCCATCGTCATTGCAGCATCTATTTCAAACGTGATTATTTTACCCCGTGTCTATATCAACTTTCGCCATTTCAGCATTCATTTCAAACGTGAGGCAATTTTACTCATATCAACTCTCCATCGCCATTTCAGCATTCGTTTCAAACGTGTTATTTTACTCCGTGTCTATATCACCTCTTTATTGCCATTTCAGCATTCGTTTCAAACGTGTCTCCGTGTCTATATCAACTTTCCGCCATTTCAGCATTCGTTTCAAACGTGAGAGCTATTTTTTACCCCGTGTCTATATCAACTTTCCGTTGCCATTTCAGCATTCGTTTCAAGGCGTGAGGCTATTTTAATCCCGTGTGTCTATATCACCTCCATCCGTCGCCATTTCAGCATTCGTTTTCAAACGTGAGGCATTTTACTCCCGTGTCTATATCAACTATTTTCAGCATTCGTTCAAACGTGAGGCTATTTTTACTCCCGTGTCTATATCAACTTTCCGTTGCCATTTCAGCATTCGTTTCAAAACGTGAGGCTATTTTACTGTCTATATCAACTTTCCGTTGCCACCAGCATTCGTTTCCCAAACGTGGCTATTTTTACTCCCGTGTCTATATCAACTTTCCGTCGCCATTTCAGCATTCGTTTCAAACGTGAGGCTATTTTACTCCCGTGTCTATATCAACTTTCCATCGCCATTTCAGCATCCGTTTTCAAACGTGAGGCTATTTTACTCCCGTGTCTATATCAACTTTCCCGCCATTTCAGTCGTTTCAAACGTGAGGCTATTTACTCCGTGTCGCCATTGCCGTCGCATCATATCTATTTCAAACGTCAAGGCTATTTTACTCCCGTGTCTATATCACCTCTCCCGTCGTCATTTCAGCATCTATTTCAAACCAAGTTATTTTACTCCGTGTCTATATCATCTCATTCGCCATTTCAACATCTATTTTCAAGTACAAGGCTATTTTACTCCCGTGTCTATATCAACTCTCCGTTGCCATTTCACCTCTAAAATGTGGTAATTTTTACTCCCGTGTCTATCTCATTCGTCGCATAGCAGCATTCGTTTCAAAGGCTATTTTTACTCCGTGTCTATATCACCTCTCCGTCGCCATCTATTCGTTTCAAACGTGCTATTTTACTCCCGTGTCATATCACCTTTCCGTTGCCATTGCAGCATCTATTTCAAACGTGAGGCTATTTTACTCCCGTGTCTATATCACCTCTCCGTCGCCATTTCAGCATTCGTTTCAAACGTGAGGCTATTTTACTCCCGTGTCCATATCACCTCTTTATCTATTTCAGCATTCGTTTCAAATGAGGCTATTTTACTCCCTGTCTATATCCAACTTTCTCCATTTCAGCCATTCGTTTCAAACATCTATGTTCATATCAACTTTCCGTTGCCATTTCAGCATTTTTCAAACGTGAAGTATTTTACTCAGTGTCTATATCACCTCTCCATCGCCATTTCCGCATTCGTTTTTCAAACGTGAGGCTATTTTACTCCCGTGTCTATATCACCTCTTTATCGCCATTTCAGCATTCGTTTCAAACGTGGGCTATTTTACTCCGTGTCTATATCAACTTTCCGTTGCCATTTCAGCATTCGTTTCAAACGTGAGGCTATTTTACTCCCGTGTCTATATCAACTTTCCGTTGCCATTTTCAGCATTCTATTTCAAACGTGAGGCTATTTTTACTCCCGTGTCTATATCAATTTTCCGTCGCCATTTCAGCATTCGTTTCAAACGTGAGGCTATTTTACTCCCGTGTCTATATCAACTTTCCGTCGCCATTTCAGCATTCGTTTCAAACGTGAGGCTATTTTACTCCCGTGTCTATATCAACTTTCCGTTGCCATTTCAGCATCTATTTCAACGTGAGGCTATTTTACTCCGTGTCTATATCACCACTCCGTCGCCATTTCAGCATTCGTTTCAAACGTCAGCTATTTTACTCCCTGTGTTCTCATCCGTCGTCGTCGTCTATTTCAGTACATCCTATCAAAACTCCGTGAGGCTCCCGTGTATATCAACTTTCCGTTGCCATTTCAGCATCCAAACGTGAGGCAATTTTTGCATCCCGTGTTCATATCAACTTTCCGTTGCCATTTCAATTCGTTTCAAACGTGAGGCTATTTTACTCCCGTGTCTATCACCTTTCCGTCGCCATAGCAGCATTCTTTTCAAACGTGAAACTATTTTAGTGTCTATTTCATCTTTTCCGTTGCCATTTATTTTTTTCAAACGTGAGGCTCCCCGTGTCTATATCAACTTTCCGTTCTTTCAGCCGTTCAAACGTGCTATTTTTAATCCCGTGTCTATATCAATTTTCCGTTGCCATTCAGCATCTATTTCAAAGTCTATTTTTACTCCCCGTGTCTATATCAACTTTCCGTTGCCATTTCAGCATTCGTTTCAAACGTGAGGCAATTTTTTACTCCGTGTCTATATCAATCTCCCGTTGCCATTTCAGCATCTGTTTTCAAACGTGAGGCTATTTTTCTCCCCGTGTCTATATCAACTTTCCGTTGCCATTTCAGCATTCGTTTCAACGTGAGGCTATTTTACTCCCGTGTCTATCAACTTTCCGTTGCCATTCAGCATTCGTTTTTAAAACGTGAGGCTATTTTATTTCTATATCAACTTTCCGTCGCCATTTCAGCATCTGTTTTCCATATTTTACCCCGTGTTCATATCAACTTTCCGTTGCCATTTCAGCATCTGTTTCAAACGTGAGGCTATTTTACTCCCGTGTGTCTATATCAGCATTCTCTCCATTGCCATTGCAGTTGATTTCATCATTCGTTTCAAACGTGAGCTATTTTACACCGTGTCTATATCAACTTTCCGTTGCCATTTTCAGCATTCGTTTCAAACGTGAGGCTATTTTACTCCCGTGTCTATTTTTCCTCGCCATTTCAGTCTATATCACTCCCTGTCTATATCAACTTTCCGCCCATTTCGGTATTCGTTTTCAATCGTGAGGCTATTTACTCCCGTGTCTATATCAACTCTCCTTCGCCATTGCAGCATTCGTTTCAAGTACAAAGCTATTTTACTCCCGTGTCTATATCACCTCTCCATCGCCATTTCAGCATCTATTTCAAACGTGAAGGCTATTTTACTCCCGTGTCTATATCAACTTTCCGTTGCCATCGCAGCATTCGTTTCAAACGTGAGGTTATTTTACTCCCGTGTTCATATCAACTTTCCGTCGCCATTTTAGCATCTGTTTCAAACCTATTTTGCTCCCGTGTCTATTTCAACTCTCCATCGCCATTGCGCATCTATTTTCAAGTTACTGTTTTACACCCGTGTCTATTTTCATCGCCATTGCAGCATCTATTTCAAAGGCTATTTTACTCCCGTGTCTATATCCTTTCCATCGCCATTGCAGCATCTTTTTAACGTGAGGCTCTTTACCCCATGTCATATCAATGCCATTTCAGTAACATCTGTTTCAATCTATTTTAATTCCCACTATATCACCTCTCATCGCCATTGCAGCATCTTTTCAAGTACAAGGCTTTTGCTCCGTGTCTATATCACCTTTCCCTCGCCATTGCAGCATCTATTTCAAGCATTGAGGCTATTTTACTCCCGTGTCTGCTATCAACTTTCCCTCGCCATAAGCAGCATTCGTTTTCAACGTGAGGCAATTTTACTCCCGTGTCTATATCACCTCTCCGTCCCATAGCAGCATCTATTTCAAGTACAAGGCTATTTTTATCTGTGTCTATATCCTCTCCGTCGCCATTGCAGCATCTATTTCAAGTAAGGCTATTTTACTCCCCGTGTCTATATCACCTCTCATCGCCATTGCAGCATCTATTTCAAGTAATAAGGCTGTTTTTTCCCGTGTCTATATCACCTCTCCATCGCCATTGCAGCATCTATTTCAAGTACAAGGCTATTTTACTCCCGACTATATCACCTCTCCATCGCCATAGCAACATCTATTTCAAGTACAAGGCTATTTTACTCCCGTGTCTATATCACCTCTCCATCCCTGATAGCAACATCTATTTCAAGTACAAGGCTATTTTAACTCCGTGTCTATATATCACCCTCTCCGTCGCCATAGCAGCATCTATTTGTACAAGGCTATTTTACCCCGTGTCTATATCACCTTTCCTCGCCATAGCAGCATATCTATTTCAAAACAAAGGCTATTTTACTCCGTGTCTATATCACCTCCGTCAACATTGCAGCATCTATTTTCAAGTACAAAAGCTATTTTTATCCCGTGTCTATATCACCTTTCCGTCGCCATATAGCAGCATCTTTCAAACGTGAGGCAATTTTGTCCCGTGTCTATATCACCTCTCCGTCGCCGCCGCAGCATCTATTTCAAGTACAAGGCTATTTTAATCCCGTGTCTATATCACCTCTCCATCGTCATTGCAGCATCTATTTCAAGTACAAGGCTATTTTAATCCTGTGTCTATCACCTCTCCCATCATAGCAGCATCTATTTCAAGTACAAGGCTATTTTACCCCGTGTCTATATCATTCCGTCGCCATTGCAGCATCTATTTCAAGTACAAGGCTATTTTACTCCCGTGTCTATCACCTCTCGCCATTGCAACATCTATTTCAGTACTACATTTTACTCCCGTCTATATTTCACTCTCCATCGCCATTGCGGCATCTTTTTCAAGTACAAAGGCTATTTTCATCCCCGTGTCTATATCACCTCTCCATCGCCATTGCAGCATCTATTTCAAGCATCTATATTTTCATAGTACAAACGAGGCTATTTTTATTCCCGTGTTCTATCACCTCTCCATCGCCATTGCAGCATCTATTTCAAATTGTACCAATTTCAAGGCTATTTTACTCCGTGTCTATATCACCTCTCCATCGCCATTGCAGCATCTATTTCAATTACAAGGCTATTTTACTTCCGTGTCTATATCACCTCTCCGTCGCCATTGCAGCATCTATTTCAAGTACAAAGCTATTTTTACTCCCGTGTCTATATCACCTCTCCATCGCCATTGCAGCATCTATTTCAAGTACAAAACTATTTTACTCCCATTCATCTATATCATATCTCTCCATCGCCATTGCAGCATCTATTTCAAGTACAATGCTATTTTACTCGTGTCTATATCACCTCTCCATCGCCATTGCAGCATCTATTTCAAAGCAGGCTATTTTACTCCCGTGTTCATTTCACCTCCCGCCATTTACAGCATCTATTTCCAAAGTACAAAGGCTATTTTACTCCCGTGTCTCCATCGCCATTGCATCTATTTCAAGTACAAGGCTATTTTACATATCACCTCTCCATCGCCATTGGCTCTATTTCAAGTACAAGGCTATTTACTCCCGTGTCTATATCACCTCCCATCGCCATTGCAGCATCTATTTCAAGTACAAGGAATATATTCACTCCATCGCCATGTCTATATCAAGAAAGCCTTTTGCTCCGTGTCTATATCTGCCTCTCCATTTGCAGCATCTATTTCAAGTACAAGGCTATTTTACTCCCGTCCGCCATTGCAGCATCTATTTCAGTACAAGGCTCTCCGTGTCTATATCCTCTCCCTCGCCATAGCAGCATCTATTTCAATTACAAATTCTATTTTACTCCCGTGTCTATCATCGTCGCCATTGCTCCAAGTCAAGTCTATTTTACTCCGCAGCAACTTCTATTTCAATTCGTTTTCAAACGTGAGCTTTTTACTCCCGATGTCTATCATCTCCGTCGCCATAGCATGGATTTCAAGTACATCTATTTTACTCCCCCGTGTCTATATCACCTACAAGGCTATTTTGCTCCCGTGTCTATATCACCTTTCATCCCATTGCAGCATTATTTCAAGTACATCTTTACTTTCTATATATCACCTTTCTCCATCGCCATTGCAGGCTATTTTTTACTCCCCGTGTCTATATCACCTTTCCGTCGCCATTTCAGCATTCGTTTCAAACGTGACAATTTATTCGACTGTCTATATCACCTCTCGTCGCCATTGCAGCATCTTTTCATCAAGGCTATTTTACTCCGTGTCATTTCCGTCGCCATTCATCTATTTCAAGTACAAAGGCTATTTTATCCCGTGTCTATATCACCTCTCCATTTTGCAGCATCTATTTCAAGTGGCTATTTTTATCAACTATATCACCTCTCCGTCGACATTGCAGCATCTATTTTCAAGTACAAACGTGAAGGCTATTTTACTCCCGTGTCTATATCACCTCTCCGTCGCCATTTCGGCATCTATTTCAAGTACAAACGCTATTTTTCCTCCCGTCTATTTCCCTCCATCGCCATTGCAGCATCTATTTCAAGTACAAAGGGTATTTTTACTCCCGTGTCTATCACCACTCCATCGCCATTGCGGCATCTATTTCAAGTACAAGGCTATTTTGCTCCCGTGTTATATCACCTCTCCATCGCCATTTGCAGCATCTATTTTGAATTACAAGTCTATTTTGTCTCGTAATCTATATCACCTCTCCATCGCCATTGCAGCATCTATTTCAAGTACATCTATTTCATCAGTCTCATCGCCACAGCATCTATTTCAATTACAAGTCTATTTTACTCCCGTGTCTATATCACCTCTCCGTCGACATTGCAGCATCTGTTTCAAGTACAAAGGTATTTTACTCCCGTGTCTATCACCTCTCCATCGCATTGCAGCATCTTTTCAATTACAAGTCCCTCCGTGTCTATATCACCTCTCCATCGCCATTGCAGCATCTATTTTCAAGTACAAAGGCTATTTTCCCGTGTCTATCACCTCTCATCGCCATTGCAGAATCTATTTCATCAAGTCTCCCGTGTCTATATCACCTCTCCATTGCGGCATCTATTTCAAGTACAAGGCTATTTTACTCCGTGTCTATATCACCTCTCCATCGCCATTGCAGCATCTATTTCAAGGCTATTTGCTCCCGTGTCTAATCACCTCCATCGCCATTGGCTCTATTTTTACAAGTCCCTCGTGTCTATATCACCTCTCCATCGCCATTTAAGCATCTATTTCAAGTACCAAAACATTTTACTTCTATATCTCTCCAGGATAGCAGCATCTATTTCAAGTGCACTTTGCTCCCGTGTCTATATCACCTCTCCATCGCCATTTCTATTTCAAGCGGCATCTATTTCATCGCCATTGCAGCATCTATTTCAACACCAGGCTATTTTACTCCCGTGTCTATGTCACCTCCATCGCCATCGCCTATTTCCAGCAAGCATCTATTTCCATCGCCATAGTCTATTTCAGAAGGCTCCCGTGTCTATTCTCCATCGCCATTTACAGCATCTATTTCAAGTCTATTTTATCCCGGTCTGTATCCTCTCCATCGCCATTGCAGCATCTGTTTCAAGTACAAGGCTATTTTACTCCCGTGTCTATATCATCTCCATCGCCATTGCGGCATCTATTTTTCAAGTACAAGGCTATTTTGCTCCCGTGTCTATATCACCTCTCATTTGCAGCCTATTTTCAATTACATCTATTTTTCAAGCCATTGCGGCACCATTTCCAAGGCTTATTTTACTCCCGTGTCTATCACTCTCCATCGCCATAGCAGCATCTATTTCAAGTACAAGGCTGTTTACTCCCGTGTCTATATCGCTCCATCGCCATCGCCATTGTGTCTATATCCTCTCCATCGCATCTATTTCAAGTACAAGGCTATTTTACTCCCGTGTCTCTATCAACTTTCCCTCGCCATAGCAGCATTCTTTTCAAACGTGAGGCAATTTTACTCCCGTGTCTATATCACCTCTCCGTCGCCATAGCAGCATCTATTTCAAGTACAAGGCTATTTTACTCCCGTGTCTATATCACCTCTCCATCGCCATTGCAGCATCTATTTCAAGTACAAGGCTATTTTTGCTCCCCGTGTCTATATCACCTCTCCGTCGCCATTGCAGCATCTATTTTCAAGTACAAAGGCTATTTACTCCCGTGTCTATATCACCTCTCCAGCATCGCCATTGCAGCATCTATTTCCAATTACATGTCTATTTTAGTCCCGTGTCTATATCACCTCTCCATCGCCATTGCAGCATCTATTTCAAGTACAAAGGCTATTTTACTCCCGTGTCTATATCCACTCTCCATCGACATTGCAGCATCTATTTCAGGTACAAGGCTATTTTACTCCCCGTGTCTATATCACCTCTCCGTCGCCATTTACAGCATCTATTTCAAGTACAAGGCTATTTTACTCCCGTGTCTATCACACCTCTCTCCATCATTGCACATCTATTTCAAGTACAAAGGCTATTTTACTCCCGTGTCTGTTCACCTCTCCTCGCCATTGCGGCATCTATTTCAAGTACAAGCCTATTTTACTCCCGTCTATATCACCTCTCCATCATCGCCATTGCCATTTCAAGCAAGGCTATTTTGCTATTTCAATTTGGCATCTATTTCAAGTACAAATTATTTTCACCTCCCATCGCCATGCGGCATCTATTTCATCCAAGGCTATTTTGCTCCGTTCCCTCGCCATTACATCTATTTCAAGCATTCCCGTTTCAAACGTTTCAAGTACAAGGCAATTTTACTCCCCGTGTCTGCTATCACCTCTCCATCGCCATTGCCCGTCAAGGCTATTTACTCCCGTATATCACCTCTCCATCGCCATTGCTCTATTTCAAGTACAAAGGCTATTTTACTCCCGTCTGTCTCCCTCGCCATAGCATCTATTTCAGAAACAAGGCTATTTACTCCCGGTGTCTATATCACCTCGTCGCCATTCCAAGTATATTTTACTCCCGTGTCTCTATCGCTGCCATAGCAGCATTCTTTTCAAACGTGAAAGGCAATTTTACTCCCGTGTCTATCACCTCTCCGTCGCCATAGCAGCATCTGTTTCAAGTACAAAGGCTATTTTACTCCGTGTCTATATCACCTCTCCATCGCCATTGCAGCATCTATTTCAAGTGCAAAGCTATTTTACTCCCGTGTCTATCCCTCTCCATCGCCATTGCAGCATCTATTTCAGTACAAACTATTTTACTCGTGTCTATATCACCTCTCCATCGCCATTGCAGCATCTATTTCAGTACATGTATATTTTACTCCCGTGTCTATCACCTCTCCATCGCCATTGCAGCATCTATTTCAAGTACAAAGCTATTTACTCCCCGTGTCTATATCACCTCTCCATCGCCATAGCAGCATCTATTTCAAGTACAAAGCTATTTTGCTCCATTAATGTATAACACCTCTCCATCGCCCTTTGCAGCATCTATTTCAAGTACAAGGCATCGCCATCACCTCTCCATCGCCATTTGCAGCATCTATTTCAAGTACAAAGGCTGTTTTACTCCCGTGTCTGTATCACCTCTCCATCGCCATTGCAGCATCTATTTCAAGTACAAATATTTTGCTCCCGTGTCGATATCACCTCTCCATCGCCATTGCAGAATCTATTTCAAGTACAAGGCTATTTTGCTCCCGTGTCTATATCACCTCTCCATCGCCATTGCAGCATCTATTTTCAAGTACAAGGCTATTTTACTCCCGTGTCTATCCTTCTCCATCGCCATTGCTCTATTTCAAGTACAAGGCTATTTTACTCCCGTGTCTATATCACCTCTCCGTCGCCATTGCAGCATCTATTTCAAGTACAAGGCTATTTTACTCCCGTGTCTATATCACCTCTCCATCGCCATTGCAGCATCTATTTCAAGTACAAGGCTATTTTACTCCCGTGTCTATATCACCTCTCCGTCGCCATTGCAGCATCTATTTCAAGTACAATTTTACTCCCGTGTCTATATTTCCATCGCCATTGCTCCCGGCTATTTTACTCCCGTGTCTATCACCTCTCCATCGCCATTGCAGCATCTATTTCAAGTACAAGGCTATTTTACTCCCGTGTCTATATCACCTCTCCGTCGCCATTGCAGCATCTATTTCAAGTACAAGGCTATTTTACTCCCGTGTCTATATCACCTCTCCCCTCGCCATTTGCAGCATCTATTTCAAGTATTTAAAGGCTCTCCATTTTCTATTTCAAGTCCAAGTCTATTTTGCTCCCTCTCCGTCGCCATTGCAGCATCTGTTTCAAGTACAAGGCTATTTTACTCCCGTGTCTATATCGCCTCTCCGTCGCCATTGCAGCATCTATTTCAAGTACAAAGGCTATTTTACTCCCGTGTCTATATCACCTCTCCCATCGCCATTGCAGCATCTATTTCAAATACAAAGGCTATTTTTACTCCCGTGTCTATATCACCTCTCCATCGCCATTTGCGGCATCTATTTCAAGTACAAGGCGTATTTGCTCCCGTGTCTATATCCTCTCCGTCGCCATTGCAGCATCTATTTCAAGTACAAGAATATTTTAGTCCCATCTTATCACTCTCCATCGCCATTGCAGCATCTATTTCAAGTACAAGGCTATTTTACTCCCGTGTCTATATCCTCTCCGTCGCCATTGCAGCATATGGCTTCAAGTACAAAGGCTATTTTACTCGTGTCTGCCATCACCTCTCGTCGCCATTGCAGCATCTATTTCAAGTACAAGCTATTTTACTCCGTGTCAATATCACCTTTCCGTCGCCATTGCAGCATTCTATTTCAAACGTGAAGGCAATTTTGCTCCCGTGTCTATCACCTCTCCGTCCCATTGCAGCATCTATTTCAAGTACAAGGCTATTTTTACTCCGTGTCTATATCGCCTCTCCGTCGCCATTGCAGCATCTATTTCAAATTACAAGGCTATTTTACTCGTGTCTATATCTCCTCTCCATCGCCATTGCAGCATCTAATTTCAAGTACAAAGCTATTTTACTCCCGTGTCTATCATCTCTCCATCGCCATTGCGGCATCTATTTCAAGTACAAGGTCTATTTTACTCCCGTGTCTATATCCTCTCCATCGCCATTGCAGCATCTATTTCAAGTACAAAGGCATTTTACTCCCGTGTCTATATCACCTCTCCATCGCCATTGCAGCATCTATTTCAAGTACAAGGCTATTTTACTCCCGTGTCTATCACCTCATCGCCATTACGGCATATTTCAAGTACAAATTATTTTACTCCCGTGTCTATAATCACCTCTCCATCGCCATTTGCGGCATCTATTTCAAGTACCAAAGGCTGTTTTACTCCCGTGTCTATCTCCTCGCCACCATCTCCATCGCTATATCACCTTTACGCCATTAAGCATCTATTTTCAAGTACAAGTCTATTTTACTCCCGTGTCTGTTCAGCTTTCCCTCGCCATAGCAGCATTCGTTTCAAACGTGAGCTTTTACTCCCGTGTCTATTTCAAGCCATAGCAGCATCTATTTCAAGTACCAAGTTTGCTCCCGTGTCTATATCACCTCTCCATCGCCATTGCAAGCATCTATTTCAAGTACCAAGTCTATTTTGCTCCCGTGTCTATATCACCTTTCCCTCGCCATTGCAGCATCTATTTCAAACACAGTCTATTTTACTTCCCGTGTCTATATCACCTCTCCATCGCCATTGCAGCATCTATTTCAATTACAAGGCTATTTTTACTCCCCGTGTCTATATCCTCTCCATCGCCATTGCAGCATCTATTTCAAGTACAAGGCTATTTTACTCCCGTGTCTATCACCTCTCCATCGCCATTGCAGCATCTATTTCAAGTACAAAGGCTATTTTACTCCCGTGTCTATCACCTCTCCATCGCCATTGCAGCATCTGTTTCAAGTACCCTGTTTTGCGCTATATGCCTCTCCAGACGCAGCACCTATTTCAAGTACAAGTTATTTTAGCTCCAAGTACAAGTGTCCCGTGTATATCACCTCTCCGTCGCCATTGCAGCATCTATTTCAAGTACAAGTCTATTTTTCCTCCCATAGTTCGTCTATATCACCTCTCCATCGCCATTGCAGCATCTATTTCAAGTACAAAGGCTATTTTTCCCGTGTCTATTTCAAGTGCCTCTCTATCCCCTCATCATATTGCAGCATCTATTTCAAGTACAAGGCTATTTTACTCCGTGTCTATATCCATCGCCATTGCAGCATCTATTTCAATTACATGTCTATTTTACTCCCGTGTCTGTATCACCTCTCCATCGCCATTGCAGCATCTATTTTACAAGTACAAAGGCTATTTTACTCCCCTTGTCTATATCACCTCTCCATCGCCATTGCAGCATCTATTTCAAATTACAAGGCTATTTTATTCCCGTGTCTATAACACCTCTCCATCGCCCCTTTGCAGCATCTATTTCAAGTACAAAGGCTATTTTACCCGTGTCTATATCACCCATTCCATCTATTTCAAGCAAGGCTATTTTACTGCAGCATCTATTTCAAGTACAAAGGCTATTTTACTCCCGTGTCTATATCACCTCTCCATCGCCATTGCAGCATCTATTTCAAGTACAAGGCTATTTTTCCTGTGTCTATATCAACTCCTCATCGCCATTCGCAGCATCTATTTTACTCCGTCGCCATAAGCATCTATTTTACAAGGCCCCGTGTCTATGTCATTCCATCGCCATTTGCAGCATCTGTTTCAAGTACAAGGCTATTTTACTCCCCGTGTCTATATCACCTTCTATTTTCCATCAAGGCTATTTACTCCCGTGTCTATCACCTCTCCATCGCCATTGCAGCATCTATTTCAAGTATTTACTCCCGTGTCTATATCACCTCTCCATCTTCATTGCAGCATATTTTACACCCCGTGTCTATATCACCTCTCCATCGCCATTGCAGCATCTATTTCAAGTACAAGGCTATTTTCACTCCCGTGTCTATATCACCTCTCCATCGCCATTGCAGCATCTATTTCAAGCACAAAGGCTATTTTACTCCCGTGTCTATATCACCTCTCCCATCGCCATTGCAGCATCTATTTCAAGGCTACAATCACCTATTTTACTCCCCGTACAGGCTATCACCCTCTCCATCGCCATTGCGGCATCTATTTCAAGTACAGACTGTTTACTCCCGTGTCTGTATTTTCGCCATAGCAGCATCTATTTCAAGTGAGAATATTTTGTCCCGTCTATCATCACCTCTCCATCGCCATTGCAGCATCTATTTCAAGTACAAGGCTATTTTACTCCCGTGTCTATATCACCCCTCCATCGCCATTTAAGCCATTTCAAGTACAGGCTATTTTACTCCCGTGTCTATTTCTCCATCGCCATTGCAGCATCTATTTCAGAGTACAAGGCTATTTTTACTCCGTGTCTATATCACCTCTCCATCGCCATTGCAGCATCTATTTCAAGTACAAGGCTATTTTACTCCCGTGTCTGTATCATCCCATCGCCATTGCAGCATCTATTTCAAGTACAAAGCTATTTTACTCCCGTGTCCACACCTCTCCATCTCATTGCAGCATCTATTTTCAAGTACAAACTATTTTACTCCCGTGTCTATATCACCTCTCCATCGCCATTGCAGCATCTATTTCAAGTACAATATTTTACTCCCTGTGTCTATATCACCTCTCCATCGCCATTGCAGCACATCTATTTCAAGCACAAGGCTATTTTACTCCCGTGTCTATATCACCTCTCCGTCGCCATTGCAGCATCTATTCAAGTACAAAGGCTATTTTACTCCCGTGTCTATCACCTCTCCATCGCCATTGCAGCATCTATTTCAAGTACAAGGCTATTTTACTCCCGTCTATTCTCTAATTGCCTCTGTTTCAAGTACAAGGCTATTTTACTCCGTGTCTAATTCTCCGTCGCCATTGCAGCATCTATTTCCAAGTACAATGCTATTTGCTCCACGTGTCTCATATCACCTCTCCGTCGCCATTGCAGCATCTATTTCAAATCTGAGGCTATTTGCTCCGTGTCTATATCACCTCTCCATCGCCATTGCAGCATCTATTTCAAGTACAAGGCTATTTTACTCCCGTGTCTATATCACCTCTCCATCGCCATTGCAGCATCTATTTCAAGTACAAGTCTATTTTACTCCCGTGTCTATATCACCTCTCCATCGCCATTGCAGCATCTATTTCAAGTACAAGGCTATTTTACTCCCGTGTCTATATCTTTCTCCATCGCCATTGCAGCATCTATTTCAGTACAAGGCTATTTTACTCCCGTGTCTATATCACCTCTCCATCGCCATAGCAACATCTATTTCAAGTACAAGGCTATTTTACTCCCGTGTCTATATCACCTCTCCATCGCCATTGCAGCATCTATTTCAAGTACAAGGCTATTTTACTCCCGTGTCTATATCACCTCTCCATCGCCATTATAGCATCTATTTCAAGTACGTGAGCTGTTTACTCCCGTGTCTATATCACCTCTCCCATTGCAGCATCTATTTCAAGTACAAAGGCTATTTACGTGTCTATATCACCTCTCCATCGCCATTGCTCTATTTCAAGTACAAGTATATTTTCTCCCCGTCTGTTTCACCTCTCCTCGCCATAGCAGCATTCTATTTCAAGTGCATTGAGCAATTTTACTCCCGTGTCTATCACCTCTCCGTCGCCATTGCAGCATCTATTTCAAGTACAAGTTGTTTGCTCCCGTGTCTATATCAACTCTCCCTCGCCATTTACAGCATTCGTTTCAAACGTGGCAATTTTACTCCCGTGTCTATATCACCTCTCCATCGCCATTGCGGCATCTATTTCAAGTACAAAGGCTGTTTTACTCCCGTGTCTATATCACCTCTCCATCGCCATTGCGGCATCTTTATTTCAATTCGTATATTTTACTCCCGTGTCTATATCCCTCTCCATCGCCATTTGCAGCATCTATTTCAAGTACAAAGGCTATTTTACTCCCGTGTCTGCCATATATCAGCATCTATTTCTCCATCTATCCTCTCCATCGCCATTGCAGCATCTATTTCAAGTACAAGGCTTATTTTACTCTCCGTGTCTGTTTCAAGTACAAGGCTCTTTTCCATGTCTAACACCTCTCATCGCCTTTGCAGCATCTATTTCAAGTACAAAGGCTATTTTACTCCCGTGTCTATGTCACTACTCCATCGCCATTGCAGCATCTATTTCAAGTACAAGGCTATTTTACTCCCGTGTCTATTTCACCTCTCCCCTCGCCATAGCAGCATCTGTTTCAAGTACAAGCCTATTTTTGCTCCCGTGTCACCATATCACCTCTCCGTCGCCATTGCAGCATCTATTTCAAGTACCGTCTATTTTACTCCCGTGTATCAACTTTCCCTCGCCAAAAGCGGCATTCGTTTCAAACGTGAGGGCAATTTTGCTCCCGATGTCTATCCTCTCGTCGCCATAGCAGCATCTATTTGAAGTACAAAGGCTATTTTATCCCCGTGTCTATATCACCTCTCATCGCCATTGCAGCATCTATTTCCAAGTACAAAGGCTATTTTGCTCCCGTGTCTATCACCTCTCCATCGCCATTGCAGCATCTATTTCAAGTACAAAGGCTATTTTACTCCCGTCTGTCTCACCCCTCTCCATCGCCATTGCAGCATCTATTTCAATTACAAGTCTATTTTACTCCCGTGTCTATATCACCTCTCCATCGCCATTGCAGCATCTATTTCAAGTACAAGGCTGCTTTACTCCCGTGTCTGTATCCAACTCTCCATCGCCATTGCGGCATCTATTTCAATTACAAGTCTATTTTACTCCCGTGTCTATATCACCTCTCCATCGCCATTGCAGCATCTATTTCAAGTACAAGGCTGTTTTGCTCCCCGTGTCTATATCCCTCTCCATCGCCAGC
Organism: Acanthosepion pharaonis; assembly: GCA_903632075.3. Taxonomy (NCBI): domain Eukaryota; kingdom Metazoa; phylum Mollusca; class Cephalopoda; order Sepiida; family Sepiidae; genus Acanthosepion; species Acanthosepion pharaonis. The sequence continues at coordinate 8,768 of CAHIKZ030004180.1, read as the reverse complement.
AGCATCTATTTCAAGTACAAAGGCTACACTCCCGTGTCTATATCACCTCTCCATCGCCATTGCAGCATCTATTTCAAGTACAAGGCTATTTGCTCCCGTGTCTATCTTACTCTCCATCGCCATTTGCGGCATCTGTTTCAGCCTGAGGCTATTTTGCTCCGTGTCATCACCTCTCCATCGCCATAGCATCTGCATCTATTTTCAAGTGGACTGTTTTTGCTCCGTGTCGATATCACCCTCTCCATCATATAGCAGAATCTATTTCAAGTACAAGGCTGTTTTACTCCCGTGTCTATATCACCCTCCATCGCCATTGCAGCATCTATTTCCATTGGTAAAGGCTATTTTACTCCCGTGTCTATATCACCTCTCATCGCCATTGCAGCATCTATTTCAAGTACAAAGGCTATTTTACTCGTGTCCCCTCTCCGTGTCTATTTCATCAAAGGCTATTTGGTCCCGTCTCCCGTCGCCATTGCAGCATCTATTTCAAGTACAAGTGTCTATTTTGGTCCCGTGTCTATTTTTACTCCGTGTCTACCTCTCCATCGCCATTGCAGCATCTATTTCAAGTACAAGGCTATTTTACTCCCGTGTCAATATCACCTCTCCGTCGCCATTGCAGCATCTATTTCAAGTACAAAGGCTATTTTTACTCCCGTGTCTATATCACCTCTCCGTCGCCATTGCGGCATCTATTTCAAGTACCAAGGCTATTTTACTCCCGTGTCTGTATCACCTCTCCGTCGCCATTGCGGCATCTATTTCAAGTAAAGGCTATTTTACTCCCGTGTCACCTATCTCTCCGTCGCCATTGCAGCATCTATTTCAAGTACAAAGGCTGTTTTGCTCCCGTGTCTATATCCTCCTCCGTCGCCATTGCAGTATCTGTTTCAAGTACAAAGGCTTTTTACTCCCGTGTCTATATCACCTCTCCATCGCCATTGCAGCATCTATTTCAAGTACAAGGCTATTTTACTCCCGTGTCTATCACCTCTCCATCTTCATTGCAGCATCTATTTCCAAGTACAATGCTATTTTGCTCCATTGTCTATATCACCTCTCCCATCGCCATTGCAGCATCTATTTCAAATAAATTCTATTTTACTCCCGTGTCTATCTCCCCATTGTCTATATCAAGTCCGTCGCCATTTTACAACATCTATTTCACTAATCCATAGCAACATCTATTTCAAGTCCAAAACTGTTTACTATATCGCCTCTCCATCGCCATTGCAGCATCTATTTCAAGTACAAGTCTATTTTGCTCCGTGTCTATATCAACTCTCCATCTTCATTCCGTTTCAAACGTGAGGCAATCTTATTTCAAGTCGCCATAGCAGCATAAGTTGTTTGCTCCCGTGTCTATATCACCTCTCCATCGCCATTGCAGCATCTATTTCAAGTACAAGGCTATTTTACTCCCGTGTCCTATATCACCTCTCCATCGCCATTTGAATCTGTTTCAAGTACAAGGCTGTTTGCTTCCGTGTCTATATCACCTCCATCGCCATTGCGGCATCTATTTCAAGTACAAGGCTATTTTTGCTCCCGTGTCTATATCACCTCTCCATCGCCATTTGCAGCATCTGTTTCAAGTACTGCAGGCTGTTTGCTCCCGTGTCTATATCACCTCTCCATCATATTTAGCATCTATTTCCAAGTACAAGGCTATTTTGCTCCCGTGTCTATATCACCTCTCCATCGCCATTGCAGCATCTAACAGGGGTACAAGGCTATTTTGCTCGTATGCCTCTCCATCGCCATTTGCAGCTTCCTGTTTCTGAGTACAAGGCTATTTTGCTCCCGTGTCTATTTCCTCTCCTCGCCATGGCAGCATCATTTCGTACAGTATTTTACTCCCGTGTCTGTATCACCTCTCATGTGTTAATGTTTGAGTACAGTCTGTTTTGCTCCCGTGTCTATATCAACTTCCACTCGCCATAGCAGCATTCGTTTCAAACGTGAGGCAATTTTACTCCCGTGTCTATATCACCTCTCCATCGCCATTGCAGCATCTATTTCAAGTACAATTTCGCGCCGTGTCTATGTCTCTCCATCGCCATTGCAGCATCTATTTCAGAGTACAAGGCCTATTTTACTCCGTGTCTATATCACCTCTCATCGCCATTGCGGCCTCTGTTCAAGGCACAAAGGCTATTTACTCCCGTGTCTATATCCTCCATCGCCATTGCAGCATCTATTTCAATTACATGTCTATTTTTCTCCCGTGTCCTATATCACCTCTCCATCTTCATTGCAGCATCTATTTCAAGTACAAAGGCTATTTTACTCCCGTGTCTATATCACCTCTCCATCATAAGCAGCATCTATTTCAAGTACACAATATTTACCCCGTGTCTATAACCTCTCATCGCTCTTGCATCTATTTTCAAGTACAAGGCTATTTTACTCCCGTGTCTATCACCTCTCCATCGCCATTGCAGCATCTATTTCAAGTACAAGGCTATTTTACCCCGTGTCTATTTCACCTCTCCATCGCCATACAGCATCTATTTCAAGTACATAAGGCTATTTTTACTCCCGTGTCTATATCACCTCTCCATCGCCATTGCAGCATCTATTTCAAGTACAAGTCTATTTTACCCCGTGTCTATATCAACCCTCCATCGCCATTGTTTCAAACGAGGCAATCTATTTCATAGTACAATTTGGCTATTTTTTAAATGTCTATATCACCTCTCCATCGCCATTGCAGCATCTATTTCAGGTACAAGGCTATTTTGCTCCGTGTTCATATCACCCTCTCCGTCGCCATTGCAGCATCTATTTCCTAGGTAATAAGGCTAACTTTTACTCCCGTGTCTATATCACCTCTCCATCGCCATTGCAGCATATTTCAATTACAAGGCTATTTTACTCCCGTGTCTATATCACCTCTCCGTCGCCATTGCAGCATCTATTTCAAGTACCAGGCTTTTAATTTGCTCATATATCACCTCTCATCGCCATTGCAGCATCTATTTCAATTACAAGTCTATTTTACTCCCCGTGTCAATATCACCTCCCGTCGCCATTGCAGCATCTATTTCAAGTACAAGGCTATTTTTACTCCCGTGTCTATATCACCTCCATCCGTCGCCATTGCAGCATCTATTTCAAGTACAAAGGCTATTTTCCATCCCGTGTCTATATCACCTCCATCGCCATTGCAGCATCTATTTCAAGTACAAGGCTATTTTACTCCCTGTTATATCTTCCTCTCCGTCGCCATTGCAGCATCTATTTCAAGTACAAAGGCTATTTTACTCGTGTCTATATCATCACCTCTCCATCGCCATTGCGGCATCTATTTCAAGTACAATGCTATTTTACTCCCGTGTCGATATCACCCTCTCCGTCGCCATTGCAGAATCTATTTCATTACAAGGCTATTTTGCTCCCGTGTCTATGTCACCTCTCCGTCGCCATTGCAGCATCTATTTCAGAGTACAAGGCTATTTTTACTCCCGTGTCTATATCACCTCTCCATCGCCATTGCAGCATCTATTTCAAGTAATAAGGTATTTTGCCCCGTGTCTATATCACCTCTCCATCGCCATTGCAGCATCTATTTCAAGTACAAGGCTATTTTACTCCCGTGTCTATATCACCTCTCCATCGCCATTGCAGCATCTATTTCAAAGTACAAAGGCTATTTTTACTCCCGTGTCTATATCACCTCTCATCACAGCATCTATTTCAAGGCTATTTTTACTCCGTGTCTATATCATTCGCCATTGCAGCATCTGTTTCAAGTACAAGGCTATTTACTCCCCGTGTCTATATCACCTCTCATCGCCGTTGCAGCATCTACTTTCAGAGTACAAGGTTATTTTACCCCGTGTCAATATCACCCTCTCCATCGCCATTGCAGCATCTATTTCAAGCACAAGGCTATTTTACTCCTGTGTCTATATCACCTCTCCGTCGCCATTTGCAGCATCTATTTCAAGTACAAGGCTATTTTGCTCCCGTGTTCATATATCACTCTCCCTCGCCATTGCAGTATCTATTTCAAGTACAAGGCTATTTTACTCCGTGTCTATATCGCCTCTCCGGTCGCCATTGCAGCATCTATTTCAAGTACAAGGTTATTTTACTCCCGTGTCTATATCACCTTCCGTCGCCATTGCAGCATTCATTTCAAACGTGGGCAATTTTACTCCCGTGTCTATATCACCTCTCCGTCGCCATTGCAGCATCTATTTCCAATACAAGGCTATTTACTCCCGTGTCTATATCACCTCTCCATCGCCATTGCAGCATCTATTTCAAGTACAAAGGCTATTTTACCCCGTTGTCTATCACCTCTCCATCGCCATTGCGGCATCTATTTCAAGTACAAGGCTATTTTGCCCCGTTGTCTATATTTCTTTCTCCATCGCCATTGCAGCATCTATTTCAATTACAAGGCTATTTTACTCCCGTGTCTATATCACCTCTCCATCGCCATTGCAGCATCTGTTTCAAAAATTACAAGGCTATTTTACTCCCGTGTCTATATCACCTCTCCATCGCCACTGCGGCATCTATTTTCTGGCTATTTTACTCCCGTGTCTATATCACCTCTCCATCGCCATTGCGGCATCTATTTCAAGTACAAGGCTGTTTTTGCTCCCGTGTCTATATCACCTCTCCATCGCCATTGCAGCACCTATTTCAGAGTACAAGGCTATTTTATTTCCCCTCGTGTCTATTTCAAGTACCTTGTTTGCTCCCGTCTATATCACCTCTCCGTCTCATTGCAGCATCTATTTCAAGTAGAATTTTGGTGTCTATTTTTCCCTGTATAGCAGCATTCGTGTCAAACGTATTTTGCTCCATCACCTCTCCATCGCCATTGCAGCATCTATTTCCGAGTACAAGGTTATTTTACTCCGTGTGTCTCACCTCTCGTCGCCATAGCAGCATCTTATTTCAAATAATAAGGCTATTTTACTCCCGTGTCTATATCACCTCTCCGTCGCCATTGCAGCATCTATTTCAAGTACAAGTCTATTTTACTCCCGTGTCTATATCAACTTTCCCTCGCCATAGCAGCATTCGTTTCAAACGTGAGGCTATTTTACTCCCGTGTCTATATCACCTCTCCATCGCCATTGCAGCATCTATTTCAAGTACAAGGCTATTTTACTCCCGTGTCTATATCACCTCTCCATCGCCATTGCAGCATCTATTTCAAGTACAAGGCTATTTTACTCCCGTGTCTATATCACCTCTCCATCGCCATTGCAGCATCTATTTCAAGTACAAGGCTGTTTTTGTCCCGTGTCTATATCACCTCTCCATCGCCATTGCACACCTATTTCAGAGTACAAGGCTATTTTACGTGTCTATTTCCTCTCCTCGCCATAGCGCCATTTCAAGCATCTTGTTTGCTCCCGTGCATCAGTCTCCGTTTTCTATTTCCTGTGTGTCTATATCCACCTTTCCCTGTATAGCCATTCGTGTCAGCATCTATTTCTATCCTCTCACGTCGCCATTGCAGCATCTATTTTTACTCCGTGTCTATCACCTCTCCATCGCCATTGCAGCATCTATTTCAAATACAAGGCTATTTTACTCCCGTGTCTATATCACCTCTCATCGCCATTGCAGCATCTATTTCAAGTACAAGGCTTTTTACTCCCGTGTCTATCAATTCTCTCCATCGCCATTGCAGATCTATTTCAAGTACAAGTCTATTTTACTCCCGTGTCTATATCACCTCTCCATCGCCATTGCAGCATCTATTTCAATTACAAGTCTATTTTACTCCCGTGTCTATATCACCTCTCCATCGCCATTGCAGCATCTATTTCAAGTACAAGGCTATTTTACTCCCGTGTCTATATCACCTCTCCATCGCCATTGCAGCGTATTTCCAGAACAAGGCTATTTTACTCCCGTGTCTATATCACCTCTCCATCGCCATTGCAGCATCTGTTTCAGGAGCACAAGGCTATTTTGCTCCCGTGTCTATATCACCTCTCCATCGCCATTGCGGCATCTATTTTCAGAGTACAAGGCTGTTTAATTCCCGTGTCTATATCACCTCTCCATCGCCATTGCAGCATCTATTTCAGAGTAGGCTAAGGCTATTTTCCATGTATTTGCCCTGTGTCCGTGTCTATATCACCTTCCATCGCCATTGCAGCATCTATTTCAAGTATACAAGGCTATTTTACTCCCGTGTCTATCATTTCCATCGCCATTGCCATTGCAGCATCTATTTCAAGTACAAGGCTATTTTTTGCCTGTGTCTATATCACCTCTCCATCGCCATTGCAGCATCTATTTCAAGTAATAAGGCTATTTTACTCCCGGTGTCTATATCACCTCTCCATCGCCATTGCAGCATCTATTTCAGTATAAGCTATTTTGCTCCCGTGTCTATATCACCTCCCATTGCCATCTGTTTCAGCACAAAGGCTATTTTTTACCCGTGTCTATATCCTCTCCATCGCCATTGCAGCATCTATTTCAGGTACAAAGGCTATTTTGCTCCCGTGTCTATATCACCTCTCCATCGCCATTGCAGCATCTATTTCAAGTACAAGGCTATTTTAGGTCTATATCACCTTCCATCAACCATTCGCAGCATCTATTTCAAGTAAGGCTCCCGTGTCTATATCACCATCGCATTGCAGCATCTATTTCAAGTACACGGCTATTTTACTCCCGTGTTCATATCACCTCTCCATCGCCATTTTAGGCATCTATTTCAGGTACAAGGCTATTTTTGCCTGTGTCTATATCACCTCTCCATCGCCATTGCAGAATCTATTTCAAGTACGGCTATTTTACTCCCGTGTCTATATCACCTCTCCATCGCCATTGCAGCATCTATTTCAAGTACAAGGCTGTTGCTCCCCGTTCTAATTCGTGTCTATTTCAAGTACAAGGCCTTTTGCTCCCGTGTCTATATCCTTCGCCATTGCATCTATTTCAAGTACAAGGCTATTTTACTCCCGTGTCTATATCACTCTCCATCGCCATTGGGCATCTATTTCAAGTACAAGGCTATTTTACCCTGTGTCTATATCACCTCTCCATCGCCATTGCAGCATCTATTTCAAGTACAAAGGCTATTTTAATATTTCCATCCCCTATTGCAGCATCTATTTCCTGTGTTTACTCCCGTGTCTATATCACCTCTCCATCGCCATTGCAGCATCTATTTCAAGCACAAGGCTGTTTTGATTCCGTGTCTATATCACCTCTCATCGCCATTGCAGCATCTATCAAGTAATATTATTTTACTCCCGTGTCTATCACCTTCCATCGCCATTGCAGCATCTATTTCAAGTACAAGGCTATTTTTACCCCGTGTCTATCACCTCCTCCATCGCCATTGCAGCATCTATTTCAAGTACAAGGCTATTTTTTGCCGTGTCTATATCACCTCTCCATCGCCATTGCAGCATCTATTTCAAGTACATTTTAGGCTATTTTACTCCCGTGTCTATATCACCTCTATATCTCCATCGCCATAGCAGCATCTATTTTCAAGTACAAGGCTATTTTACTCCCGTGTCTATATCAATTCTCCATCGCCATTGCAGCATCTGTTTCCAGGTACAAGGTCTATTTGCTCGCCATTGTCTATATTTTACTCCCCGTGTCTATCACCTCCATCGCCATTGCAGCATCTATTTCAAGTACAAGGCTGCTTTTTACCCCCTGCAAGTCTATTTTCCATCGCCATTGCAGCATCTATTTCAAGTACAAGGCTATTTTTAATTCCGTCTATATTTCACCTCTCCATCGCCATTGCAGCATCTGTTTTCCAATTACAAGTCTATTTTACTCCCGTGTCTATATCACCTCTCCATCGCCATTTGCAGCATTATTTCAAGTACAATATTTTTTGCTCCCTGTGTCTATATCAACTCTCCATCGCCATTGCAGCATCTATTTCAAATTATAAAGTCTTATTTTACCCCGTGTCTATATCAACTTTCCGTTGCCATTTCGGCATTCGTTTTCAAACGTGAGGCTATTTATCTGTGTCTACATCAATTTTCCCCTTTCCCCTTTTCAGCATTCGTTTCAAAGGAGGCAATTTTCTCCCGTGTCAAACCCTTAATCGCCTTTTCCTTTTTTCCGGTTTTTTCCCCCTGCAACCCCCCGGGCAAACCTTTTAAAATTTTTTCCTTCATATCACCTTTTTCCCCAAAGCATTTTTCAAACAGCTATTTCCCCCGTTTATATCCTTTCCTGCCATTCAGCTTTCGTTTTAAAGTAGCTATTTTCCCCCGTTCTATAAATTTTCCCCCATTTGGACTTTTTAAAGTAGGCTTTTTTTTCCCCTGTCTATATAAACTTTCCTCGCCTTTTCACTTTCTTTAAAAAGTAGGCTATTTTCTCCCGTTCTTACCTTTTCCCTCCTTTCAGCATCTTTTAAAGTAGGCTATTTTACCCCCTGTTATATCCTTTCCTTGCCTTTTCAGCTTTCTTTCAAAAAATATTTTCCCCCCGTGTCTTTCATTTTCCTTGCCTTTTTCGGCTTTCTTTTAAAGTAGGTTTTTTCCCCGGCTATATAAAATTTTCCCCGCCCTTGGCTTTCTTTAAAAAGTAGGTTTTTTTTACCCCCGTGTCATATAAACTTTCCTGCCTTTTAGCTTTCGTTTCAAAGGGAGGCTTTTTTTTATCCCCGTGTCAAACACTTTCCTGCCTTTTCACTTTTTAATACTTTTTTTACTCCCCGTGTTATCACCCTTCCTCCCCCTTTTCACATTGTTTAAACAAAGGCTTTTTTACTCCCGTGTTTTTCCTTCCCCCCA
>CAHIKZ030004179.1:0-40860 GCA_903632075.3 Acanthosepion pharaonis | reverse complement strand
TCTTGCATGCATTTTTTTTTAATTCAAACTGGTGCAGGAGAGGGTCAAAGACAAAAATAGCAGGTAAAATATGGCAAAAAAGTGTGTTGATTTAAGTTTAAAGTTTACAGTAGACGTACAATCCAAGATACAGCCCCAAAATACTTATTACCATAGTTTATGGTGCCATGGATCTTGTTTCAGCAATGCAATGATAAACAGCAGCAAAGTTTGGATGACTTGGCTGCCTTTGGTCTGGAAATGCAATCTGATACAGCTGTACAGCCTGACAACCATTACCATTTTTGCAGACATATGTAAAAATCATATCTGGCTGCTCACAATATGAATATCCTGGCATTGTTAAACAGAACAGTTCTCAGTAAACTCACTACTACACACATTAAACAGTGAAGACAGATTAGCCATAGCTGTACATGAATGACAAATGTAGCCTAGTCTACATGGCAACACAGCATCATCTACTGTAAACTTTCTTTAAACTTAATAACTCAAAAGGAAGGATTTGCGGACATACGTTTATATAAACTTTTGTCCTTTTTTTCTGGTGTGAGGAACTCACTCTTAATGTTTGTAAAAATATTTTTGATACATCCTATATATATATATATATATATATATATATATATATATATATATATATGGGAAAACAATATAGAAATTTTTATATATCACAACAATTTTAGGAAAATCTATGACAAAGTGTATTTTCATGTGGCACATTTCAACACATTAGTTACTCACCGTAATGAGCCTGGCCATAATTTTGATTTAAAAAATGTTACTTTAATTAAAAGAGGAAGCAGTTTAATAAGATGAAAATATATAGAAAGAGCTTTAATCACTAGACCATCCACAGTAAATTTACGTCCAAGTTCTTACAACATTTCACCCTTTTTGGCAAATCTTCTATTATCACAAAGTAGCATATTTAATAAAAAAAAGTGATAAAAATGTAAACAAAAAGAAACTAAATGATATTGGCTAGAATATATAGCAAAACACTTATTCAAAAAAAAGAAAGAAAAATATCAACATTTTGAAACCCCCTCTCCTTCATGTGCATATTTAATTACATAAATGTAAACATCACTTTTTTTTTACTCAGATGAAGTCCTGAAGAAAAAATGCATTATACAAAAATTTTTTACACTTTGTCATAGATTTTTATCGATACACACATATATATAGAGAGAGAAAGAGAGAGACATATACATATATATATATATATATATATATATATATATATACAGTGAGTGAGACAGTTTATTGAGTGATTTGCTTTTTCTTTTCTTACAGCTTATCAACATTGTGTATTATAATGGGAAAGCCAAATTGGATAATTCTTTTCTTTATTTTTTTTTGCAAGTGAATACAGCATTCCATTAACATTTTTTTTTTTGAGGATAAGTTCTACTATTTAACCCATAGCTGATGGGAAGAGATAGATTCATACCTTTCCCAAGAGGGTATTTTTGTGTAAGTGAATGTAACAAACTTGCCTGGAATTTGAACTCGACTTCCTGATCTTTCACCACCCACACATCCATACAGAGAAAGAGAGAGAGAGACACACACACACTCTATGATACATTGATTTATGTATTTGTCAATATAACAAATACATAAATCAATGTACAATACTTTAAGACAATTACACTATCATAGAAACTGCAAAAATCTTGAACAGCCAATATCGATGGTTACATTGACCAGTGGAACTTCCAAAGAGGAATCAGAGACTGTTAGTGTTTAGTTTAGAGTGTTACCGTGTTACGCCACTAGTAACTTGTATTATATAGCCAATTTTTAAAAATTAACTCCAAATACGTTTATTTTTACACTTTTGTCCATCCGTAATAACAAACTATTGATTTTTTTGTTCTAATGCACACGCAACATAGCAAAAACAAAACAATGCTTCGAACGACCCACGCTAATAACAATGTAACTATAAACAAAATTAAATAACTTGAACATCTAAGAAAGAGCTGACAGCCTTGGGGGAAAAACGAATGAAACTGTATATAATTCAATAAAATCAAATTGTAAATAAAATACGATACCTGCTTTTGTTTTCTTAATTTTACAGAGAGAAACGTGCTGTAAGTTCAGGACGACTTGACAAAATACTTAGGAAATGCCGAGTTGGCAAATAGTTCAGTTCGGGATTACTCGGTAATTTCCGTAACTATTTTTCATTTTGTCTTTTTGCTTAGCAGAGTTTTGATGCAAAGTTAACTCACTTAAATTATTTACAAGTCCAGCTGACTGACCATTACACCACGATGGGGTGGACTCGGCTTTCTCCTGTTATCTGAGGGCAACCTGGAAAGAAAAGTTACTTCCATTTTTATTGCATGAAATAATGAATTATTAATACTTTAAAAATTTTAAATAAAATTTAAAAAAAGTTAAACTCATTATTATTCAGATAGCTTAAGTTGTTTTTCAGTTCTTATGTGCCTTGTCCCTTCAGGGCGTAGACAATCATGATTCTCCACAGCTTATAATTCCTTTGTAGCTCTTAGTAAGGTTTGTACTTTTGCTATCTCTCCTAATCCCTGATCTGCCAACCATTTTTACACAAGTTCATCAGGTAGGTTATTCGCTGCTTTCCTCTGTCCCTCTTGCCTTCAATATGTCATGTGGGTGTTAAATTCTCCAATCCCTCTTTCCTCATTATGTGCCTAAGAAATTTTCAGCTGTCTCTTTCTGATTTGAAGTACAAGTGTTTTTTTGTTTCTATCTTCCTCAAAAGCTTGTCATTCTCGTCACGTTCAGTGCATAGGATTCCCAGCATCCTTCTGTAGAACTGTGGTATGTTGTGCCAGAGGGTTCTTGGTAATTATTTTATTGGAACTTTGGAAATAAAATGTACTCTGGTGAAAGTTATAAACAGATAATATATTTTTATTTATTTGATTTAGAGTGAGTCCTTTGATATTTGGTGTTTCAAAATGCTTATTTATAAGGAGGATCTTGGTAGCAGTCAGGAGAAATTCCATTTCGGCTTGGTATTCAACAGTTTGAAAGTCAGAACTTGGTAGTAGTAGTCATCTTAGAAATAGGTCAGTGTCCATCTACTGTGTTTTTTGCAGCCCTCAGAAGAGCAGAAAATAGCATTAGCAGATGACCTCTTAATTACTTCATGCATCACGCATGGCTGGTTTCTCTGGCATTTGCGTCTCTTGTTCCATGGTTTCTCTTATTGTTCCTTCTCCTCATCTAGCTCAGAGCTGTGAGCTTATATCCTTTTCATCAAGATCCCAGACTACTGGCACAAACATTGGTTTCAGCTAATAACAAAAGTCTCTTAGTGTTAATTTTTTTGATTGGTCAAAATTATTTTATTTTCTGACGTTCCTTTCTTTTCCATTTCTCTTATAGCAGAAGTTATATGTGGAACTGCTCTGATTTTTGATATTTTAGTCACAAGTGGTTAGACTCTGGTTCAACAAACTTATGCCTTTTTAGTTGGAGTTTAGTTTTTTCTTTCTTTTTTTTTTTTTAGGGTTTGCCTTCTCATTAGTTGATAGAGAAGTATATTTAGAAATATAGAAAGAGAATACCAAGATATATTTTTTTTCTATAAAAAAGAACTATTAACTAATTCCTAAAGTTTCAGAAAAATATTACTCAAGAAGGCTGCTAACAAAATTTTAAAGATGTATCCTGAATTGGAAGATTTGCAGGGAACAGTTTTTACACTATATTTACTGTAAACCAAAAATCTATTTTTAAAAATGCAGATGGCAGTTTTTTCCCATTGAATTTCAAGTGGATAACTTTTATAGCCAATTAAAAAAATGGATGTGATAAACCAATCAGCACACAGTTCAAATAACTTTTCTTTCGGGTTGATTCAAAGAAAGATGCTGGAAAATGGTCATTTTGTTGTACCACTCCAGAAAGTACCTGACTCCTCCTGTCATACTCTATCTTTACAAGATTCATATCTTTTACCAAAATGAAATATTTGTAAACGTTGAAAAAAAAGCAACAATCATAAAAGGATAAAAATTCAGCCTTGATAGTGTTGGATTGAAGATTTATATGGCCTTGTAGATGATGAATTACATTTAATTGTTTAAATTTTTTTATATAGATGAATAAACTGGATTTTTTTAAATAAATTTTATCACTGTTTTTTATATGATTTTAAAACTAAATGAGCTATGTTTCTTAGTTCCAAATAATTCAGAACCTTTACAGCTAATTCTGATAATAAACATCTTATCAAGAAGGCTTGTCATTCAGTTTGTATTCCATTGTTATAGTTTTTGTTCCAAATAGCTTTGATCCCCAAAACTGTTATTGTGGAACATGTTATGAGAATTGAGGAATAAAAACTATAATCTCATGCTCTTAAATGTAAGGTCAATTGTCATCTATCCTACATATCCCCAATAATAGGCACTTCTTCCTTTTACACACTTACAACAATGCTATTTAATAAAAAATAACTTTTGTTGACTTTTTATAAACAGATTGTGAGGAACAATAGTTATCTTTTGAAAAATGTTGATCTTGCTGAAAGTGTTTATTTATTCACTTCTTTGACTAAATTCGATCTGTAATTCATTCATCAAGCTTTCCAAATAATTCATCATGTTCTTGATGACAAGGACAATGTTTTTAACTCGTTTTACTCTAACAAACTTCAAACTTACAATCAGCATTTCAACTGGAAGTCTTTTTCTATGCAAAAAAGTTTTTAGCCAGGAGAAATAAACTACATCCAATTTCAAAATTTAATTACGTAATCCCAACTCAACATAAATAAACAGTATTTGGAACTAGTATGGAGTAGGTCCTCCATTTGCTAGTTTCAGTGCTTGTATTCGATTTTTCATGGATTTGATCAAGTTATCAACAATCATCTGATCCATATTTTGCCACTCCTTTAGCAATGTTTCTTTAAGGGTTGCCACTGATGTGATTTTGGTTGCACGCTCTCAAAGTTTTCAGTCAAGGTGCTCCCAAACGTGCTCTATTGGATTCATGTCAGGACTTTGGGCTACCCATGGCAGTGACTTGATTCCTTGCAATTCCTTCCAGGCCTTTGCTACTTTGCTCGTATGACATGGCACTCCATCTTCTTGAAAAAGGTAGACATTCTTGTCAATCTGATTGGTTTCAAATAGTGGGAGTAGTCCTTTCTCTAATATTTGACAGTATTTTGGACCATTCAACTGCTCATCAACAAGAATCAGCTCAGATTTCCCTCCAAACCAGACAGCACCCCACACCATTACTCCAATCCTCCATGTTTCATGGTCGCCTGCAGACATTCAGTGTTCCAAGTCTCATTCTGATTTCTCCAAACATAAACCTGTCTCGAATTCAAATATTGGCAGAATTTACTTTCATCTGACCAAATTACAGACTGCCAAAATTCATAATCTTTGCTCTCAAATTCTCTTGCCCAGTCCATATGCCTGTTCCTGTTAACCTCTGAAATCAAGGGCTTCTTTCTTGCAACTCTTCTTTGATAGCCTAGCTCTTTCAGAGTCTTTCTCACCGCATATGGCGACATTTCCATGCTGTTGGCGACATCTTTGACACTCTGATGACGGTTTCTAATGACTTCCCTCTTCAGTGCCCTTTTCATTCACTCAGACACAATACCTGGTCTTCCTGAACATTGTTCCACACAACAATACCCTTCTTCATTAAATTTCTTGACAATATTATTAACCGTTTGATGATTAACCTGGAAAAACCTAGCAATTTCTCTATTTGACTTGCCACACTGATGCCATCCTATTATTTGCCCTCGTTGAAATTCACCAATTTCCTTACTTCCATGAACTTTCATTGCAAAATATAAGTCAACTATTGTTCATAGATGAGAGTAGCTTGATACTAACATGGTATTGTCTGAAAAAAAAAGAGACATTATTAAACAAGCCAAAATTGCTGTAATCAAGGGTGGCTAAAAACTTATCATTGCTTTGCTCACTCAAAAACAGGATATGGTAGGTAGCAGATGTGTCTGATTTTAATCTCTGATGAAGACTTAGTCACTCAGTAAACTGGCTAGTTAATTTCAAACAGACTAAGTGGATACTCATGAATGCATACTCATGTTATGTCTAAGTATATAAATGTTTTCTTGCTTTTTTAGGAATCTGTACACATGCAAATATAATTTTCTCTTTCTCTTATTTAGTAAGCTATGTTGTACTTTGTATAAATATATATGATAAACTAAAAGATAAAATAGGAAATCTATATCAATCTAACATGTTTCCCTTTTCTTAAAGCTTCATCAGAGATTGAGATAAAACAGATAAAAAGACAGAAAACATTGACATTTTCAATTATGTTTGGCTCTGTTATTGATCAGACACATGTTACATGTTTTAAAACCATGGAAAATTCTATGTGTATGTAGGTTTGTGAAAGTCAACATTTGATGTGACCAGTTGATTTTGGGGTTATAATATTAGCTCTGATGTTATTAGGCCTACACAAAATAATGTTAATGCATTACAGAATTTTCCTTCCCCTAAGGACAATAAGAATATTCATTGTTTCTTAGGCATGGTAAATTTTTATAGAAACTTAATCCCAAACTTTGCAGACATAATGTCATTAACAGAAAAAATATGTGTATGCCGTAATACTACATTTACATTAAATGACTTGGAACTGCAATCATTTAATGATGCTAAAAGCAGATTCAGTGAATTACCATCTTTAGCTCAACAATAGTCTGACTGTACTGTATATCAGTTGATTACTGATACCAGTAATTATGTAACTGGTACAGCCCTACATCAACTAGTAGAAGGAGCCTCAATTTCTATAGAAATTTCTATAAAAAGTTAACTCAAACAAGGTATTTGACTTTTGATAATGAACATTTTGCAGCATATTTAGCTATGTTATATTTTAAGCATATTATCAAAGGAAAACAAGTTTTATTATTAACTGACCACTTTGTGTGACGCATTCCATAGTCAAAGCCCTGCTAAGTCAGATAGAGAGCTAGGGCAATTAGCAATTCTAACAGAATATATATCAAATATAGGCCACATAAAGGGAAATCAAAATGTTATAGCTGATTACTTGTCTAGACCTACCCTAGCAGTTATGGTAGATCTGTGTGACTTGCCCACTATAGCTGCTACACAACTTAAGGACCCTGAGTTACAAAAATTTCCAGACTTTAAAAATTACAATTTTAGTACTGGTAATAATAGTTCTATCTACTGTGATAATACTACTGGTGTTCCCAGACCATATATACCTGGTGAATTATGAAAATCTATTTTTGATAGTATTCACGCAATATCACACCATGAATTAAAACCTCATATACACTTATCAAAACATGATAAAGGTAATGTCAGTCAGTTAAGTGCCATATGTGATACATGGTTGGGCGATCATATATCAAAAGATATATGACTGACAAGGCAGATTTTTTTTCCACAGTAGGTTGCCATTTCTTTCTGCAGTAGACTGGTTGCTAACCAAGACTAAAGAACCCAGTCTGTTCTGCTTTTCAACCCATAGCTGGGGAGAGACGAGATGGATTCATACCTTTTCAAGGTTATTTGTGCATAAGTGAATCTAATGAACTCAATTGGAATTCAAACTCAGCTTTCTGAGTTCTCACTCCAAGCCGATATCTATTACACCAAAATGCACATCCAAAAGAAATGTATAATGCTGAAATGAGGAGCTTAACATAGAGGCATCCCAGCTCAAGATCTTCAAGATGCTGCCCAGATCTATAGCACTCTGCACTATACTATTGTCTTTCAAATCAGCTGGATGCAAATGTAAAACTAATGAACATACATACAAGATAATTACTTGCACATACTTGTTACAACGGTGGATAGTATCCTAACACTCAATAAACTATTGTTTCTTTTGTGCCCTGTTGAAATTTAATTTTTCTTTTAAAAAAGCTCCTATCAATAGTGAAGCTTTGTCACTTATCAGTGTCGAAGAGATCATCACATGCAAAGAAAATTGACCATGCCATAAATGCCTCTTGCAGATCAATCACTAAAGTAGATGACCTCTATTTGCTTAGTAGCATTGCTTCTTTTTACATCAGAAGAGTCCATTCCCAAATTGAGAAGTTGAAGCTGGAAACTGGCCCTCATCATCCACTCCATGGCTGTGAACCAATGACAAAGAGGCTCAAGTCAAGATGCAGCTTTCTGTATTCAGTTAAACCACTGAATAACTAGTCAGTCTGTCCCTGTGGTGCAGACACCTTAAGAACATGGAACACAGGCACTCTCTCAGCCCTACAGAATCTCTTCCCACTGGCTTCTGTGATGCCTGGCCCTTCTGGTCCTGCCTGAAATGCCTCTGAACAGCTGTTGGTCACTGTAGAAATGGGGGGTATACCACTGATGATGATCCCAACTGCCAATGCAGGCAATTACAAACTATGGAGCATCTTCTAGTTTTGAAGATTCATGCACACTTAATGACCTTGAAACCATAATATCCCAGGCAAGGCTCTGTGTGCAGGACTGGATGGGTGTAGTGTATTGACTTGATAATAAGAAAACTTACCAATTAGGTCTCTCTATGGACTGAGACAAGAATGTTTCTTTTTATTACAGGTTTTGTGAAAGTTTTTTAATGGTTTAACTGGAATTTTTTGGAATGATTTGAGTTTCTGTGCAGACAGCTTTCAATGTGAAATTTTCAGTAAAGAGAATTTGAAAAATCAAAATTGAAAAATTCATCTGCGTATATGTACAGTGTTACATTGTGAGTGTAAAACAGAGGAGAATAAGTTAGGGTTAAGGATTAAGACAAAGAAAAAAATGTAACCACTAAACAACCATACAGGTTGTTTAAAATATATTGTGTTTCTGAAATATGATATATTCAACAGGGTCAGTTGATGGTCAAAAATCCTGTTAGAAAAAAATAAAAAGTAAGCAGGATGTGGTCCATGAACTGATGAATCAGCAATTAATGAGAACATGAAATTTCCTGGTAAAAAAGGAGTTTCTCCCCTCCAACATTTTTTAGTGAGAATTTTCACTTGGTGGGAGCACATGGTCTGGCTTCTCTCACTTACTTTCACCCTTTCCATCACTGACAAATAGTCAGCAAAATTTCTCTACCAGAGACAATAAAAGTAACCAATACAGACCATATGCTGTTGTGCTATTTATTACTACAAGAAAATCTTTCTGCTGGTGAAAAGACAACTGATTTGACTTTCAGTAAGAAAAAGCGACAGTGCAACAAAACAACAACTGTAGATGCCAAACATCAGTTCAAATTTGAGAATTCCTCCTGTCTTGTGCAAAAAAAGTGTATCAGAACTCCAGTTAGATGTAAGATATATTATAGCATATCCTCACAACTTACCATATCAATTTAACTGTTGAAAATTATAGAACTGTGAAACCGGTAAAGTTACTGTAAATAAATATTCTTAAAAACTTGAGTTTCATTTTCAACTTCTTTTTCTTATATGTATAGTTGTTTTTAATATAATTCTTAAATATTTACATGCAAGTTATTACATTTTAAAGATTACTAAAAGTACATTACAAACTTCACTTTAATATTTACAAGCACATCAAAATATAACATTTTATCCTTTAGATCTATGCTTGCAAATTTCATGTTATTCATTAAATACAATCTTCTTTTTTTATATACATTGAAATTGAACTTAACTGCCATGTTTGGTTGCCTTTAAATAAGTATCTAATATATGGAAGTCTTATGAAATTTTCCTTCACTTATGAAAACTAAATAATGAGTATTTGAATTAACAGCACCTTCATCATACATAAATAGGGCCAAAAAACTATGTATTAATAGTGTTGTATTTATTTAGTTTTGTACATAAAGTGTGCATCATGCTCAAGAAAAAAGAAAATGCAAAGCTTCACCAGCTTTTAAAAAAATCATTGCTAAAGTTAAATATATAATGAAACTCAAGCAAGCCTGTCTTTGTCATTGTTTTTCACCTCCTTTTCTTTTCATTTTTTTCTAACTTTTTCTTTTATTCTTTACCATTTCTTCTTCACACCTTTTCTCACTTCCATCTCTCCCTTGCTTCTAATTATAATTCTATTATTGTGTAGATATGAAGAGAAAATATATATATATATATATATATATATATATATATATATATATATATATATATTTCTTTTAATAAATTCACCCCAAGCAAAGTGATACCACTAAAATGCAAGGGGCTACTTTGTGGTGTTGTGAAAGAGAAAACTTTAGAAGTAATTGGGAACTCAATCCTAAACAGGAAACAAGGGATAAACCTCTACTTCTGTTCAAGCTGGAAGTTTGGTTAAAGATCAACCAAAGTTCTTTGCTAAGAATTTTTTAAATTTATTTTTTTCTATATCTTGGACGAGTTCTTCCTGGTTATTATCTGAGAACTTTTGACATATATAAACCATTATGAAAAAAAATTTTGTTTTTTGCGCTATATCGGGTTCATTGTCATCATTAAAAGCTTCTTGTCTTCACATAACATTTCCGTGCCCTTTATCTAAATAAAAAATGATTTATGAAATATTTAGGGTGTTTATTCCTAAATTTGATAACTGTTGAGAGAGAGAGAGAGAGAGTGTGTGTGTGTGCATAACACTTTTCTCAAAAATATTACACTGATCCTAGGGGGAAGTTTCTAGGAGTGCCATTTTTTATCCTGGTCAAAAAAACAAAAAAAACAACAACAAAAAAAAAACACACACACACACATATAATGATCCAAGGTAGAAGTGTGTAAATTTGAAGAGGTTAAAATTTGGCCTTGTAAAAATAGTCAATTCATCCACAATGAAAAGAGAAAGGAAAAGAAGGAAGCAGTTATAATGTAAATCCAAAATTTTTATATTCCAGAAATATTTGTAATGCTTTACAAAAATTGTTCTTTTTTTTCTTTTTAGTCCAGTTTGTTCACTCAGTTAAGCTAAACAATTTTTCTAGTCAGAATCCATCTTGCACATTTATAAATCTACCATTTGCCCATGCATTGAATACTGATGCCATATCTGGTCTGGTGCTCCTACTATATATCTTGACAAAATTCAAAGAAGGGTCTGTAATGTAATCAGTCCTGACCTCGCATCTCAACATCAGTTACTTTCTCACTAATGTGACATGGCTCCCCTCTATTTTACAAATATTTTCATGTCAATTGTTCTGATGAGCTTTCTTTCGTGGAGCCTCGACTGTATGAAAATGCTACTAGATTGACAACTAGGTCTTACCATTTTACTGTTAATGCAACCATGTGTTCTATTCTAATAGTTTCTTACCTTTCTCACCTGTGGAACTCTTGTTTCCCTTCCACCTACAATCTTCAAAAATTTAAATGCAATGCTAATGTCTTCTTGAAACCTGTTCTTTTCTTCCTCCTATAGGATCAAAATCCTATATCATTTGTAAAAACCCCAAATCACAGGCTCCAAATTTAATAATACAACAATGCATTCTGATTGGCTGAAAAATATCAATTACGTGTCATCAAATATGTCTGAATGTACCGGCCCTATTTTTGACCAAAATTATTGTTCTCTTGTTGTTCAATATTTTGTTACATTTGTGATAATATAAATGCATGGAGGATTATAGACATCCATGGATAAGCACGCAAGACCTTCCCCCTACATTCCTCACTAAAATCTTCTCATTCTCTTTCACTTCCAGTAACCACTTGCATCTTAGACAGATTTAAATTATAGGGGACACATTAAAACATATTCTAATTCTATTGATTAATTATTAAAATGTATTCTATTAAAAAATCAAATAAAATACAAATGGCTTTTTAAAGTAAATCACTAATAAGAAACATTTTCCCTGTGGAGTAGATACCAAATTAAAATAAAATTTAATTAACTTATAATTTATGGAGAAAGATAAAAGATTACACTGCATTTAAAACATATATCAAATTATTAATATGAAAAGTTTCAGCATTTAAGATTGTATGGTTATATGGAATTAACAATAATTCCATCTATATTTTACGCGCGCGCGAGTTTCCTCCTTCCTTTCACACTCGTGCGTGTGTGCGCGCGTTTTCACCCCTTCCTTCCTCTCACAGCTAGACGTAGCAGTAAGCTGGAGAAAAGACTTCACTAGCTCCTACTGATGAAGTCAGACTAACAGATTTTGAATTTTTTTTCCACGCGTTTTTTCGGCGTCTCAAACGGCCAGCGTTTGCAAACCAGTTGCCTGATCCTCGACCTAACTAGACCAGCAACTCATTTATTCCGTGCCCTTAACCCATATGCGGGCCGGAATATCTTATTTCAACAATGTCGACCTCACACCTTACCAAGACTTCTCGTCTTGACGTTACCCGAAGGTCAACCAGTTGCCTTTCGACCTGGCTAGACGGGCAACTCATTTATTCCGTGCCCTGAACCCATATGCGGGCCGGAATATCTTATTTCAACAATGTCGACCTCACACCTTACCAAGACTTCTTCTCGTCTTGACGTTACCCGCAGGTCAACCAGTTGCTTCCCGATCTTCAACCTGACTAGACGGACAACTCATTTATTCCGGTCCGCATATGGGTTAAGGGCCTCACACCTTACCAAGACTTCTTCTCGTCTTGACGTTACCCGAAGGTCAACCAGTTGCCTTCCGACTTTTCGACCTGACTAGACGGGCAACTCATTTATTCCGTGCCCTTAACCCATATGCGGGCCGGAATATCTTTTTTCTCAACGATGTTGACCCCACCTTATTTTAAAGATTTCATCTCATCTTGACGTTACCCGCAGGTCAACCAGTTGCTCCGTTTTCGACCAGAAAACGTTTGAACACATCGTCCGAGACGCGACACAGTCGCAAGCAGAACTTATCCCTCGTCAGTGAACCAATCGTAAATACAGACAGGGATATCGTACTGACGAACAACTTGCTATCCGCAGGTCAGACCGTCTCCGTTTTCTGCTAGAAAATGTGCGAGACACACGACACAGTCGTGGGCAAAACTTCGTATTCAACAGGTGACTTACACTTACCCCTCGTCAGTGAACCAGTAAATACAGACAGGGATATTCTTACTTACGAACAAACATTTTTCGTCTCTCTGGGCTCACCGTAAACAACTCCACAAGACCATGAAACTCGCTTCAAACATTCTTCGTTTCTCTTGGCTAGATGCCCACATCATTCCGGTAAAATTTCCAGCAGCCAATTCAATGCCTCACCAAAAACTCTGAGACGACCGAACATTCTTTCTAACTATGAACCGGAACACAAAAATACCACACACACTTACAACGCCAAAAAAATCCACAGTGAGTACTCCTTTCTATCTGTGCGCACATACACCTCGTGTTTAACGAGTTCCTTTTTCAGAACCTTATAAAACTCTTTTTCCCGCCTTGTTCATCTTGTATTTCTATTTAGGCGCGGAACTTTTCTCTGATCTCGTACCACGAGATAATCTACTTGTTTCCATTTAATTAAAAAGTTACATGTTTTTACAAACAGACGTCTTTGTCATTTTATTCCGGCTATCTCTTTGATGTTTATTAATTTATGCACTTGTTGATTGACCCCTTTCCTCTCACTGTTCATTCACGCATTATTTATTTTTTTTTTATACATTGCTTGTGGACTCGGTAGTTTAGTGTGGTGTCTGGCACAAGGCCACCTCGTAATAAACCAGCACTGCACCCTACCGGGCCTGCAACAGTTATTAATTAATTATACTCTTCAAGTAACACACTTTAGAATTGAAATGGGTATTTTTCTGCCAATATATTCACATGCATTCTGTATCTATGCATAAGGTATAAATAAAAGTACAATGTAGTCAGAGTCCAAGCATATGAGTAGCAGCCAAATGTAAGTACAAGATGAAGTCATTAAGAAATCTTTCTGTGTCATCCCTATCATGTGAAAAATGTCTTCATAAGAAGAAACCTTTCTTTTTTTAAATTGTTTCACTCCAAAGCAATAATGTCACAAGGATTCAGGAGGTTGCTGGAAGTGAAAGAGAATGAAAAGACTTTAAACCAGAAACCCAATCCTAAACAGAAAAACAGGTGAACCTATCTACTCCTTTTGAGGAAAACATAAATAATAAATAAGATTTCAGAGTTTAGACATTAGAAGTATAAAGTTGAAGTAGTAGACTTTAGAAGAAAACTTGTATATTAACTAAAATTCATTGTTATTATTGTAACTTTATTCTACTAATATTTTGTAATTTTTATTTTGTATCTACATATTTCTTACTAAAAATGTCCTTCAGTCAGTTTTGAAAAAATTTTCCTTTCCTCACAAAAGTAAAGTAAAGGAAAAGTATTTAGCAGAGGGAAATTTTAAATTTATTTTATCAAAGTTCACAGAATACTAAAAAATTATCTTTCTAGTGATCAAAATGAATTATATATTATTTTGTACTCAGTGAAACACAAACAGAAACTGAATACAAAACGTTGAAAATAATAATTACAACGAAAATTAAAACAATATTAATTTTTTTTATATCAATATTATTGTCTATTTTTGTGAAAAACATTTTTTCTATTAATAAGTGTGAAATTTGAATATGAAAAACATTTTGATTAGTCATTGTGGAAAATCTAAAGTAATCGTAAAATGTTTAAATTTCTATACCTTCAGGCAATTTATTTTGTAATAAATTTTTACTTTTTTTAAACTAACGCGTGAAATTTAGCGGGAGGTAACTCTTCAAAATAAGACATTCAATTATGTCCCTTCAATTTCACCCTCTACTTTATTTACAATGAATATTCTTTATATGACCATTTCTTTCTATGAGACGCTTTATTTTTTCCCCTCAAAAACGCTCTTCTAGAAATTACCCTTTTATCGCAATGGTTGAGTTATTTGTACTACACTCTTGATTTATATACTAGACCTCTGATAACTTCAGAATTAGATATAATTTTTAAATGGATGTTTAAAAAAAAACATTATTTTTCAATTTTCATTTAATCGTTATTTTTAGTAGGTACACGTATTTGAGTTGAGGAGCGTGGAACCACCTTCTTTTTTATTTTTTTAAACAGAGAAATTAATGTAAACCTGCCAAGATTGAGAAGTCCTACTAAAGAAAAATTGTGCCTCCCAAAAGTAATCAGACATGTAAGAATTTTCCATCAGAGAAACTGTTTCTTTCCTTTTCATGTTGGTTTCCCATGGTCTAAAAATTTTATTCCTCCTTCTGTCCTTGAACCAGCAGAGGAACAGGTCTTTTCGACCTTGACCTCTCATTCATACTCCTCACACACTGTTAACACGTCAGAGGGACTAGCAAATCCCTTTTTAGTTAGGCTATATTACAAACCTAGGTGTAATATACATCTAGTCATTTTTTAGACCATAGTTATCTTTAGCTAACCTTGTAGTATTTTTTTATAGAGACTTTTCGGTTAATTAAAATGTTCTCTTTGGTCCCCCCTTACACAAGACAGTGATTTCTCCCAATGGGATCTCATTTGGGCGCAAATCTAACAGGCTGTGATTAACCACGCTCCATTTCTTTTTGTCTGCCAACTTGACGATAGTTGGGAACTTTCTTTCTCTCTCTTCCTTCCCAAACGTCAAGTTGGCATCCAGGCAATGACAAACAACGTTGGCAAATAACGAACTGCTGCAACAAGTTGGCATTTTCAATGACAAACAGCTTGGCAAAGCAAATTGTTGGCATATTGGCAACGACTCAGATTCAGAACCAACAAAGATCATCTCAACCAACATCAAAACCAAATCATCCTTTAAACAACCCACATCAGCTTCAACCCCCCAACAAAAACCTCGAACCAAATGCCTGCACTAAAACTTCTGCAGCATTCCAACCTGATTAGTTTCATCCTGCATCAAAGCTTCCAGCACCTCCACCAATTCCGACCATCTTCATTTCCTTTTGAATAAACCTCTATATATCATATATATCCTCGTTCTGTCGTCCATATTGTTTCACGGTCAGATTTAACGTCTTCAAAAAAAGTTAGCGGGCCTCTTGTGATTCGTTCACCCCTTTCCGTGATAAATAACCACTGGACCGCCATTTTTTAGTTTGCAAAGAAAGAGAAATCAGCAAGGTGTGTTTGGGAAAAGGCCAGACTGGGATCTCTAGCCATATTAACAACCAATTTATGAGAAGGACAGATCTGAATGCCAAATCATATGCAAACCTGGTGAGTCACATACTATACAACCATAGTAAAGATTAAGGAATTCATAATTAAATGCAAGGTGGCCCCTATGATCCCAACTGTGGTCAAGAATATGGCAGATAAAAATAACCATTTTTTAAGAGGTGCATAGCATGCTGTAGTTACAACACCTTGTTTTGGACATGTGATATCTTTTCCCTTAATGAACTTTTTCACATGCACACACACATGCGTATATCACACACACAATTCATAAGTCCTAAATTTTAATGTCTTCTTTCTTTTACTAGTGTATTTTCTATCTTTTGTTACTCAGTAATATTATATTGTCTTGTTGAAATTTATTCCATTGTCTTACACTCTTCTAGCAATGATGTCCTGCCATTTACATGTGTAAATTTTGTAGCCAGTTTTTAGTCTAACTAGGAGCATTGATTGATTTTCTACGGTTTATCAACTTTTTTTTTTTAGATTGTAAGAAATTGTTTCTCTGATAATAATGTTTTAGTGATTCGTCTTACTAATTAATCCATAGCTGGAGAGAGGAGAGGTAGATTCATACCTTTTGCAAGGGTATTTGCATGTAAGAATATAACAAACCCACTAGAATTGGAACTTATCCTGATTAACAATTCCAAGCCATTATCCATTATACCACCCACACATTCAAGCTTACAGCACCTGGTATTCCCAAGTGGTCATCCATCTAGATACTGTCTTTGTTTTGTTTTGTTTTTGTTTTTCAATGTTTTTATCAACCTCAATGGGTTATTTAATTCTGACAAGATTTTTATTGCTGGTAATATTATTTTTTTCCAAAAAATGTTTTGGTAATAATTTTTTCTTCAAAAATTTTGCTTCCAAAAATTTTTTTTTAAAAATGTATTTTTTGGTAATATTTTTTTCTTCCAAAATGTATTGCTGGTAATATTTTTTTTACAAAAATGTATTGATGGTATTAAAATCTATTTTTACACTTTCATAGTGTTTTGACCCCAGTTTGGGGGTTAATTATTTGCTCGTAGCTGGGACCCTAACAGGTGCTACCACTCAAGGTCAGGATGAACCTGGGAATACCAGAAATTAAGAAGTGGTTCCACGCTCCTCAAAACCTCCTAAACAGAGGACTTGCTGTTGGATATAGTTTATAGTCTTACCCAAGATGCTACATTTTTTCTTACCCCTTTGCAGAAGTGCATTTGGTGTATTCTGAAGCCCCAGCCAACAGGGCTATCTAGGTACTGATGAGGCTCAATGTTGTTTAACTTGGGTGATTGTATGGGAATCAGTGTTTCAATATGATGTGGCTATAAACCTAACTAGGAGCAGTATATAACTAAATATTATAAACAGATAACTAAATACTGTAAACATATGACTAAATACTATAAACATATAACTATAACTAAATACTCAAAGATGCTTTCAGACTCGCATTCTTATTATTTACACTATTTACATGCTATTGTCCTCATATTTGTGCCCTTTGACCTTCAACAGGTATATGTTGATGTCATCCAGTACTCAGAAATCAGTATTCTCCTATTTGAATGTTCTGTCTAATTTTACCACAAACCTTATATGTCACATTTTGGTAATCTTGATTTACAATGAAATTTAATCGATAAAGACATTGTTTTTTTTTTTTTTTTTTTTTTTGCTGAGTAGATTTGTCTTATTCCCTGGAATTTGTGAAAGGAGTAGAGCATGCATTAACTCATTAATATATGCCATAAATCTGTTATTAATTATAATACCTGTAAAGATATATAATAAAGCATATACTGATTGCATGAGTTGACTTCAAAACTAACTCATGAAAAATATTATAGAACAACCAAACTAAAAGAGCTTTTTGACAATGTCAAACTAAGTTGAATTTTACAATTTTTAAAAAAAGGTTGGACTTTGTAAATAGTTTTGAAATCTGTATATACATAATTTTGATAGATATATATATATACACAGAAAAATTGAAAATTTACATATTTATCAAATGTTGAAACAAAAAAATAGGAAATTCTATATAAAAAAACTAAAACTTTAAAATTTTAGCATCAAGACAAAAGACACAACAAATTCCTAATATTTAAATTTTTACATAAAAAAATTCAGGAAAATTTTTAACTAATATAAAATCCAAATTTTTAAGATGTTCTAGCATTAAATAACCCACAAAGGGGTTGATATACCATAAAACAAATCAATCAACATTTATTATAAAAATAAAAATCTGATATTAATTATAGGTTTCTAAAAAAATAGTAAAAACATTAGTAACTATAGGTTTGGTTTATATAAGTTGTTTATATTAATTATAGGTATACAAAAATCTAATATTAATTATAGGTTTCTACCAATAACTTATTAATTCCCACCACCCTAAAAATGAGACAGTGGAAATTAATGGGTTAGGAACAAAATTAACAATTATACATTCTGTAATCCCAAAGAAGAATGTTGGAATGAGTACAATATATGTGAATGAAATTAAAAATTTCATGAACATTATTGAGTACAACAAAATCTTGAAAAAGCCTGAAGAGTATGTGGCAAATTCACCATTATACAAGATAAAGACTTAAGTAGGATCCCATAAGAGTAATTGCTCTAAATGTATGCTTATGTACTATTGCTTTAAATTAGGGATTTAAAAACATTTTTAAGCCATTGATACCTTCATAGAATGCTTGATCTCTCATCGACCCTCAGGCTTATTATTTTATTCTTAAATAATAAGAATGCTAGTCTGAAAGCATATTTGAGTATTTAGTTATATGTTTACAATATTTAGTTTGGCATCACATTGAAACACCGGTTTCCATATGATCATTGAAGTTAAGCAACATTGAGCCTGGTTAGTATCTAGACAGGTGATCGCTTAGGAATACTAGATGCTGTAAGCTGTAAGATGTGCAGGTGGTGTAATGGATAATAGTTTGGAATTGTTAATTGGAGAGCTGAGTTCCAATTACATTTGGGTTCATGTAGAAAAAAAAAATTAAATGATAATGAGGTGTTGTCAAAAAGTGTAGTGCGATGATCGCCGACAGGCCAGTTATTTTTCTTCTTCTTCAGTCGCCTCAAGGAAATGGATTGTGTGGCTCCCTTTCTCAGCTGTTACACTGGGTAGTGTATATGCTATTCCAAGACGGCCAAAATTTGCATGTGTGCAAATATCATCTCGTTTTGGACGAGATAGGCAAATATAAATTAATTCTTCAATAGCGGCCATATTTTTTTTATCATCACTTTGCAGGCAAGACATGTTCATGCTTGTTTTGAATTCTGAGATAAGTCATGTCTTTCGTCAGAGTTCATTATATTCACTTATGTGTAACTATATTTGGGAAAGGTATGAATCCACCTTTTCTGCCACAGTTATGGGTTAATTAGTAAGACATGTATCACTAAATTATTATTACTTTAAAAAAATAAATGAAATTCTTACAATCTACAAATATGCTTTATTATGATTTATTCTCCCAACTGTATTTCCCTCATTAAGGGCATTATTATATCTGTGATATTAATAACACAGTACTTCATTGACAAAACGGAATGGCTGAAAGGAAAAAGAATGACAAACATGCTTTGTTCACAGAGAGATTTTTATAATACTAAGACATACACAAATCTATATATACATATATACACATGTCCCACACAGAGAAATTATATCACAAGGCAAAGTGTAAGGAGAAACAAAAGGAAGGGTCTCGCATATAATATGGAGATACTCTTGTGTCTGGAGAAGACATTTTTAGGACTCCAGATTCAAACAGGCTGGATTCATCTATGTCCCCAGGCATAGACATATTCTATGAATAGGAAACAGCAAGTCTTGGATTTAAGGAAAGATATATTCCCAAAGAGAAATAGTGCCATAGACTTGCAAGCTGTGGGGGAGGCAGATTTAGCCTTTGCCCCATGGGGGAGTGGGCGGCAAGATAAAGAAAGCCACCTTACAGTTCAGCTGCTGTAAATGAACTTAACTAGGCTGTCACTTTTGTCACTGTATGAAGTAACATCACTAAGTGGTCTGTCATGTGACCCATGTCACTTATCTCCATCAAAGACAGATAAAAGCCTTCTGCATCTTTACATCATTATAATATAAATATATTTTGTTGTTCAAAAATCTTGTAAAAAATTAGGATGTTTTATATCATGTTGAAATAAAAAAAATTCCTGTATGATCACTTAAGTGATGTCAAGCCTGGTCATTTCCTATAAATAGAAAACTTGGGAATACTATTCCTAAAACTTGGATGTTTTAAGATGGTGTAAAAAATGTGATAAATATGGTTTAATAAAAATATGAATTCACTTCTTCTCCCTCCAGCTATGGGTTAATTATTAAGACTTGTATCACTAAATCCATTATTATCTCCCAAAAAATAAATAAATATAATTGCTTACAAAATATTTAAATTTGGACATTAAATAATTAATAGAGGTTTATATGCTTCTAAACAAAAACAACCAACCAACCAACCAGATTAGAATACTCATCTTGGCTGATAAACTCACAACATTTCGGTTGTTGTATTCTCTGGCATTCTTCAGATGTCTGTCATTGTACTCAATAACCTTCTTGAAATTTCAAACTGGACTCTTTATTCAATCCATAGGGGTAGATTTACACCTTTCCTCTATCTTGAACATGACAATCAATGTTGTTTGGAGTGAAACAAATGCTAGTTTCTAGGTGACAAGTCTTGAAAAGTTGCAATATACAGAAGAACGTCCCATACCAATTCTAAGACAGTTTGTTATATTAGCAACAGGAACATAAGTGTTGTCATACTGCAAAATCAGCAGTTAATTTCCTTACCCAGAAAAAAGTATTTTCTATTCAAATATATTGACTGATTTACTGTTAATTTGTCTTTGCAATGTTGTTTGGAATGCTTGTTCTGAGAAAAGTTCTCTCAAATTTTTAAGACTTGTTGTCTTCCAGGGGGATGTGCAGGTAACATGGCAGTTATCAATGCAGCAAGTGAACTGGCGAGCCGAGTTCAAATTCTAGCCCAGTCTGATGTGCTTACTTTTGTACTAAAGCTTTTGGAAAAGCCATAAATCCTCTTCTCCCCACCAACTATACATTAAATAGCAGAATAGACTGGGTTATTTAGGTGGATCATTGGTTGGATTCTATGTGTGACGAGTTGGGTGAGATTAGTGAAGCTTGGTTGACGTCATGGTTGTGACAAGAGAAGTAATCATGATGATGATGGTGACTGCGTGATTGCATGCCGACATGTACAATAGTTTGAGTCTCTTTTCAGTAAAATGAAATATGTCATGGTTATCAAAGTTGGATTTTGGGAGACTTCCATGTTATGACTTCCTACAGTGGTGAACTGATGAAAAAAGGGAAGAACCTCATGATCAATGTCTGGAGAGAGGAAAAAGAGAAAGAATGGTGTTTGCTGCTCTGTTTTATATGCTCCCACAAGCAATTCTCATTGGTTCTGAAGTCCTGGGTATGATTTTAAATTACATCCAGCAGCAAGGCCTCTGATCAGGAGATTGGAAGTTTTGAGGAACATGGGACCACCTCTTAATTGCTGTTGTTCCTGTGTCCACCCTGGTTGGATCACAGCTATGTGGAAAGTGAACCCCCAAACAAAAACAAAAGCACTATAAAAGTATAAATATACATTTTTATAGTAAAAATACCAGTAATATATTTTTATATTAAAAATTATTAACAATACATATTTATAGTAAAATTACAAACAATACACACATACTAACAACTTGTAGTAACTTCACCCAAATCCTTTTAAAATACTACCCAAAAATCAACATGAAAGAACTCTTTCATGGCATTAATCCATATAATAAAGAAATCAAAATGTATTCCAAAATATAACTTCAACAAAACTATAACATAAAAAACACATATCATTGCCTCTAGTAATTATGTCCATACAAAAATGTATATGCACAAAAGCTGAGTATTTACCATATATTCAATTATGAAAACTGAATAACATATATCATTACTTCCAAGCTCACAAGGAAATTAAAATTTGGCATTAAATGACAAATAAGGAGTTGATATACTATTAAATAGATATCAAGGCAATCAATCATTGGTTTCACAGGAGTCTAACATTATGTCTTTGGTTTTGACTATGGGAATAAGTGTGACTGCTAGGCTCCACAGATAATATAAGTGTTGTAATTTTGGCTAATCCTCATCGTCAAAATGCGGTAACCTAGAAAGGTTGCTGAATAGAATAATCACATGAAGGTTGGTAATGAACGATAATACTTATGACAAGAACAACCCATATAAAATTCACCAATGGTGCATAGAAGTAGTCAGCTGCTAGAAGTGAGTCAAATGAATTCCACAATGAATCTCCAACTGCAGACCAACATACAGTACTTACTACTGTATTTATGTGAATAGGGACATACCCATTATCGTCTGTACATATGCTACAACAACTAGAAAAGGAATCTCAAGATTATTACCTACATCCTAAAGGGATATGGCATTTTAAGAAGTGTATTCTTTGTCCTTGAATTCAAACTGTTATTTTTGAAACTTCAAAAAACCTTTCCTCATATGTATTGTGTAGCATTATCATCTGTTTTAGTGAACCACTTTCTCATTTTTACTGTTTCTTTTCCCCAGATTAAACATAAAATTAAACAATGTTAAACTTATTTTCAGACATGATTTTCACCAAAATAAAGTGAAAGTGTTACTTTTCTATAGGGGGCTGCTGAGAGAAAGTTCTTGACCTGACAAAGAAATCTTTCTGCAGAATGGGTTGATTTGGGAAATTTTTAGCCCTCCCTTGTACAAATAGATATGTTCATAGCATAGTGGATATTTGTGCTGAAAATGGGATCAGCATGTCTGGTTCAAAGTCTACCTGAGGCTATTGCATTTGTTTTTACACAAATACCCTTGGGAAGGTATGAATTAATTTATTCTCCTCCCAGCAAGAGGTTAATAGGCTTCTTAGCTTTGATTGGCAACCACTCTAGGAGAATGACAATTCTGAATTAAAAACCAGTTGGCTGTTGGGCTGGCATCACCACCTGTGAAAAACTTATTCACTATAGAAACAAACAGCAGCAACACTTAACATGGTGAAGCTGTAGTCTTGTACTCCACAAAGGAGCCTACAGGGTTAACATACATGCATACATACATACATACACAATTTAAATGGTTTTATTAATACTATTCCTGCATGTATTTAAGAAAAATGTAAAGATAGGATAATATGGAATTTAAGGCTGCATGTTTTGGTGTCTATTTTATGTGGGTATGCGTGTTCATATGTAAACAATTAAAGAAGAAGCATACAAAATTTGGGTTTCTACTACGGACTGTTTATTCTTTTTTTTTACGGTAACTCTAGGGAAACAAAGTTCTCAATGTCTCTTTTCCTGGTCCAGGAGTTAGAGTAAGTATAGGCATTAGTATAATGATCGAGATGAAGTCAGCCTTGTGCATAGTTGGAATGAACAAAGAAAAACTTGTCTTACTTCATCACTGAAGTGTCGACATGGTTATAATGTCTGAGTTAAATTCAGCCTTGCACTAAGTTGGAATGACCAAGGAAAGGGTTGATTTACTTCGTTGGTGGAGTCTTTAGAAGACATGTGTGAATGCTATGCATTGGAAACTGGAAAAGAGAGTTCAGTCCTCATTATGTGTCTTCAAAAGTTAATTATATTATGAATACATAAATAATCAATCAGTGACTGTTTTCTTATTAGTAGTTCAAGTTAACTGAAGCTTATTTTCAAAATAGCCTAGAAAGTCATGAGTAGCAAAATTCAAAATCAAATTCAAAATAAAATAGCTTTCAAAATGCACCCAATTCAATATCCTCAGTGTATGCCCATGTTGTAAACCTTAACAAGATCTGCTTGATCCGAATACTTTTTCACCTGAAAGTAAATGAGACAATGTTGTCCCAAACGTCACAAGTAGTGAAATTCAAAATTTAATAGCACTAGATTTTCAAAAGTAACTCAATTCACTACTTGTAGCCCAATCTGGCAAACCTGTGACAGAGTGGTAGTTACCAAAATTTTAGTTGAAATTTATGTTTTAAAATAAAAAAATATTACCAGGTTCAACAAAATTATATTGTTCTGGGATTAAATGAAAAATAATTCAAATATTTTATTAATATAAAAACGAAACAAAATGCATTGTTTAATTTCAATGCATTTGTTTTGATGTGTCTGATGAAATATTATTTTTAATTTGCAAAAAAATTTGTAAAACAATGTTCTTTGTGAAGAATATTCTTTCTTTTCCTTGCTGTTCTTCTGTATTTAATTCTATTATTTTAATATTTATATTTTTCAATTGCTTCAGCATGAAAAAATTAAAAACAATGCAAAATCTATATAGAAAGTATTCAGTAATTTAACCTATTAAATAACCTCTGTAAAATCCAGTATCAGGAAGCATGGTGGAGTAATGGATAGCAGCTCGGATTGAGGAATCGGAGAGCCGAGTTCAAATTCCAGTTGAATCCATTTCATTCACTTATGTGCTAATACCTTGGGAAAGGTATGAATCTTCTCCCCCAGCTATGGGTAAATAGCAGGGCAGACTGGGTTCTATAGCTTTAGATGGCAACTGGTCTACTGCAGAAAGAAATGGTAACCTACTGCGGGGAAAAATCTGCCTCGCCAGTCATATATTGAAAGGTATATGATCGCCTAAGTGTGTATCATTCATGTCACATAACTGACTGAAAATACAGTATTAATTATAAAAATGAAAAAAAAAATGGTTATTAATTATAGGTTTCTTGAAACATTTCAAACCTCATCATGAGTACTCTAAGGAGAAAAGGGTAGCCCCAATTTATTTTATCTCTTCATAGACTATACTCTGCACTTGTATGAGCACAGATTTGAAGAGATTTGCATTGATAATTTTAAAATATTTCCCTTGTGCACCTCAAATTATCAAGGCAGGTTAACAGTTCTTTCAAATATAAATTATTTTTCTCTTAGAAAATGACAGTCTGTGTAAAGCAAATGTTTTCCTTAAAAACAAAGGTTTTTTTTTTTACAAGAAACAAACTCTCATGGATTTATGAAGGTCTTTCTTATGAGTATTTAAAAGATTTTTGTATCTTTATCAACAGCAACAATAGAAGTAATCTTTTATCTTTCTAAGTCACTATAAGGTCTATTTCTTTTTTTAACAGAAGCAGTGCCTGATGACAACCCTATGCCTGAGTAGCCTAATCCCTTCTTTGCAACAACAGCTTAGTCTACTCTTTTCTGGTTTATGCTTTTCTGCCTTTGTTGTCAAAAATTTCCCTCTCATATAGTAAACACAAGGATCAAATCTGACTCATAAACCAATTCCTTAAGGGCCTATACTTTTATCCTTATTGATTAAAAAAATTGAAAGTTACAATCTAATCAAACTGTGTGGGTTTTCAATTCAAATTTGACTGGATTTTGAAAACATCAAAGCCAGGTTGATCCTGTGAAATCTTGCCATGGTATGTCTAAACCGTCTGGCTTCATTTTGGCAGGTTTTTCATGAAATCAATTTGGAGCCTATTTTTTTCAAATCTTTACACATCAAATTCCATTCATGTTTATATATATATATATATATATATATATATATATAAATTCCCAAGAGGATAGAATCCAGGTAGAACTCAATGTCCAGGACAGAGTAAGAATGTAATATAAAAGGTTCAAACACTAATATTCCATGGTTATAATTTATAATCACAATCCAATTCATCAGACCTACAATTCAACTTGAATTTGTAGGTCTGATGAATTGATCGTGATTACGATTCCAATGTAATAAATTATAACCATGGAACATTAGTGTTTGAGCCTTTTATATTATATATATATATATATATATATATATTAATTACAAAGTGTCATATAGGAAGAAAATGAGTAACTACTGTCTTTGAGGTCCGAGTTTGACACTCTGGACTTATGAATATATGTTTTCCACCTATATATCCATAAGTCCAGAGTCGACGCACAATATTTCACACTAATTCGACTGAATAGTTCCAATCATTAGTCACAATAATCACTCAATAATCACTCTAGTTAGTAGCTTAACACCATTATTTATATTAGTGTGAAATATTGTGCGTCGATGGTTTGGGTTTTGATTTAGAATTTATCAAACTTAAGCGAAGCCACGCTACAAACAAGCTATTCACTGAAATGGTTAATTATCTTTGGTTGACTTTAATTCTTTGTTCTTGTTAAGTATTTATTTGTGGTTGTAATTAAATACTGTTTTATTTTAACATTGAAGTCTTGAGTTATACTTAATTATTAATGGCCACCGTACATCACAAAACAAAGGTATATTAATTTTCAATTTTAACACCAAATATAAGGGTTTTCAGGACATTTTTCCTGCAGCTTTTCTTTTAGGTCTTTCAGAGTCAAATGTATTCAATACAGAATAATTAATGCTTTCCTTAGTCACATTTGTTTCATTATTATTTGATTAATTAATTTCAGGTATGTACCAATTCCTTAATTATTTTATCAATATCTTTTTGTCTGTATTTAACCAATTGAATCTTAGTTGCAATACTTTCAGCAAGTGACCAAGATAACACTATTTGAGCATCAGCTGCTACAAAGGTATTCTTGAGATATTTTAAAATATTCTCAATATATTACCCAAGCATTTGATTGCCAAAAGATTTTAAATGAGCTGTAAATGTACAGTAAATTACTAATGTAAATATACCATTTTGGATGATATATGTCATAAAATCATGTACATTTTGGGAAGTGTCACAAAATATGTATAAATCTTTTGGATATGTTTCATCCACAGAACATCTTGGAAACTTTAATAAATCAAGTTGAATTAGATTTTTGGATAAAGTAGACCCAGCATTTTGATCTTATAGAGGTTAGTAGGTTATCACATATAGGGGTTATGAGGTATTTTCTGACAATGTCCGTTGCTTCTACATATAATATATATTTAGTTAGGGTGTGTATTGGCCTTATGTAATGATTAAAGAAATTGAACAGAGTGTTGATATATACTGAATAAATCTTTATATAACACAATATAATAACACAGAAGGATAAGGTGAAAGTTGAAGTTTCAAGTGTTCACATATGAAATACCTGGTACATATGAAAGATAAGGAGAGAGAGAGAAAGAATCCAGAGGAAGTAAATATATGTATGTATATACATGTATATATGTATCCAAATGTAGTCGCCATTTGACCATGAGGCAAAGGAAGGTTTGTTTGTTTTCAATGCATTTATCAACTCTGATTTTGGTTGATTTTCCATCTGTTTATATACACATCTATAGATCTGCTTTTAAAAGACTTCCTGTTTCTCATTAACTCATTCTCATTAAACTTTTCAAAGATATCATTTGATATTTTAATTGTTTCCTTTCAGTAGATATAGCATTACCACTCAATGTTTTGTTACACTAAGAGTGACAGATCTGGACTCTTGTTGCAAATTTGAATCAACCGACATCAAAGAAAAAGGTGAGAAAGCATTTTTAATATAAAATTATAAAATATTTTTATTTTTGTGTTTTTACAACTAAATTTTTCTCAGCATGTATGAGTATTAAAGTTCTTGTGTTAAAGTTCCTTGTTTGTAGTTGTTTGCTAAGATGAAAAGGAATGTGATTTTTCTGCATGTATATGAAAAAGAGGCTAGGGAAAAAACGAGGAGGAAAGTGTATGTGTCACATAGCTTAGTGAGGAAGAGTGTTCAATGTCATATAGCTTGGTGAGGAAGAGTGTTGAATGTCACATAGCTTGGTGAGCTAGTGTGTAAATGGCATGTAGCTTAGTGAGGAAGAGTTCAAGTGTCATGTAGCTCAGTGATGAAGAGTGTAAGTGGCATGTAGCTTGGTGAGGAAAATGGATAAATGAGTAAGAGAATCCCTCCAAAGCAGCACTGACTGTTGTGAACTGCTGTAGTATGTTGCTGCTGCTCCTCCTTACTGGCTTTGTCTTTTCTTAAATACTCTTCAAAGGGATCACAAAGCATGTTTTTTTTTATTGTCAGTGGGAATGTGGCCCATTGATTCAAAAATATTAAATATTTATTTTCAAAGAATTAATTTATTAACTGGAAGGATACGTGGATCCTTCAACTTAGAAACTATTTTTTGTTGTTTGATGATTGACTGTCTTAGTGTTTATTTCCATCCTCACACCACACCTTCATATATTGGCATCCAACTCATTCAGAAATCTCTAAACTATCATATGCAACCATTTTCTCAAATCAACAATTAAAATGGCTTCAGGCAAATGAATCCCCTAGGTCTTAAAAGAGAAAATCTTTCATCATATCTTATAGACTGGTGCTACAGAATCACAAAGAACTTTAAATAACAAAAACAATATCTCTTAAAGACTAAAATGGATAACACATGCAATTAGAAAACTGTGCATTAATGAAAAATAGTTTACCTAAGAGAATGGTGCTTTCCACTTCAAAGTATTTTTGTTGGAACTTCATACACTTATCCAATTATCTTTTACATTTTCTGAAATATTCTGCAAATCCTCTTTTGAGATCACCATCAGCTGCCTTGTTGTAGAAATTTTTTTCCGGTTGAGTGTGTGTGCTCGGCAGTGAGAGTTGAATGAACAAAACTCAAGACTCAAAATAACTGTTTAACAGCTTTTATTTTGTGGTTGAAAGAGTGACCCCACATTGTTAATTTCTCAGTTATAGTGTGGATTCCAACTTCAGAATCTTTACAAAGACATTGACTGAAATGTTGGGAAAAAAATAACAAAGATAAAGATACCAGTTTAAAAAAGATTATTGAAACAAAACCTCATTTCAGAGATTCTGATAGATCCTTGTCTTAGGGAACCAAATCTAGTTTGTAGTTTGCATGTGTGTGGGCGAGGCTGTCAGACAGAGGATAGAATAGTTTGCCAAAAATCAATGTACAAGATGGCATTGTGAATATAACAGTCAAACAATAGGTAAATTCAGTCAATCATATCTCACAGCTGATTGAATAGC
Organism: Acanthosepion pharaonis; assembly: GCA_903632075.3. NCBI lineage: Eukaryota > Metazoa > Mollusca > Cephalopoda > Sepiida > Sepiidae > Acanthosepion > Acanthosepion pharaonis. Next base: position 11,668 of record CAHIKZ030004179.1, on the reverse strand, counting down.
TTCATAGAAAAGTATTTGTTCATGCATGTGCAGTAAAGTCCTCTCTGATTTGTTACCATTTGTTGACATCAAAACCACATGTCTGGTTCTCAAGATATTCAAAATGGCTGGATATTTTCTAGAGACCTTGTATATATTAAAGCTGTGTATGATGAAATTCCAGAGCAACTTTGTATAAAGCATGTGTGATGAAATACTGATTGTGTTATGTCTCTTCTAGCTTTATCAGAAGTTTTGCATTGGGTCTTAATTATTGTTCTTGAATAGTGTAGATAAAGATTTGCTAATGTCAACAGAATCATTACTATATCTATAGGTAGTATCTTGTGATAAGAAAATCAATGTTTTGTGGTTCATTATGCACATTGGATGTAAGTAAGTATATAACAACAAGTATTTAAGTTTATATATCTAGACACACAGACATCCACAATACTACTGGAGTAGGGGGGGTTGACCCCCCCCCCCACTTCACTTTTTGCTGAAACTGAGAAGTAAAGAAAAGACTAAATTTGGCCTCAATCTATGACAATGGTACTGAGAATCTGTCTAAAATATTTACTTTTTTTTAAAATTATTTCATTCTAAGCAAGGCAATAAAGCTGCTAAGACACAAGGGGTTACTGAGAGTGAAAGAATAAGAAAAACGAAAAACATTATTAAGGAGTGGGAGTGATTAATTTTTAAACTAAATCAGAGAACTTTGTTTTTTTTTTTTTATTTACAAAACATTAGTGTCTAAAGTTTCCATATGTTATAAACACGCATATGGTAGCATGAGAAAACAAATGAAACAACAAGTACCACTAGTGAGGCAAAAAGAAAACAAGAATTGTTAGGATAAAATTCTTTGTACAGTGTAACCCGGATATAAGAGAGTTGTTGGGACCGGAGAAGAAGTCTCTTATATCCAGGTTTCTCTTATATCCGGGTTTGGTCTAATTTATATATATTAACACAGGCTCTAATTTGGGACCAGAGAAAATCTCTCTTATATTCGGGTTTCTCTTATATCCGGGTTACACTGTATTGCCAATACAAAGGATATGAGCAGAATATCTCTGTGGGGAAGGGAAGTGACTTGGAAGAAAGAGAGAATCAGTAGGGCCTGGAATTGATGTGTGTATGTTTTATTGGTTAACTGAGGTCACTGGTGGATTATGACTCATTGTTTTTTTCATGTTTTTGCTTTGGCTACATTATTCATGATTGTCTTCTTTTATATCGTATTTTATACATAATTTATTTGTGAAAAAAGTCTATTAGTTTTATTCCAGAAAATAAGTGCAAGTGTAAAGGAAAAAAAAATATTTAAAATCAAACTAAAAATGTTTGCAGTAGGATAACAGATCTAAAAAAAATGTTCATGAGATAATCAGATAAAAAATATAGAATTCACAAATATCTAATATTGAGTCCCCCACTTTTAACATCTGATTTAGCACCCCCACTTTTCTGAGAGGATCAGATAAAAAAAATATATAATTCACAAATCTTTAAAACTTAACATTTGACTTTGACCCCACCAATTTAAACATCTGCTTTAGCCTCACCCATACTTTTTATTTTGTAGTGTCCAGCTTAACAGAGGGAAGGAGATAGGAGGTGTAATAATTATTGGTACACAAAATGGAACTGGTGAACCAAATTTGAATTTCAACTGAGACTGTTCATTGTTCACTCAGCACTAATGCACTCGGAAAAGGTATGAATCCTAATCTTTGCACGCGGTTCCATTACCAGATACCTCAACAAAAATGTCTTGTATGCCATGATGACTGATTGAAGAGAACAGTTGCGTCAGAACATGGATAAACCATTCTCCCATAATTACTACCTAGGTTGTAATAACTGTAAGTCTAAAAAACTGTTACACCAATTGTCACTTTTGGCAGGAACATGATACAAGTCAATATTGAAAAGTTCTTGATCTGATTAATTTCACAAAATTTAAACAAATAACCAAATATCAAAAATTTTCTTTTTAGTTTTTTTTAAAGAAATTCTTAGATTTTAGGTAGTGGGTTGGGCTGAGAACTTTTCAGCACCCTACTAGTTGTTAATTCAATTTTCTCCTAAAATGAATTACGCTATCTGGAATTAAAAAATCTTTCATATGTTGTACCATGCGCGATAATTTATTTATATATTAGTAAAAATCTGTGATGTTCAAGACTAAGAGGTAAGTGTCTTTTTTAAATAAATAAATGAATGCAGTCAGAAAACATTAATGAATTGAAGTCAATGCGTACCTCCACGTGATGTCGTTGCTGTACTGCTTATCTCCCTTGACCAGTGGGGGATGTATTCATGAACGAATGTTCGAAATGGTTGTACAGGACCTCAATAATAAACAAAACGATGTCGAACAACTAAAGCCCCAGCATTGCCGACCTTGCGAACTTCTTCCGAATTAAAGTGGACAAATAGAAAGAAAGACTAACCCCCGGATAGAATCTGGATTATCTACGCCCAATCTTGCCGTTAAGTTTTAGGTCGTTCGGGGTGTCGGCAATAACGTTTAAATTCAAACATGGCGGCCATCCTCCTCCTCCTGGAAAAGAACTAAGAAAGAGAAGGAGAAGTAAATCATCCCTTTTTAGTTGTTTAATGTGATAATAATAACGCCTCCTACACATTATAATGTCTCTATTGAGCAGGTAAGGGACTCTCTCTATATTTTTTTGAGGAAAAGATTGCTTATTTCTATTTTATTAAAGGATGTGTAATGCAGCAATGCTTATAAGAAAAAAAAAATAATATACCTTCTTTTCATTTTTCCTTTTCTTTTTAGTCATCGTGGTGAGGATACCCCCATCCCTGCTTTTATTTATTTTAATTTTTGTTGAGAAAGTGTCTTAAACATTTAAAAAAAACTTGACTGCTATAATGATCTAATGTTTCATTTGAATGCGTATGTGCTTCGAATATGGTAAAAATTATTTAAAAAAAAAAAAAAATGAATTAGATATGATAGCTTTTGATCGGGATTGAACCTGTATTTTTTTTTTTTTTTTTACTAAGGAAACAACAGTAGAGACCATGGGGGTTTACAGTTCAACTCCTAAAGAGGTTCTCTATTTTTTTTTTTTCTTTTTTTTTTCTAAATTTTTAAACTTTATTCCTTTCCTAACCTAAAAAAATATATGACGAGGAAATCACGGCTAAATGATGGACTAAACTAAAATTATATTCGTTGCCTGTGTCCGTGTCCCTCTCCCGTCCTTTTTTTTTTTTTTTTTTGTGTGTGTTATTTAAAATGGTGAAAACCTCTGTTCAATAAGAACTTTTAAATTTCTTGTTTGTCAGATATTTTTAAATACTTAAAGTATGACTTTAGCTTTTTATTTCATCCCTTGAGCTAATTAATATTTCTTCTTTGCTAACAATGGAACCACGCCATGGAGGATTTATTTATCGAGGTCCTTGGTTCGATTCCAATAATGATAAAAATCTAACTGGATTTACCCATCAGTCTCATTAATTTTAAAATATAATTAATCTCTCTTAGATTTTTAACGTGCTTAATGATTTAAAAATAAAATGTATATCTTCCTTTTCTTTGTTTTAAAAACCTGCAATTGAAGATAATTCTTAAATTCTGAAAAGTTCTCGACCCGAACAATAAGGGATTTCAAAACAAATTCAGATATTTTGATTAGATTTTAGAAAGTTTTCAGCACCCTTTGTAAAGACTACAAAATGACTGGAGTACTTGTGATAAGGCATAAAAATTCAGATGAGCTAAAAATGTCGCTGCTTAAAATTTTTTGCTATATTTGAATTTTGAACTTTGAAAAGTGCTTTCTCCTTTTTTAAAACCTTCATCTTTTCTCCTCTAGATGGAGGGGAAAGAACAAATTAATTTGTTTGTTGCCTGGTACTGTTATAAAAATGTTTATATAACTATTAATTAAAATAAAAAGATTAAAAAAAAAAAAAATGGAAAAATAAACCTGAAAAAAAAAAATTAAATCGCGCACCTCGTGTATTTTAAATGCATTCGGATTTTCATTTGCACTTTTCATTTCGAAGGGTGCTGAAAAGTTCTCCGCCCAATCCAATTGCCAAAATCTGACCAAACAATTTTTTTTTTATTATTATTAATCACCTCTAGGTAGGATCGAAAACTTTTCACTCCCCTCTCTTACCGCATATAATGAAGTCGTTAATTTTTTTTTTTTTTTATCTCTAAATTTTTAGTTAATCACAAAGGTTCTTTTGTTGTTAATTCAAATTGAAGTCGTAGAAAAAAATAGATCCATTTATTTAATTAACTTTATTTTTATCCATATCAAGTAGTGTTGACTGGAATTTATACTCCATATACTTGCCACAATAAAGCAAAAAAAAAGTTAGCATTCAGATAAAAAAAAAAACTGCATTTGAACTTAGCTATTTAGCAAAATAATAATAAAATACTTTTAGTTTTCTTTGAAAAGAAAGATCGTATACGCTTCACATATCTTACTTAAAAAATGTTCAAATTCATGAATCCTACACCTTGGCATATAAATGCAAATTATTATGCAAGTAATTTTCCCTCGCCGCCAAAGCAATGGTTTTGATCTCTTTTGAAAGGATTTTTGTTATCTTTCAAATTTTAAGTCTCCAGCCTTGAAAACCCATTTCTTTTACAATACTTGGAAAATTATCCTCTTGGGTTTAAATACATACTGTTAAAAAAAGAAAAGAAAACATTTTATGGTATGCATACATACACTGTATCGAATGTTGCCACTGCGTATTTTTAGATTTTGTGTATTAACGTTTAATAAAAATGGGATGCAGAAATAAATTTACTTTTTTCCGTGTCATCATAAACATTTTGAGCATTTAAGGTAGTTTTATTGAATGAAAAAGAAATTGTCTTTAAAAGATACAAGGAACTAAAATATATTCGAATCGTTAACTGTTTAGCGTGCGCATTACGCAATATTAACTTAAATTAGCCATACTTTGCATTTATTTTATTTTATTTTATTTTTTGCATAAATAAGACAACGATCTTCTACCTGTATAAGCTGAACTGATAATTCATAAACATAAATCGTACCTAAAATAATGCTATATTTGTTCAATTTGAGCGTGTACTTTTATGCTACTAAAAATAAAAATAGTGAAAGTATAGCAGTCCTGCTATTACTGGTGATAATTGTTGTAAACAAGATGTTCATAGAAATAACGAGCGAACTCGCTAAATTTACAAATTTACCTAGTATAAACTTATTTTAACACACGAACCAGCAAGTAAGTAAAATCTTAAAAATTGAGCAAAGTTATTAGGTTAAGGAATGAATAACTAATATAAAAACAAGTATAAATGTTTGAACAGTCAACAAATGACTTCTATGTACTTTTTTAAAAATAAAACAATTAGGGTCCAATGTGCATCATTTAAAATTTTTACATTTTACTCGTCTTATTAACTTGAGTATATCAATTTATGTCGGTATATACATTATTAAGCATGTTAACAGCTTCAGTTGATGAGTGCTTGTTAACAGAACTTATGTTATTTAACTTAATTTATTCTGTTGTCCACAAATTTGCAGTTTTAGTGCTGCATTCACTAAATTCAAATATGATCTGGAATAATTTTTTTCTGTATTTTCTAAGTTAATGTATATATAAAAATTGCTGTTTAAATTAGTTAATTATAATATTAGTTTCTGGCTTTTTTCTCTCTACTGCACCCAAAAATTGCTCACATTTTGGCTTAAGTTTGTAGTTTTTGTTTTGATACATATTAGAAATGTATATTTATTTTGCTTTGCCATTTTGTAAGGATTTTATTTTATTTTTATTATTTCAAAGCATTTGTTATGGTTTTCAAATTATTAGTAATCAAGTGTGACTTTTGCGAAGTATTTTTTTTTTTTCTCATCAAATATAATTGTTAATTTCTAATCCTTTTTCTATTTTAGGTCTCGTTACCGGCCAGTCAATTCTACAGGTAACAATGACCGCTTTGTGGAGGAATACCAAAGTCATCGGCATAAACTGACTACTGCTTACCTCTATCATTTAGCTGGACAGGTGCAGGATCTTGATGTTGTTGCACTTGACCACTGTTATGCCAAACCATGGAGTGCACACCCAGATGCCAGCAATGCAAAACCCCTACGCATGTTGTTCATGCACAAATTCCCTCGAAACGGGGATACAGAACAGAATTGTGTGTAAGTAGATTCTTAAATTTTTCTCTTAAATATTCAATTTTGTATATGTATATATCCTCTGTCCTGAAGTCTAATGCTATTTTTTTTTTTTTTTTTTTTTTTTTTTTTTTTAGTTTACTGGTAAAATTTTTTTTTTATTGTCAATAGACTTTCCTGTTTGTTTGGAATTCGAATTAAGAAACTACACTTGGATTGGAATAAATCAAGCAGTTTCTATTTCTCTTATTAGTTGGCCATTTAATCTTTTCTTAGTTTATCACACTTGTAGGCCAAGATATTTTTTTTTCTTGAGACTCTCAAGAAAAAAAATATCTCACCACATGAGCAAATTTGTTGCTCTTATCAAACTAATTGTAGTTTTGTAAAAACAAAAAAAAAATACCAAGTAACTTAGCATGCATTGTTTTATAAAATTACTTGTATCATAGCACAGTAACTTTATTTTCAATGCACTTTAAAGAATATATATTTATCTAGTTTAAAAACATTTAAAAAAATATTTTTTAATTTTTGCCTGCTAACTTTATTAATATTTTTGTTCAAATTTTTTTGGATTGCTGTGTTACTAGTTCTAGATTTCCTCTTTAAATAAGATTTATTTAGAAATATTTAATGATCAGTAAATTGTTACTTTATTCATTGACTGTATATAAGTACATCAATAGGAAAAAAATGTTTATTTTACAATAAATATTTTTCAATTTTTTTTTTTTTTCTAGTTAATTAACTATCTTTCTATGTATCAATACATTATACAATGATAATTTCAGATCAAATTCAGCAAGTAACTCTGACTTCATAATTGATGTCCCTGTGTATATAATTTTAGGAAACAAATTTTTTTTTTATTTCAAGATTATAAAATGCATAATTAAATTGGTTAAAAGATTAATTATTTTACAGTTTGTGTGCCCTCATTCGTTCATCTTTTCTTCTTGTGACTATTTGCCTGGGTTTTGTCACATTTCTTCAGTTACTTATGATCCCAAAACATGCATTGTTTTGTCACTGAGTACTTGTATATACTTGGTAAGACAGTTTTCTGTTTCATGCCATGCAATGTAACAAATGACTAAATATTGTGTTGGTATCTTTTTTCAGAGATGAAGACCAGATTATAGATGTTGAGACCACAACAGTCAAACCTCCATTGCTCAGTGACTTGACTAAGACTCGTAACTTGATGAATGAGTGTGAAAGGCATGTGAACTTGATATATCCTGATGAAGGTACAGAAGATTATGAAGAACACATTAGCAAGTAGGTTTTATAATTTGAGTTTAATTTCTATTTTATTCTGGGTCATCTCTATGGAAATGCAAAATAGGAAAATTTTGCTTCATGCTGTTCATAAGATAGCAAAAGAAAATACAAATCCCTGCCAGCCTTAGTAATTTAATATTTTTTGCAAATTATTTATTGTATCATTATGATTAACTTTGCCCAGTAAAAGCTCAAGACTAAAAAATCATGAAATTATGGTCTTCTCTTAATATTTTTTTTCCCTTATACATAAAGGTTTTAATATTGTATGTTAATTTGAAAATATGCCCTACTTGTGATATTTTTAATCTGGTTCCTGCAGGAAGCTTAAACAGAGCCTTTGGGCCTCCCAATAAATTTTTTTTATTGAATCATGCCTTATTTGAAAGTTGTCACACCACCACCAAGAACTGGGATCATTAAATTTATATAAACTAGAAAGACCCGTGAAAACTTCATGGTTTTCCTATTTGAATTTTCTGAATTTTAAATCTTAAGTTAATGATTGGCTAAGCTCATGGCGAGTTCTGACAATAAAATATTTGTAGAAATTTCCCTATCACATTGTTAAATATTTGAGTTTAACAATTTTTAACAAAATATTGCAATAACACTCATAAATATGAATGCTGGTTGTTATTTTAAGAAGTAAGGGGATACAGATGAAAAGAGTTGAAATTGGCAACTTTTTCCATTTCAGTGAAACGGCTGTTGAACACTTGTCATCCCTTTTTTCACTCTAACAAGTAGTCTTTTCCTCTCTTTCCACATGATGAAAAAAATCACAATAGTTCATTATTTATGTGGTATTTGTAGGGGATGTGTAAACTAATGAAGGGGAGGACAAGCATAATTATAATAGGATGTATATACAACATGCAATTTTTTTTTCCCTCTCTCAGGCTTTATTTGATGGTAACTTGGGGAAAAATGATGAACTGCTTATAAAATAATAAATTTTTGATTCAAGAGAGTTGTGGATTCTAAGTCAGTATTACAACTATTGAAATTATTTGTTTTTTCTGTATCATGATAACTTTTACGGTAACACTAGTGAGAAGTTTAGATGGCTCCCTCTCATAGCAGGCACTGGATCTAAGAACCAGCCTTTAGCATCAAAACAAGCTATTTATTATTAATACCTCAAGAAATGTTACACTCTTCTATTCAATCAAATTGATTACTTAACTATCTAATAGATCATCACAACAACTATGCAGTAGTTTTTATCTCATTTTTATTTTTTGTCAATGTGATGAAATGAATTTTTAGAATGCTTTCCTTTTTGTGTGTGTGTGTATGTGTGTGTGCAGGTATTATTAGATGAGTTGCCTCCACTTCGATAACACAGGCAAATATAGCTTTTTTTTTTATATATGCTTGTGCCAAGTAGTGGGATTAAAATTTTGGCTACTGTACTGACTAGTTTATATTGAGTGCCACCTATTCCTGATATAATGTGTCTCATCAGAGATTTGAATTTTATTAAACTGCTTGTCCTTTGACTGCTACTTTCTTTGACACTCTGCCTGATTGATTTTCGAGGAAGACACTACAAACCACTTGCCGAGGAAACAGTAAAAGAATCCAATATTGGACTACCAATCTACCACACTTCAAAGGGTTTATTTTTTTTTCTTTCACTAAACTTTTGGTTGTTGCTTTGCAACCATCTCTGTACAAAGGATGAAGCAACACTGATTTGGCTAGGATCTCTCAATTGTTTCAGTTGAAAAGTTGGGTTTTGCAGTTTTATGGTTGTAAAATGCAGAACAGTTTTTCTCCTCAATCCTACCATTGCTAGCTCAGACAATTTCTGACATTCATCCTCAGTGCATATGTGAATGCTTGATATGAACCTGTTGACAGCACTTCAAGCATTACTTACTTTTTATTTTTTGCCTTGGTATCTTGGTACTACATGCTATTTTTTTTCTTTTTTTTTTTCTTTGCATGTACTCAAAATAAAACTTGTTATCCAACATGTCCTACTTTTCACACCAGGGAATATCTGCTCTATACAGTAACCTAATCCTTAAGTCTCGCATGCATAACCAATGTAGAATGTTGTGTTTTTTTTTTTTTTTTTTTTTTTTTCCATTCACACATGACAGAATCATGCAATTTGAATTGGTACTTTTTGTTTCAATGACTTTGCTTGACAATAAATATATGATGTTTAGTCAACTCTCAGCCAAATGGTATAAAAGGTTCAATCATCATTTGAAAACTTTTCTGATCTGGTTCTTACACTTGTATTAAATATCATGCGATCCTGAAAGCTGATTGTTTGTACCACAGCAGTTAGCATTTGGAACTGCACTCGTATTACCTGAACAGTTGGTATAGCCTTGATTGGAAACATGGTCAGTAGATCTAAGTAAGTCTGTAGATCAATTAAAACTGCCCATGATGGGTATTTCTCAACAAAATGTTTCACATGTACAAAAGGAATTGAAAGACTTAGCTTATATTTTCGTTTTGAGTAGACAATAAAATTACTGTCCATTATTTAGCAGGCATATAAAGTCATTAGCCCCTCAACACATCTCCTGAAGTATTTTGTTCTTGCCTATCGTGTTAAGCATTAGACTGGTACTAATTACCTTAAAATTACTTTTCTTGACAAGGTCACCTCTGTCATTTGTCTCTTAGAATGAAAAAAATTTTTCTCGTATTTTATATCCTTGATTTTAGTTGTTATTGTAGTGAACTGTTTATAGAATAATAATAAAGTAAGGAATTCAAAGACTGGTAGGTGTATATTTTAAATATGCTTTACAACTATGGGACTTGTTTGTTCTGTATCATAATACTGTGATGTTATGTGAAAATTTTGACATGACTCACTCCTAACAGACACTGGAGCAAAGCCTAAACCTTTGCATCAGCCTGTCAAGAAGATATATATACTCTAATTCTTTCTCCCTCTATTCAGATGGGGACTGATGACCCTGTTGATGGTACTTATACAGACTTATATATATTTGAACCTGTATCCTATACAGAGCCGTCATTTAACTTGATGTGCTTTTATTTTGTTTAGCAGCAGAGGCGTGTTCGGGTTAGCAAGGTCGAATTTTTTGTATTTGAACTTCAATCTTCTACATGAATCTCTCACGTACATTCATATCTGCTCAAAAATGTCGAGCTAAATGACGGTTCCAGGAAACTAGGATACGGGTTTCAATCCTGTCAGAGGATGAATATTTTCGAGAAAATTTCTCGGACATTCAGGCCAGTAAATGTTTAATACCGTTTATTATAAACAGAGCATTTACTTAAATATTTGTATCTATAAAAAAGAATGTATAAACACAAAAATGTCTTAAAATAATTGTTTGACTTTGTCCATTTCATAATGTGTGATGTCATTTTTTACATTTGATACGCCATGAGCTGATATGAATGTACATGAAATTCATAGAAGATTGAAGTTTAAATACAGTAAATTTGACCTTTGTAACCAGAATGCGCCTCTGTGGCCAAATCTGTAAAGGCATGTCAAGTTAAATGACTGTTCCGTATAGGATACAGGTTCGAATCCTGTCGGAGGACAAATATTTTTCTGTGAGATATATATATTTGACTAGAACTTTTTTCTATACGGTCATAATTTTGGTTTCTAGTTAGAATCTAGGTATCTATGCAATTAAACAAAATAAAAGTTTGGTTCAACTGCTAGACAAAAGTAAGGGTTTTAATTTAACATTGTAAATCAAAAAAAAAAGAAAAAAAATGTTTTGTTGTCCCATTATAAAAAAAAATTTTGGGCCATAGTTTCGTATCCCTGGGACTTGTGTATGAAGTTTTTTTATCAATTTTTCTGGGAGAAAAAAAAGACTTTGGGAAAAGTCTGTTTTTAAAAAAAAATTTTTGAAAAACTTTAAATTTGGGTTTTTCTTTAAGCTGGGAAAAAAAACGTTTTTTTTTCTTTTAATTTTTTTTAATTTTTTTTTCAACCCCATTTTTTGAACAGAAAGTAAAATTTTTAAGATCCATTCATTTAAATATTAACAAAATTCTTGCCCTTGTTTATCGGTAAATCTACGAAAAAACAAGGAAATGAATAGAAATATTTCAGAAAGGGTTTTCTCATTCAAACCTTTTTTTTAGTTGCAAATATTTTTTTTTAAAAGATGATTTTCTCCTATTTATTGGGTTTTTTTTTAATAAAACTTTTTATTTTATTTTTTTTTTTTTTGCTTTGGGTTGGTTGGGCT
>CAHIKZ030004178.1:0-65580 GCA_903632075.3 Acanthosepion pharaonis | reverse complement strand
CAATAGCCACCATCACACCAACCTAAAAGACTCAATTATCTATAGCTAATATCTATGTATAAAACTAATGAGGCTCACGAAATATACATAGGACAGTTTTTCAGTCACTTTCTTAACAGGTCATGACCTCGGTCTCACTGACAATAAGTTCAAGGTCATGACCATCAGTAAAAGATCAGAAAAACTGAATATTGGCATCAATGGGACTCAGCTAAATCAAACCAGTGAATTCAAATATCTGGACAGCAGATTTACTGAAAATGGTAAACTAGACAGAGAAATTGAGACCAGTTTTCAGAAAGCCAACACAGTCAGTTACCAACTTGCTCCTCTTCTAAAACATCCTAGCATTTCCATGAGCATCAAGGTAAATCTCATCAATGCCATTTTCCTACCAATGCTGACATACCAGTGCCAGACATGGCCCCTAACAAAAACCCTTGAGAGAAAACTGATCATTTGTAAGATGAAATGCCTGAGGAAACATTGAACAAGATGAGGTGAGACAAGATCAGGAATGAGGCAATAAGAGACATGGTAGGAGCAATACCAATCATACAGCACATCGAATGACAGAGGATTAAGTGGTTTGGATATATCACTTGTATGCCTATGAACCAACCAGCCCTACGAGCATATACCCACAGGTACTCTGGCTGGAGAGCAGGAGGCAGACCAAGAAGATGCTGGAGTGACTCAGTGGCAGACACTCTTAGAGCCCACAAGATATCTTTCCTCTAGGCCACTCGCCTTGCCACTGACAGATGACTCTGCCTCCCTGTGATGCCTAACAGCACAAGTGGAAGGAAAAACTAAACTTTTTCAACAGGAATTACCCACTTAAAACTATCAAAAAATCAATTACTAAGGCTTCCAAACAAAGTAGGAACAACCTTCTAAACTATGAAACAAAAAAGAAGAATCACAGAATTTCCATAGTCTTTTAATTATAACATTCACAAGCTTTTCCATATTTTAACGAAAGATTTCCAGTATTTAAAACTTGATCAGACAATTAGAAAAATATTCAACGAAAACCCACTTCCTGTTAGACGTCAACACCCTAACCTATACATAGTCTTAACCCCATCCAGTATACATTTTTCACCACGTCACCTAGGGAATATGACCTGAAATTAACCCTGATGCCAAGTCTGTAGACATATCACTGATAGCAGTTTTCACCCCACCCCAGCACTCATGTAGTATTCAAATCTTTGGTTCTGAATTGTGATAGTTAAAATCTTGTATATTTGCTTTTCTGCTACAAGTGCAAACAAGGGCATTATGTTGAAAAAAACAAAACAGAATTCAGACTTCAATTTAACAACCATAAGAAAACCATCAGGGACATCAATAATAATTTCCAGTTGCAATTACACTTCAACCTACCATTTCATAACACAGATGACATTGGATGTATGCTTTTGGCATCTTCGTTCAACAGCTGAGAGGAAAGGTGGGGATCATGGGGATCGGATTTGAAATTTTCATTTTCAAAATAAGTTCATTGAGGGATTAAAATTCAAGGATTTGGGTTTGATGCATAAATATTCTTCTTCCCAAGTTGAAAAAGGATATCGTATTTCTAGGTTCATTTTGAACTGATTCAACCGATAATCAACATTTTAAAATGAAAAAATCACACTGAAATGACCAACTCTGCTAGATCTTTATTTAATTTGAGTTTTATTCATTGCTTTTATTCTAATTATTTTCTTGTTTGATGTCATGAAATATTTAATTGTGCCCAATGAGGTTTTTTCAATTCTGATTTTAAAAATTATTAAGAAATAAAAGGAAGTGAAGAAAAAATATTTAGAAAATGATAAAACATTGTATTGAATTGATACTGTTAACTGGTTGCAGTCACAGAATTATTTTTTACCCTTTGAACTTCCATACAAAAACAATCTAACAGTTTTTTTTAAATGAAAAATAGAATAATATTCACACTCAAAAGTACCCATTAAATTTTACACTTTTCGATTCTTTAAATATCTTTCTTTTAAAAGTTAAAAATACTGAAATATTTTATTACAAACAAAAAAAAAAATAAGATAGAAAATTTTCTATCTACAAAACAAAAAAAAACATTTATGAAATAACGAATGAGTCATTCAAGAATTTTATGAACGAAAATACAAGAAAGAAATATATTACAGAAAATGGGAAATAAAATGATAAAAGACCAGTTAAAAAGAAAAAAGGATAAAAAGGAAATAATTGAAGAAAGGAAAACAGGAAAGAGAATGAATGAATGAATAATAGAAAAAAAAAAACAAGAATTTATTTGACAAAAATTGTAATTTAGTAAAACACGTCGCCTGGTATATTTTCCTGTAATAAGAATTGTATTGAGTTGCAAATAATAAATGAGTAACACAAAATAATTAAAACAAACAACAAAAACATTTTTTAAATCAACACTTTTTTTTTCTGTGTGTGTGTTTTAATGTGCGTGTGTGTCTGATATTTATGTAGGCCTACTGAAACATATGTTCGAAACAGTAGAAAAGGTCAAAGAAAGAAAATAAGACATTTTTTTTCCCCAAAGATTTTATAGCTTTGTGAAACTGTAAAGAGAATATTGCTTCCTTGATAGGCTCAAGGAGTGTCACCTATTCAAAAATAAAATGTACTTTTTATAAACTTTATTTGTTGGAAAATAATCACCTCAGATGTATGCTGATGTCCTCAAAAAAACACCTCTCCCATTGGATATCCGTGTTGGTTGAGGGTGTTCAAGTAAATCAAGACATATCTTAATATTTGAAACTGTAATAAAATGAACATCTTTGTTTATTCAAGAAAATAGAGCTGATCCATTCTTCTTCAGTGATCCATTCCCAACTTCCATTGCACTTTTCCCACATTAAACATTTATAAATAAAATGAGCATCGGATGTGTATTTTATATTAAGCCATTATTTACATCCAATTTAAATAGCTTATAATTATGTATGGGCTTATGGAAACATCATGTTGAAACACCGGCTCCTCTGATAAAAAAGGTAAGCAACAGAAAGTATGGTCAGTAACTAGATGAGAATATCAGGTGCTGTAGGCTTGGGTGAATGGTGTAATGGACAATGGCTTGGAATTGTTAATCGGAGAAAAACAAGAATTTATATTCACTTATGCACAAATACATTTGGGAAAGGTATGAATTCACCTCTTCCCCTCAGCTATGGGTTAATTAGTAAGATTTGTAATACTAAATGATTATTATCTGAAAAAAAATTCTTAAAATCTGTAAATATTTTCTGGCTTGAAATAACCTTCAAAGGGTTGATAAGCTATAGAAAATGAATCAATCAATAAAAAGAAAACATGAAGAATACTTCACTGTGTTGTGCTATCCACCAACAGCAACCTCCTGCCAAGATCTTATTCCAATTGAACATTTATGGAATTTACTGGACCAAGTTTCTTCTGCAGAACCTTCAGCACATCATTTTCAGCAGTTAAAATTTTAACATCTTGGTATCAGATTGCTGAGAAAATTTCTATAGGTCTTGTATTTCGTCCACACTTGATTGTTTCTGTTTTGTGGGCATGTTGAAGATCAACATTTTATTAGACAGATGCTCATGATTTCACTCATCAGTGTATGTGGATTATTTGGTCCAAGTTTCTCTCTAAGGTTGACATTGCTGATTCTCAAAAGATATTTACATAGACGAGTTCATTGCACACCACAGTATAATAGATAAAAGTATTTCTTTCTATTTGTTATCAGTTAGTATCACCAATGCTTTTATTTGCATAATTATCTCTACTTCTGTGCTGTGATATAGTTGATGTCTTCATAAATTTGATCAAAAATTGAATCTAAACATGCTCCGATATTTCAATTTGAATTTGAAATATTTTATATTGAAAAATATTATAGCAGTTTTCCTGGTTACATGTGTGTGTTTGCGTGTGAGCTCATCAATGACAGTGGAATAAACAAAAACCCAAGGCTCAAAAGAACTGGTCATCAGCTTTTATTTGGGTAAAAGAGAGTGCAAAACAGTAATATTTTGCAGGAAAAAGGTGGGGTTTCACAGCTAACAAGGTTCTTGAGTAGATGTTTTGTAGAGAGAGATTTCTCCACTTGATCTCATGGGAGGAATGAGAAATCTGAGTGTGAAACTGATAGGAATGGCATGAGTCTTCTGTAGAAAAGGTTTTGGGTAGTTTTTCCTTTGGCTAGGTGTTTTGAAGGAGATTTCTCTGACTGTTCCCATGGGAGGAATGAGAAATTGAAGTCAAGCTTATCAGGACAAAAAATCCATGTATATTCTGCAGCAAGGGTTGTGAGTAAGGGTTTGAAGGTAAAGGCTTTGATTGAAAGGAAAAGTGGAAAAGACACCAAATAGGGCTTGAAGTCATTTTTTTTTTTTTTTGGGGTGGGTGGAGGGATTCTGGGACTTCTGGTTCTACCCTACTGATTACTTCCATTGCTACTACTGCTGAATCAAACAAAATAAGGAAGCCCCCACATGCCACAATACTCAACAAGTGAGATAATTTCTATAATACTCTATTACCTTTTATGGGACAATATAATTAGTATTTGGCGAGTGATTCAGTTTTTTTACCCAGATTCCAAATGTTGGCCTGAATAAATTCTTTCAAAAAACACCAAGTTTAGAAATTTGTACAAATTAATGTTGTGCTTTTGAGGAATGGTTAGCAAACTAGTCTTGTATTTATTCAAATGATAACGTTCATGGAGTAAGGCATTGGGGAACAAAGTAGGCAATATAGAAACTTTAGTTTATTGTTTCTTAGTAGTTGTGTTGATATTTAACTTGTCTGAAGATTTAAGTCCTAATTGGTGAGAGGGTTGAAATGTTGATCATATTGTATATCAAGTTGTAGGGGATAAAGCAGATATTTCTTTCTTGTAGGTGACAGAACCCGATCGTGCTTTGCTCTATCATGGTATTTCTATATGGACGGAGTGTAGTCGATCGTGTATATTCTTACACTCTTTTCTGTGTCGAGATCGCAAGTCAATCTTAGTGCAGCAAATAATGATTGATTCAACATAAAGTTTCCTATGCCAAATTCTGATTTGCTCATCTTCGGAAAGGAGATAACACAAAATGTACCTAATCCTTAAAAATTCCTTCTCTGAAACTACCTTTCTATTGAACTAAAGAGATTGCCATGGCATTAGTCATAAGATATTGACAGTTTGGGTCACTCTACACATGGGACCCACCTTAAAACAAACTTTGTGTTAAATTTACCCTAAAAAGTAAACAATTACAGGAATAATAATATGAACAGTAACACATTAGATCCCCTTTTAGTTGCAGGATAATACCTGTCGAAATGTCAATATATGTACTTAGATAAAATCTATGAGATTTAAGGCCAGTTTTCACTGGTCACAAATAGGTAAGCTCCTAATACTTGGTAATATGGTATAATGCAATCTTCCTAATGCCATTACAACTATTTTGCCATCTGCCTAATTCAATTCACTACATACACGTATGTATGTATGTATATGGCCGAGTGGTTAGAGTGTTTGCTTTCTGATCATGAGACCTGGGTTTGAATCTCACCATGGTTGATATGTAAGGAAGGTGACTTCTTGATGCTACTAGTCTCGGGGAGGCAATCCCAGTGTGTGGTACCTTTAGAAAGTGCCTGAAAGTCATGCCAAGGGTTGACTCAAGACTTAGCAGTGAAATTGGTTAGACGGAACTTTTTTTGGAGCCATCAATGATTGAGCTATCATGATGCCGCAAGTCATCATGACCGTGAGTTTAAGTGTGCTGGCCTCATTCAGAATGTTGATCATGCTAAATAATATGCTCTCTACCCCAGAAGTTGTGTAACTAACGTCTATTCAGTATAGTTTCAGTATAAGCCACAGGTGGGATCCGTGGGTGTTGAACAAACATAAATGTACCTGAGCAGGGATTGGCTAGCCGCCCCAGTTGTAAGCATCCTCGGGTACGAGTGGTCAGCGATTCATAAAACGTGAAGAATTTGTCATTTTCAATTCCTTAGGTAATCAATATTTCTAAGTTGAAAGTTTGTAATATTTTAATCTAACCATTTTCAAGAATGAAATCGGTTTTCTACACTTTTATATAATTAAATGTTTTCCTGAGCATTTTAATTCATGTCAAATAATGATAAAGAATCATTTTTCCATAATACTGACAAAATCAAGGTATTTATTCGATATCTGATTCATAAAAATCAAAAATATTCCACCTTATTAATGATATATATTTTATAGTACGGTTCATCCTATACAAGGCTCGGTGGCTAATTGAGCTATAGGGTTACATTATAAGTAGATGTATGCATATGCTCTTTAAAGTCTAAGAGGAACATTTATAGATAATTAAAATTTAAAATTAAGCATAACATTTTTTATTCATGTGTGTGTGTGTGTGTGTGTGTGTGTGTGTGTGTGTGTGTGTGTGTGTGTGTGTGTGTGTGTGTGTGTGTATTGTGGACTCTCACGTTGTATTCAATGTATGAGGGTTCCTAGGAACTGACAGCCCAGACACCAGCATATAGGATTTGATCATAGTGGTGAAGGTTTTGTGCAGAACCAACCACACTTGTTGAAGGGCCAAATATAGAGACCTGGTGCAGTATGTGCCACAAGGTCCCCAAATAACCTTCCACAGGTTTTGAATTCAGAGTTGTCCTAGACCAGTTGTCATCAAAGGCTATAGAACCCAGTCTGTTCAGCTATGGGTAAATAGCAATTTACCCATAGCTGGAGGGAGAAGAAGATTCATACCTTTTCCAAGGGTATTAGCACGTAAGTGAATGTAATGGATTCGACTGGAATTCAAACTGGGTTCTCAGATTCCTCAGTCTATGCCATTTTCCACTATGTATATATATATATATATATATATATATATATATATATATATATATATATATATATATATATAGATACATAGATAGATACATAGATACATAGATAGATAGTAATACATTTTTTTTTTTAATATACTTTATCAGATTATTGACTAGATTTTCTTGTCCACATATTGGAAACTACATAGGATTAATTAGTGATGTAAGAATTATAAATCTTGAAACATTTTTAAGAAAAGCATTCACTGACCTGAAAAAGAAGTTATTTTTTAAATGCATTCTATTTGAGCTTGTTTTTTTAAAGTTTGATTTTGTTGGACGAATTCTCAACTTTTTTCGTATGAGTTTGTAAAAATAATTAAAATTTATAGAATATTTAATTATAGGATTAAAAAATAAATTCAAATACGTTAGACATGTTCAACTTAACACAGTTGCTGTTTATATTTTGAAACTTCATTTCTGCTGAGATAACTATGGGTGATTTTCTCTTTTTTCACTTTGGGATGTGTAAGCGATCTGGGATTACAAAGGAAATGTTTGCCGCAGACAATTTACACGTCACAGAGAATAAATCACGAAGTTCAGACTTGAACATCGGAGGCAGAAAGAAATGCTGAAAGCTTGATTCGCAGGTACTATCTCACGAATTACAATGCACGCAACCAGTCAGAAAAATAACTCATTCTCCAACAAACGCGGTAGCCAAAATACCCGAATTTCCGGTATTTATTGTAAAAAAATTACAATTGTGGCACAAGGCCGAAAAAGGGGGAGGGGTGGAAGCTGGTCTTAACTAACTATCCTATACCTAGCTAATCCAATTCACGACCCATTCATACATTACAATTTCCACATTCACCACAAGAACTCGTCCGTCACCAATCAATCCTCCATACACCATAATACCACATTCTCCCTAGGGAGACCTACAAAACGCGCCCCGTGTCATAAAAATTTAATGATACTAAAATATATATATAAAATCTATGATGAAAAAATGAGAGGGGAGGGTGATGAAGCCAATAACAAACTAAAAAGTTAACACAAATCAAATTAAACATAACTGATGTTAGTAGGGCCCGTCCAACCCTCAAAACAGAGGAGGTTGGGAATCTCAGGCTGGATCATGACAAAAGATGTGGCCGGGGACATGCCGGAAACAACACTTACTCACATTAACTAGGTACACAAAAGCTTGTCTAACCTAACCAAAGGAAAGTCTCCACAGGCAACCACCCCGATGTGACGTAGGCTTGACCTAAAAGAGAAAATCAAGGCTAGCCCCGTTCAAACGAACCAAGCTCACCTCAGTCACCCACCTTTCGAATGCATGCACTTTCTATCAGTTCTAATCTTCATCTTGAACTGATGCTCAAAGAATTGGATCAGATCCTGATGAGAAAGACGAGTGCCCGCAAGACTTCCTCCTGTCGCGTCGTCCATATCACCATTCGGGCCGTGGCTAGCAGCGTCAAAAACACTATCCGTTTCACTCCGGAATACGGGGGCGACACATTGTCTCACGCGTATGCGCGATCAATGGTCCCATAAGGGGCGGACCCGGGGGCAATGGTAGAAGGCGTGCGAAGCCATTTCTTCTAAACCAAGGTCACACCGTTCACAGTCTGGCAAATCCGCCAAGCCCCATATGAAGGCCTTGTCATTGAGAGGCAGCCGATTCCGAGCCAATCGCCAGGTAAGCGAAAACTCAGGGTTACTGAGGTAAACCGCCGCTGGCGCCCAAGACCAGTAAGAGCAAAATCCATCCACCGACAAGCCGAGATCCTCACGTAGGGAATCCTTTGCGACCCCCTCCACGAACAAGCGATAGAAGACCTTCCTAGGCCGAGAACGTTCACTGGACCGAGGAACGGCCAACAAAGTCGACCGACATTCGCGAAGGAAATCCGATTGATCCCGGGGTTTACGATTGCGCTCAACCTGCGAGATTGGGGGGGAGGGGTTGACAGTAAGGCGAGGGAACGCGTTCCTCACAATCTCCTCCATAATCGGATCTCCACGCGTCAACACGCGGCGTAGGAAAGCCAACCTCGAGGCACGTTTGTGGCTCTCCAAGTGTGGCATTCCCAGCCCCTCACCCATGACACGGACGTTGTACAGAAACTCGTCTGTCGACCCGATTCCCGCGTCTCCTCCATAAAATGGAGGATAGCGAGCGCCCGAGCGTCTTCCTATAGCCGTCACAGAGAGGAAGTACGGACAATAGATAAAGGACAAGAGGGAGAATGCCCTTCACGGACAACCTCCGTCGATGCCAAGTCTGGCCGGCAGCATCGACCTTTGCTCGTACTTCAGACCAATTTTTCTCCAGCTGGAGGTCGGGTCACCTTTTCGTACCGATCAAAAACCTTCTCTACCGCCTCAATGTCGCTGTGGGACGACACGAAAGCAGATACCTCATCGGCGCACGCAGAAACCCTGGCTCAAGCTCCTCCAGGAAATGCAAGCCCTGTCCCTCAGCCGGCGAAGAAGAGGCTCCAACGCCAAAGCATAAAGTAGGGGCGATAGCGGAAAACCCTGACAAACCGACCTAGACAGCGCAAAAGCGTCCGACAACTTGCCGTTCACCTGTACCACAGCACTGGGGAAGCGATGCAGGAGGTTAATCCAGCGACAGAAGTCGGGTTCGAATCCGGCAGCCTGCAGGACAGTAGCAAGATAGCGATGGTCAACCCTATCAAATGCCTTGGACTGATCCAAATTGATCAGCGCGGCCTCATCGTCCTCTTTTAATCCCTCTATGATCGTGCCGATCAAATGCAGGTTGCTCTAAATTGTTCGGCCCTTCACAGAACATGTCTGCTCCGGACCCAACAGAGACTCGGCAACTGACTGCAAACGCTCCTGCAGGATCTTGCCTCTGTGTTTAGCAGAGTTATGGGCAAGTAATCGTCTAGGTTTCACCCAACACCCTTGCCCTTTTTCAACAGCGTGATCACACCCCTGGAAAACCGGTCGGGGAGGGACCCTTGCCGGAACCAGTTGTTGAACACCACTCTCAAAATCGGGACAAAGATGTACGACAGCCTCAAGTACAATTCATAGGGCAAACCATCCAGATCGGGCGACTTGCCTCTGCCGACCTTCTTCAAAGCCGTGTAGACCTCGCCCTCCGTAATCTCTCCCTCGCAGCTAGCCGCTTCAGTCGGCGAAAGCCGAGGAAAGTCAGCTAAATAGCTGCGAAACTCGTCCTCACGAAGACCAGGCTCCTTGGTAAACCGGCTTTCGAAATGCCGCCGAAACGCCTCGCACATGTCGTAGGTGGCCCGAAAAGTACGCCCCACCGGGGTTTCGACTTCACGAATGTAACGATCGCCACCTCGACGGACCTCTTCCTTGCGCAATTGTGCGCCCATGTTCACAGATTCGGAAGACATCTTGCTTAACTTATGTCTAATTACCTGGCCTATGAAGCGCTCGCTATTCGAACGCTCCACGGCCTCCCCAGCTAAGGCTATCTCTACGGGATACCCCCCCAGCCACCGCCTGGGAAAGACTTATCAGCTCTATCTAGGGCAAGCCGTTTGCTGAAATCAGTGGTGAAGGACCTAATTCTACTTTTAAGTCTGCCCCACCACCTATTCCCGATAACCGACTCCACTAGCTCCCGCTGCACTAAGCTAGTTAGCCGCTCCCGGAAGTACCGCCTGTCCAGTAAAGACAAATTGAACTTCCAGTAACCAGCCATTCTAGGCCTATGGAAAAAAAAACAAAAAAAACACGAATTTCCTTCCTGATTCGAGAACACCAACTGCTTTTATCGCCGAACATTTTTTCCATTCGTCGACAGCTGGGAGAGGATGTTCAGTAATTTCATATCAACATACTTTTATAGCGACTCCTGCGACGGACTTGTTTTTTTTTTTTTTATTTCAAACATTCTATGTCATGCGGAATACGTGCCCTTTTGTTTGGTAAGTAATTTTCCTTTTCGCCACATTTTCCGTCGTAGAATACACGCGACGCGCTGTAGCTTCGTTTGACGAGGTAAGTCACCGTTTTCTTTGCTATACTCCCCCCAAATTGAACAGCCTAGAGCAGCTCTCTTTATCCTTGTGCTTCGTCGTAATGGCACTATTTACCTTACGCATTTCGAAGATTATTTTTTGATTGTTTAGATTATAAAGTAAACGATGAGGAACTTAGTTGTCAAATGTATGATTAGGTTATCATTTTAGGTGACAATCAGTTCATTCAATATCTCAAGCAAAATAGTGCCGAAATTCATCAACATTCTAATTATTGTTTTTACCCAAAATCAACTAATAATTAAATAAAATAAAAATTAACATTTCTTGAATTTTAAAATTATAAATTTAATACAAGAAAAATACATTTTGTGAGAACAATCTGCTTGTTTATTTTTGCACAACAAATCAAATCTTTGTTTAGTATGTATTAATGTTGATCTCAAGACAAGGTCCATGTTTTTAATAATGGAACAAATTTTTGTTTTAATTCCAATACTAAAAATTCTGATTCGCACAAATGTGTTGCGACAAATGGTAAAAAGGTTTCAGTCGCTAAATAGTATGACATTGGAAATTCAGCATGAACACCAAGTCAAAAAGAATTTAAGATTCAAGATATTCTTATAAAATTAAAACCTGAGAATTGTATCACTTGAAAGTTTGAAATATTATTCCCAGCAAATTGCAAATGTTTTTACGTGTTCTATATCAACTGTGAATGGATTTGGAATTGAATCCAAGTCGTTATTGCATAATTTTAGAAATATCATGAGAACTACTTTCTAGACTCTTCAAGTGATCAGTTATTGTTTGATCAAATAAAAATTCAATGCATTTTCAAATTAAAATCATTTGCATAAAATTTCTATTAAATAAATAATGTTCATTATTTTTGTTGTAAGTTCTCAAGAACAAAGAAAATGTATAAAGCCACTTTTATATGTTTAGGTTTTATTATAATTTAATCATCGCTTTTGAAGACAATAGTGTCAAGGAGAAACCGTCCTTTTTTAGTTTTTATCATTGTTAGACTAGATAGAAATATTGCATTGTATTAGAAATCGTATAAAAATAAAATATATTTTAATCAAAATGTCTCTTCGTATGTTTTGACTGAATTAATTGAAATTTGACACAAATTTAAATTAAAATGAAAAGAAATGTATATGCGAGTAGCATAGCGGTTATTAACGTGGAAAGTGGAATCAATAAGCCAAGTTCAAGTTCCGCTCGGATTTGTTGCGTTCACTTTTGCATAAATTCACTAAAGTATGAATCCATCTTTTGCTTCCAGCCATGGGTAAAGAGTTTAGGGTTAGGTGAACTAGGCTCTCTATCCATGTAACTCCAATTATATTCTTATCAGCGTTTGCTTACTATGAACGTAGATAGAGTTGCACCCTCACTACCACTTATATTTAACTTTTGGGGTTGGGGTGGGGTTATAATTGTATAAATTCCAATTTCAAATCAGTTATGTACAAATCTTGATAAATTTGAGAATTGAAACTCTTACAATTTATCTAAATGAATAAAGAAATGAGTTTTGCAATCTCAAAAATAATAAAAAATAATAAGCAGCAGAATAGACAAGTAATTCATTAAAGACATATTTTAGAATTAACTGTAAATAATTTAGCGACGTATTAAAAACATTTTACGAGAGTGATAAACACTCCTATTTATATTAAATTAACATAAACCCCAAAAGTAATAGTTATTATTGATTTAACAGTTGAATAGGACGCAATATTTACAAGATTTTGCAAATCATATTGAATAAAAAGAATCTATACAACTAACACTAAATACTTAGTTTACTGTTGTATATTACGCCTTTCAAAATGCATAAATACTCCCAATCACGTTAAATTTAAAGAAAATTAAAATGCAACATTTAATACACATTTAACAGTTGAATTAAAACGCATTTTATTTTTTTTAATACAGTAAGTTATACTGAATAGGGGGAAAATTTAAAATAATTTATTGCCGTCCAAGTCTCATAAATAGTCCGATTCATATTAAATTAAAAGAAACCTGTAAATTTACATAATCAATTATCCAACTAATAGCATAGGTACTCGACAAAATTTACACATCCTACAAGTTTTATTAAATAAAGATAGACCTTAGAAATATTAAATTCATAATTTACCGGCATATGATAAACATATTTTACAGATTTCATAAAAATGTTCAATTAATATTTAAGGAAAACTCAAATTAATATTTTACTCATGGAACGTGAAATAATATGATTTTTTACGAAGCTGAGAATATGTGAATGTTAAATAAAGGAAAATATTAGAACTAACTAACAAATTTGTTGTGAAACTAAGAAGGCTGCGTGAATATTTAAAGTTGAGCTGCAAATAAAACATTCAATATCCACAAATATAAATTATAAAAAAGGGTCAAATGGTAACTATATTCAATTCCGAAAAAATGACAATTTTGTTTTATAATATGTGTGCTAGAGTATATTTAAGAGAAAAGGTTCTTTACTGCTTCAGAAGTGTTCAATGCCAAAAGTAAGTAAAAGTTGTCTGCCTTTTACTATAAAGGTAAAATTTTAAATAAGACAAATTTTTTCTATGAAAAATATTGAGTGGAAAAGTTTGTAGTGTAAATTTTCCTAATCTCTCATAAAGAAAGTTGTTTCTTTGACGTCTCTCTGAGTTGTAATTCTCGTTTGTATCCCTTGCGTGTGAGAATCTCAATGCTGAATAAACTTGTAGCTTTAGAAGAGTCTTTTAAAGAGAAAAGTTATTGTACGTACGTTCATACGTGAATATGTTTTTATAAGCGTCTGACTGCACTTGGTCAAGACGCGAATCCTTTAAGGCTTCATTTTCCTAAGAAAAGAGAGAAAGAACAAGTTTGTGTCTGATATTTATAATTAATGTAATCACGTGACATGCTTCTAGAAAAAATAGCGGAAAACTTGGTCACGCGCCGGAGAAAACGATTTGTAACGCCCACTTGCGTGTTTATTGGCCAGTTAGAAGTTGAGATTTCCTGAAAATATGTACGAAGCTGGGTAAGCTCTTTGTTTCACTTTTTGCACGGATTTGTACAAAATTCAACATTGATAAGAAAGTGGGATCGGGATGCTAAAAATTTACGAGGATATAAAACGTGATTTAAAGATTCATAAATACTTCCATTTATATTAACTTAAATAAAATTTCAATGTTATATTTAGTAGCCCATGAACATTTACAAATACTTAGTTATATTCAATAAAGAGAAAATTTACAAAAGAAATATTATATATTATAATTTATCCGTGTATAAGACTCGCATTCATTACATTCATGGTAAACGAAAATAAACATCAAAACTAATTTGTAATAGACTGTGAAACTTTTGAAACACTAATGCTTTACACAATCTACAAATACTGTTAAATCATATTAAACAAAGAAAAATATTAGAACTAATATTAAATACGTAATTTACTCTTGTATAGGTGGCATGCTTTACAAAATTTATAATATTATCAGTCATATGAAATTAAAAGAAATTTCAAAAATACTATTTAATATTCAATGAAGAAGCGAATAAGATGCATACTTTACGACTTTTACAAATACTGCAAACTACTTTAAATAATGAAATAAAAAAAAAATTCGTTTAAGTATAAGACGCATATTTTAAAAATTTGTATAAATATGATCAACAATATGATCGAGTTATTGTTAAAATTCAAAACAAAACATGTATGTTATGTTAGGCGAGACAAGGAAAGCCTTTCAAATCATTAAACTTAAAAAAAGGAACATAAGCACAAATTCCGTTTTTCATAAAAAATGGAGACGAACTGTTGTCCTTAGATATAACACCTTCATTTTCGGATTTACCACAAGCCCATTTATTCTTAACTACGTTTTAAAATATTAGAGAATTACCAGCTTTTATGCAGTACTCTACAACAAACTGTCAATAATCGTGATAAATTTATCGACTTGTATAAAAAGGGCGGTTGATAGACTCAAGGAAAGCAATTTCAACCTACGCTCTTGTAACACTATTAGTAAGGAGCTTAAATCAAATATAGTAAAGGAAAATACCACCTCTCAACATGAACATTATGAAAAGATATTAGATAAAATTGTCCTAACGATAATACGATGACAGTGACAAAGATCACAATAAACAGAAATGTGAGGACTAGAAGGCAGATATTAGCCCAGTCAGCTAGGATTTATGACACATTATCATTATATGAGGAAGTTCCGAAGAATATATTTGTAACATGGTCTACATTATCCCCCATCTCTTTCTCACGTCAAGCTATTAATACAGAGCAAGGATAAAATTTAAATACATACCTAGTTTCACGAGGAGTTAACCATGACCAGTTTGTTACTAAATTGGAGTTTTGGAAACATGGTCCATCGAGGCTAACAAAAGACTCTTTTTACTGGCCTAGTAACAGTCTACTAACAAGATGGGTTCAACCACAATAATTAACACACAAGAGATTCTTTACATTTACAAAACTATATAATGCAACAGCCATGGTACTTGAATCATACATAAATGCAGAACACGAGCCAGATTGGGAAATATAATGCCAAGGAATCCTAGAGCAGTTTGCTCGCAAGCTTCCTCATCTATTTTTATACTAATCTTACTTATATCTAAATATTTAATGCAGTTCTCATTTTGAAATGAACATCACACTAATAAAGAGATTCACTGTGAACTCTGGTGACTTAATTATTGGACCTTACATGTTGATTAAATGGTTGCATATGAAAGTGCATTTAACTAGGCATGTTTTCTTCCTTGTTGGGAACATATGAGAAATAAGATATTATATGATTATTTGCCCTTGGCAGCTGCTGATTGGCGCACTTTTCTTCCTTTTTTGAACTCATTTATTACTTCCGAATGACCACATACTGAACGGGTGATAACCACACCGTTATCACCACAGAGTCCGTAGAAGGTGAGAACATCAACTCACCCTCAGCAGATGAGTTTGGTCGCAGACACCATTAAGCTTACAAAGAATACAAAAACGGGTGAATGAAAGTGTGCATATAGATATATATTCCTTTTTTTATACATATGTGTACAGACTTCCAATGAAAGACTGAAAGTTCTTTGTTAATTTAGTTTAAGTATTATATATGCCTGTGTGCAGTCAAGTAAGCCTAGGTTGTTTGTATTTGCATTAATGTATAAACAATTACATATAATTAACAACATATTTTATTGCCTTAGAAAACTAAATAGAAAATATACAAAAGGAGGAAATGAAGGCGTGTGTATAGAGGTGTTCTTCAATATCTGCCTCAAAAAAGGAGAAACAGGCCGCCCCATTAAGGTAAGACTGCAAGAACATTTTCGTAAAACAGTAAGACATGGGGAAATAGAAAAAATCAGGCGTAGCTGATCACATATGGAGGAAAGATCACCGCCACCTGTGGGATGAAGATGAAATAATAGACAGAGAGCATTACTGGAAAATACGAAACTTAAAGAATCAGCCACAAAAAATATCCTGAGCCGAGCAAGCAATAGAAAATGAATACGATATGGGAACCAGTAATAAGAAGTGCTAGAGAAAAGTGATGGATAACAAACAAAATTGCAATGTAAGCTCTGGTAAGAAATGCAATAATAATAAAATTGCAATATGAACACTGGTAAAAAAAAATGGTTGCTGAAACATTAGGTTTATAAGTCCCAGAAATTATCCAGAGATGTCCTCAAGGACACATGGCCCAGTGGATAAAGACGTTGGTTAGATCCAGTGACTAGTTCAATACCATGTTGAGTTAAAGGGAAATACCTGAGACATTCGGAAGAGGCATGGCACGTGGAACTAGAACTATCTACTCCGGTTCGAAATTCAATTAACTGAAGAAGACGGGAGCGTACAATGGCCTAAACGTTGTAAATATGGCAATAAAGATGAGGATAACAGACCGAATAATGTAAATAGGGGTATTTGCAAAGTAGTATTAAAGATTTTGAGAGACTTACATTTTACAAAAAAATAAGTAAATAAATAAAATAAAAAAATCAAATAAAATAAATGCCATTAGTATGCAGGCGGCTCCAGGGAGTTGAAGTGAAAAAAGAAGCCTGAGAATACGGAGGATTGATGAAAGGACAGAAGATAAACGGGATTCAAGAAGATAGAAGATGGTGACTGACGATAGATTTAAATATTTGAAGATTGTAGCTACCAGGGAAGCAAAGGAACAGAAGAAAGTTCTACAGGTGAGAAGTACGAGAAAAGAAACTGTTCTCATTCCACTCTCTTTTTCTAAGGATATTATGTCTAGATCTTATTTTAGTACTGTTCACTTAGTGTTCACCCGATTCAAGCTGTTGTTTGCTGTAACGAAAGAGAAGCTATGGTGAGTGCACTCAAGCATGACAAACAGCAACAGGAAACATTTCTATATTTTACAAATAAATCTTAGAAAAGAAATAAATTCCAGTGAGTGGCAATTCTATCGATGAAAATCTCTTGTCGATGAAAGATGGCAGAAGAGAATATACAGATTCTTTCAAACTGACAGAAAGACAACAGACGCTGAAATAACGGATGTTTACAGAAAATTATCTCTCAATGCACAGCCCAACGAAAAGTGAAGCAGATGAGCAACAGCATCAGAAGCGCACGTCGAATGCGCCCCTGTGAGCACGTCATCAGACTTCTTTGTAACCCCCTTTTCAAACCTGCTAATAAATTAATAAATGACCCATTCTTACTATTCGATTAGAAATCATAACTTTAACTTTGTAACGGTCTGACTAATCACTAACAAACTCTAAACAGGCAATGTTCAAAATAAACAAGTGTTTATAACCAGATAACATTCTTTAAAAAAATTAACCCCAGAAGCGGCGGGTACATTTTGACACGTCGAAGTTAAATTCAAAATAATTACATAACAATAATAAAACTTTGAGATTTTGGTTGGCTGGTTTAAAAAGTCTCAAGAATAAATAAACCTTTGAAACAAATATGAATTTTCATCATTCTATTTAGAAATAGCTTGCTGAAATAATTTCCTAGTGAATGTCAAAGTTGAAATGAGGATTAATATGTTCCTCGGCGAAGTTAATCAGACTCATAGTTTGTGGTTTCAATTCCAAAGAGTCACTACTTCAAGTTCAATTATTAGGCAAGTATTTGTAAGGCGGCGATAATGGTTCAGTGGTAAGATCTCTACCCCCGCGCAATCTATGATTGTAGGTTCGTGCCAGATTCGCGGCTATGTTACATTTTTCTTACAACAGACCATGCCAACAAACATTAGGTTTATAAATCAATAAAAATCTATAAGGTAGCGGTATGTCTGAGAAAAAATGGACTTGTTGTTACATTAGGTACCTCCACGAGATCGCTAAAAAAAGAGCATAGCATGATGAAAAAGACGCCAAACTTGACGAAAACAAAATTTTATCGTTCCATTTTTTAATCGTTCCTAGCACGTCCGAAATTTTCGTTAAAAATCTAGTTTTTTTGAGTCAGCAAAATTGACCATTTTTTTCCATTTTAAAAAAAAATGGAAATCTGACTTTGAAATTTTTTTAAATATCAATTATCATTTTTTCAAAACTTGTTTTAAGAAAATCAGAAATTATAATGTTTATTTAAAATATTTTGAACCAAACTTAACTTAGCTTTTGTGCTAAAAATTTGTAATTTGAAAATAAAACAAAGCAGGTCATAAACTTTTGCGTCTCTTGACATGTGATGAATGATATATTTACGAATTCCATGAGGCTAATTTGTTCTACGGAAGGAGAAAAGTGAAATAATTTACATTTACGTGAACAAATTATTTACCCCGTTATTTTTAACGAAAAAAACTTCAGCGGTCTAATTTTTTTTTTTTTTTTTTTTAGCTTTCACCTTTACGTTTATGATGCTTTATGGGAAATATATTCTAAAGAAATTAAAATAAAACTGTTAAGAGTGACATTAAATTTCATATTTCTTAAGAAAGGTATCTAATTAATTTATAGGTACCTTTCTTATGAAATTTTATCAGAATTGTACATAAAATACTATAATTTTATGTACATTTATTACATTCTACTGTTATTTGTATTTGCATTCATTTTATTATTAATTTTGATATTTCATTTATGGAAAAATGTCGTAACTGAGATTAATATAAAAATAAGATCATATAAATTTCATAAGATGATACTGATACTTGTAGGTACCCTTCTCAGTTGAAATTGAAAAATCAAATTAACTTCTCCACACGTGTTTCGCAAAAGTAAAGGCCTTAACAGCGGAGAACAATGCTTAACTCAAATAACGCAACTTAATTATATTCTGGTTGGTCTTCCGTATTTTATAATTACAGCTCGATTATAAGCACAAAATTACATTTCTTAATTACTGGGGATCTTCTGATTAGTCAAAATGATACAATTTACAACGCGCTAAAAAAATCTATCTCATAAGGACACTTATGAAAGCCGATGCGGCTTTTAACTAATTTTAAAATATTTTAACAACTTAAATGTAAAATCTTATTATAATTAATGAAATAACAAATAATTGTATTAAAAATTCATTTTTCATCGAAAAAATTTTTTTTGCTTCAGAAAATATTGTCCATATTCATAAAAACAACTAAAAGCAAATAAAAGCATTTGAAATTAAATAATATCTTTGTTTTATTGAGTTTTGTATGTTACAATTCAGAGCTGATTTTCAGGTACTGCGTATCCAATTAAAAACAAAAAAAAAACATGATTTGCATTCCTCAAAGCCCTGTGCTTTTAATTATTGTAATCACTAAAACCGATGCGATTGAATTTCTACCGTTTTCATAAAATTAGTTATGGGGGGTAATAAATATTTTTAAAAATATTTCTACCATGACTTTCATAAAAAAAAACATTTATAATAATTTCATCATCTGTGAATCATTCCTGAAAGTTTCATTAACATCCGATAATTATTTCTATTTTTACAAGATTTTCCAAATTAATGTGTCATACCAAAAAAAAAAAACATGCTAAAAATTGTCTATGTTATTTACTAGTTCCGCTGATACAAAGAGAAACAAGGTTTGTTTTTAATCAAAATTTAGAATGTTCTAAAAAGAAAAAATTTTTAAAAATAATTAAAAAAAACTTTGGTCTTTCCTCTTAATAATAACATAAGCATTTAGACGATAAAATTTTGTTTTCGGCAAGGTTGGTGTCTTTTTCATCAAGCTATGCTCTTTTTTTAGCGATTTCGTGGAGGTACATATGTTAAACTGGTTTCATCTCGAAATTAGGATTTCCACGAAAAATGCGTATACGCAAAGTGGGTGATCACTTTATTCTCTGTATGTTTGACTTTATGGTTATGAAATGACCCATCATTTTTCATTAGAGAAAAACAAAACCTAATCTAAAACTTGTTCACAAACATTTTTTTATAATGTATTTTCCATCATATAACATGGTTTCATCTCAGGTAATTAGAAATTCCACAAAAAAAATTTTGAGGCAAAAATGGTGATCAAATTTCCTGATAATTTTGGGCTTTATATTTATGGTTCTAAGATTTTTTTTATTATCATTATAAACATGGCAAATAATCATTTAAAATTGTTTGAAAAAATTTTTCATTAGAATTAATGGAGTGAGGCTAGTAAGCACTTTTTCATCTCAAGTTTGGAGGATTTAAAAAAAAAATTCAATGAACGCAAAGTGGGTGACCACTGTCATATTTCCCTTCTTTTACAGCTTTATATTTATGGTTCGTTTCTTTAATTTATCATTAGTCAGGCAAATTATCAATCTAAAACTTGTTCGAAAAAATGTTTCATTAAATTAATGGAGTGAGCTAGTGAGCACTTTTTCATCTCAAATGTTTAAAAAATGCCGTGGACGCTAATGTCCCACTGCATATTTCCTTTTTTGGGCTGTATATTTATGGTTCGTTTTTTCATTTATCATTACAGAATGGCAAAAGAATCTAAATGTTGTTCAAAATATTTTTCATTAGAATTCTGGGGCTGAAAAAAAAAAAGTAAGAGGGAAATATCAATCTCAGGTATATTAAGATTTTTTTTTAAGCATTACGATTATAGAAAGGCGTGAAGCCACTAGGATGCAGGGGGTTGCGGGAAGATTTGGAGCGAGAGCAGATAGGAAGATAGAAAAAGGATGAGAGAAATGGATAGTGGGTAGATCATGGTAATAAAGAAAAAGAATTGACATTACATTTGAATCGTTGGAATTTCTGATTCAGGGAAATTTTAACTGGGGAGGGTGTTCCACTGGCGAGAGCTTATAGATATGAAGCTATTGGAGTAGAAGTGACGGCTTTCATTTTTGGAGTGTAATTTTTAGTTGCTGTTAGTTTGGGAGCGGGATGCCAGCCTCACAGGGCGTTGAATTCATGGAGTCTGGGAACCAGTGAAAGCAGTTCGTCAGAGCAGTTACCATGGAAGTATTTGTAGAAAAGACATCTCTTTAGAGGAGACGGCGCGTCTGTGAGAGAGTGACTGAAGACGAGACGCCAGACCAGGGCCAAATACTTACATATCCGTCTTTTCATCTTGTCAAGAACCCGAGGTAAACAGAAATGACAAAGGCCCATATATGGCAAAATACTCCAAAAGGGCGAATCTTTGTTTTATATATTTGAAGTATAGACAGATTCAGGGAGAAAAATTTTCTTGGCAGGCACAGAGAACCAACTTTCCTCGCGGTGGAAGAAGCAATTGACTCAATGTTTTTGTTCCATCTCAGGTCAGCATTCAGCATATAAACCAGCAAATTTTATTGCTCTCCTAATTTGACTATCAGACATAATGGGGGATAGGGAAGGATCTCTATGGTGGTTAATAGAAAAATTTAGTGAAAATAAATACAATTGACCAGCCATTTCTTGCCCCAGTTAATAGACCATTTCATCTTCCAATTTCAGTGACGCACGGCCAGATTTTTTGTCGCCGATACTAGATTTGTTTTTGGAGGCAATTGAATAATTTCACTGTCGTCAACATTAGATAAATACTTGGGAATTTTAATAGTGTCCTTTCGAAGGTTTTGATAAAAAAAAGAAGGAAAATGTTGGGGCAAAATTCATAAGCCTTTTTCATTCTTTAATTGTCACCTGCGTTCGTTTAATTTGGAACTGGAGGAGAAATGTAGTTGAGAACGACCTTCAATTGACGGTTTGACAGAAATGATTGTATCAAATCAAACAGTTGACCAGTAACACCATAATTCCTGGAGCTTATTAAGAAGGCCGGCGATCTTAACCCTTTCGAATGTTTAATGATGTCGAGGGATAAAATAAAGAATCATTATTTTGAAGGGCTGAACGGTTTCATTGATGGTCATAAACATTTGTTGTGGAAAATGCGTTTTCAAACCATATTGCTTGTCTGAATTAGATTATGAGATGTAATATGATTAATTACTTCGGCATTGATTAGGGTTCAAAGACTTTGCCGAAGAGGGGTAGGAGACAATAGGACGGTAATTAGAGGGGTCAAAAACTCCAGATTTGCATCCTACAGGAACAATGGATGAGGACTTCCAGTAGTCAGGAAAACAGGATTCCTTGAGGCATTAATTATACATGTTAAAGAGGGCGGGTCCTAGCTCAGGCGCGCATTTCTTCAGGACAATTTATGGTATTTGTCCACCACTAATGTGGGGGTCCGTTGGAGATAATGCCCAGTACCACGGACGGGGTTATGATTCCAGTAAGGCCTCCGTTCTAGGAGGGAAGTCTGGAATGGGTACACCGGTAGAGTTGAGCTTGAATTAAATGAGAATTTTCTCAAAGCATTCAGCCTTGTTTGGTAGAGGAGGTCAAGACCTGGAACTGGTTGAATAAAGGAGGTATGGAGGGTTTTCTATTGTTCAGGACACTTTTGCAGACCCGCCAATAATTCAAAACAAATTTGGAGATGCAATGATGCATAATCATCCGAGCAGCAAATATTGACTTATGTTCGTTGAGGACACGGGCATCATACATGGGCATTTTGATGGTCCTGGGACGTCTTTAGTCTGACATGTTATCTTATGCTCGATGAAAGAAGTGATTTCTTTACCATTTTGTTGTTGAAAGCATTAATGAAATCTAATTTTGTTTCTTGTTTTGACCTTAAATTTCCTTTGGGGGATGAAAGTTGTTCATGTCAACCCTGGATTCTTGACATAGTAGGCATTCAACTAAGGAGTGTTAAAGGACAACATCCCATGATGGAAAAGTTTGTAGGACTGTCAAACTGACATACTAGTATATTTCCTTCTTTTTGGGCCATTTTATGGTTCGCTTCTTTCCTAAAAATAGGTGTATTAATAGTTGACACTTCTAAATCTAGTTCTGAAAATATTTTTTCATTAGAATTTATGACCTGAGCTTGCTGCCAAAATATCATCTCATGTTTGTATTTCCACGAAAAATTTGTTGAAAAAAAGTGGGTCATCAAAACCCTCTCCACTGGGGCTTTATATTTATGGTTCTGTTGGGGCGCACCCACCTTCTAACTAGTAATGGACTAGTCCCTCTTATATAAGTCAGCTCTAGGGAGAGGACGGGAGAGCGAGTGACAGCGACAGTAGTCCAGAGAATCTTACCCGGTACATACCGGTGGACTATAGACTTTGGATATTGTTTCGTACTAACCAACCTTCGTTCTACTAATCACTCTATTGTTGATTGCCTTTATGAATATACCAGTATTTTCCTCTACAACTGCGTTTGTCTTGATTCATACACCAGCACGCGGGAAAACTCAACAGTGGCGACTTGGCTTCGAACAGAAATAAGAACCGATTTCCAACACGGAAAAATTTAAAGAGTTCAAGCATTTACAGCAAAGAATTACAAGTTATCGACAAAAAGAAAAACCTGTAAGTTAGACATTAACTTATTGATTATATTGGAAGCTATAATAACCAATTTTTTGTGCTAAAACAAAAAAAAGTCGTGCCAGAAAAGCTGAATTTTTTGGGCCCCCCTCAGTGAAAAAAAACAATTTTTCTTTTTTCTCTACACATACATAATCATGGAGCAATTTCAATCAACTATGCTGGAACTCATTAAGTATCAGATGCAAAGACAGCAAGAGAGTGAAGAACGTTTTCAGAAAGAGCAACTTAAAATTCAAGAAGAACTTAAATTTCAGAAAGAGCAAAAGGAAGAAAACACAAAACGATTTCTGGAACTACACAAAATACAAGAAGAAAATGAAAAGAAACAGTTAGCAATGGCCGAACTTATACATAAAGCTATACTGTCCAAGCAGAAAGACTCTGATGAAAATATATTTTCCCAAGACACAATATGGTCAACGATCGAAAGTTTTACTTATAACCCAGAAGAGGAAAAGACTTTCGAAAGATACTACCATAGATATCAGGATTTTTATGAAGTTGATTGCCAAACATGGACAGACGTGAAAAAAATAAGATTATTGCTACGAAAACTGGGAACGGCAGAACACAAGTTTACAGATTTTATATTGCCCAAAAAGACGATGGATTTAAAATTCGATGAGGCAATTGAATTATTAAAAGAGCTTTTTAATCCCAGATTTTCGTTATTTCACAAAAGGTGGAAATGCCTGAATATCCAAAAAAGCGAGAAGGAAGATTACACAATCGTAAATAAGACGTGTGACGATTTTCGCTTGTCCGAATTATCGGCAGACAATTTCAAGTGTCTAATATTTGTGCTAGGCTTAGTGTCTAAAAAAGATAGTGAAATGCGAAGACGCATTTTAACAAAACTAGAAAATGACCAAAACATGACACTACAAAAGCTAGCCGAGTACTGTCAGCAATGCGTAAGCATTAAGCAAGATTCAGAAAAAATAGAAGAAACTGCTATCGCAAATGTGAAGAAAGTAAATAGGAAGACTCGTTTCAGTTCTCCATCGCCGGAACGGAAGTGGTATCCTACTACAAGAACGAACAGAGGCTATAGAAAAAAAAAACCCTCCGAGTGCATGTTATGGATGTGGCCAGTGGCACTGGTACAATGACTGCCCATATAAAAATAAAACTTGCAGAAATTGCAAAAAAGTAGGACATAAGATGTCAAAGTGTAGAAAATTAAACAGAAGTCGAGTAAAAGTTACCAAGTCAGACGAAGATCAAGACCTGAATATTCGAAAATACCTTCATGTAAAAATGCAACTAGATTCAGGATCTGACATTTCAATCATTAACACGCAAACATGGAAAAATCTAGGAAAACCAACGTTGCTAAAATCCAACAAAATAGCCAGGACGGTAACTGGAAAAAAAATAAAATTTGAAGGGGAAATATGGGTAAATATAACTTTCAACAATAAGTCGATAAAAATGAAAATGTTTGTAATGAAAAACACAAACAACCTGTTTGGGACTGACGCAATCACTAAGTTCAACCTATGGGACGTGCCCATTAGTTCTTTTTTGCCACAACATTAGTGAAAGCAAAGACCATATAAAAAAATCTACAAGCAGAATTGAAAACGGAATTCCCGAAGTTTTTGCTGAAGGACTTGGACATTGCACTGAAGCATCAGCAAAAAATACAGCTGAAGAAAAAATATCCAACCAATTTTTAAAAAAAAGCGTAGCATCCCTTTTTGCCGCATTAGAGAAAATTGATCAAGAACTCGAAAGACTAACGAGAATTGGTGTGATCTCGAAAACAGAATACAGTGACTGGGCAGCTCCGGCTGTCTACGTAAAGAAGTCGGGCGAAATTCGCGTCTGCGACGATTTTTCAACCGGGTTAAACGACGCAATAGAAGAGTTTCACTATCCACAACCAAGTCCCGAAGAAGTGTTCGCAAAGTTAAATGGCGGAAAAATATTTTAGAAAATAGATCTTAGCGAGGCATACTTGCAAGTACCCATGGATAACGAAAGTGCAAAGTTACTATGTATTAACACGCATAAAGGCTTGTTTACCGTTCGGGGTGAAGACAGCACTCGCAATATTCCAGAAAATTATGGATACGATGTTATCTGGGTTAGACTACACAATAGCATATCTCGACGATATTCTTGTAAAAAGTGAATCGGTGGATGAACACAAACACCATTTACGCAAAGTTTTCGAAAGGTTAAGAAGATATGGATTTCGAGTGAAAGAAAACAAATGCGATTTTCTCCTGGAAGAGATCAAGTATCTGGGACATATAGTGAATAAAGAAGGGAAAAAGCCAGATAAGTCGAGCTTCAGCAATAAAAAATATGCCTGAGCCAAAGGATATTAAATCCCTACAAAGTTTTTTAGGCTTGGTGTCATATTACCAGGACTTTATCCCAGACCTCCACATTCTACGAGCTCCCCTTAACGATCTACTAAAAAAGAAAAACCTTGATTTGGACAAAAGAATGCGAGCAAGCATTCAAGGATATAAAAGAAAAATTAACATCAGATTTATTTCTTGTACATTTTGATCCAAAGGTAGATATCATCGTGGCGAGCGATGCCAGTACACACGGCGTAGGTGCGTGCATATTGCACAAGTGGAGAAATGGAAAAGTTCGACCGATCGCCCATGCAAGCAGATCGCTACTACCTGCTGAACGAAATTATTCACAAATTGAGAAAGAGGCATTGGCGATTATCTTCGCTGTAACAAAATTCCATCGATACATACATGGACGGTATTTCACGCTACAGACAGACCACAAGCCTCTGGTAACGATATTTGATTCAAAAAAGGGTCTGCCAACATACACCGCAAATAGATTGCTTAGGTGGGGGACAATTTTATTAAATTATAATTTTAGAATACAATATTAGTCCACCCACAAAATTGGTCACGCAGATGGGCTATCAAGACTCATTCCAAAAGCAACAGAACCTTTAGAGGATACGGTAATCGCTTCCCTCAGAGCAGAGGACGAGGTTGAAGAAAATTTGGCAAACGCAATACGAGAATTACCAGTATCGCTTAAAGACATCAAAAAAGAAGCCGAAAAAGTCAAATATATAATAGAAATAAAAAATAAGCTAGCCAGTAAAGATGAAAAAATTCAAGACATTCTCTCTATGCGATAATGTGCTATTATACAGTGAAAGGGTGGTAATCCCTAACACTCCAAAAAAGAATACTGAAAGACTTTCATGCTGGTCACCCGGGCATAAATAAGATGAAGAGCCTCATGAGAGCATACGTCTACTGGCCGGGTATGGACAATGACATCGCGTCTATGGTCGGCAGATGTAAAGGCTGCATCCTGGCATCAAAATCACCACAAATTCTACAGAAGCCATGGCCAAAAACCGACAGTCCATGGTCAAGGATTCACATTGATTTTGCGGGTCCAGTTGACGGATGACATTATTTGGTCGTAGTCGACAGCTTTAGTAAGTGGCCCGAAGTTTTTCAAATGAAGAGGCCAACATCTCAAAATACAATAAACGAATTACATGAATTATTTGCAAGGTTTGGGGTGATAGATACTGTTGTTAGTGACAACGGTACCCAATTCACAAGCAAAGAATTCACAGAATTCTGCCAATTTCCAAGTGGATCACGTGAGGATTCCTCCGTATCACCCACGCAGCAACGGACTAGCCGAAAGGTTCGTCGATACACTGAAAAGAGCTCTTAGGAAAGCAACAGGTACCCCGACTAGAAAGGCGTTGCAGCTATTCCTGCAAGTGTACCGAATTACCCCGAATAAATCGGCCCCATCAAGCCTATCACCGGCGGAACTACTGTTCGCAAGAAAGGTCAGATCGGCTTTTGACAAATTGATACCAGAAAATAAGGTACACTCAACAGTCGCTATGGTTCCCAGGCGAAAATTTAACATAAATGAACTTTTTTTCAAAAATTATAAAAATAATGCAACATCATGGGAACCAGGGGTCGTAAAAAAGCGCATTGGGCATATGGTATACATTATACAAGGAAACAAATTTACACACAAAAGGCACATTAACCAGTTGAAGAAAAGAAAGACCGATGAATCGGAAGTAACTCTACAAGGAGACGAATTACACGAATTGTTTGATACGTTTGACCTGCAAATACCGCAGACTGAGCAGAAACAAGGCAGATCTGCAAGAAAACGTAAAGCGACACAAAATTTAATAATAGACCCGAAAAGGAAAAATTTTTTTTTTCCCACAATGAAAAAAAGAAACAATTTTAGGGGGCGGTGTTGGGGCGCACCCACCTTCTAACTAGTAATGGACTAGTCCCTCTTATATAAGACAGCTCTAGAGAGAGGGTGAGAGAGCGTCAGCGAGAGCAGTCCAGAGAAGCTTACCCGGTACATACCGTTGGACTATAGACTTTGGATATTGTTTCGTACTAACCAACCTTCGTTCTACTAATCACTCTATTGTTAATTGCTTTTATGAATATACCAGTATTTTCCTCTACAACTGTGTTTGTCTTAATTCATACACCGACACGCGGGAAACTCACAACATCTCAACAAATACGCATCACATAAAAATTAATAATCCAAAATTTCATAGAAATTACTAATAATTCTATGGGGTAATATTATTTATTCTATTTCCAAAGTACAGAGTAATTAATATTTTTACATTGTATTTTCATTATTTTTTAAGCAATGTTGGATGTTTTAAAAAACTATCAGATGCGTATTATACAAACGAAATACAATGGATATTTTTCCATAGTGTCTTCTAATAGACTTGTAAGTGATGCGTTTTATGTACAGGATATTTAATAATTAATAACGAAGGAAATAAAATATTTCTTCATAGGATTTTCACCTATTTCTAATAAATGTTTGATATATTAGACTTGTTCGACTGAAATTCGGTTATGATAATAAAACTGTTATCAGAAATTGGCACCAGGAAAAGGAAAAAAAAGATTTTTTTTTTTTTTTTTTTTTTGATCAAGATATATTTTTTCCTAAAACAAAGCTAGCCGGATCCACCCACTCGGTTGGACGCCATTGGGCGAATGTCAACGAGGGCCAGGGGAGGTGATCACGTGTTGCAAGGTGAAAAGCCGCCCATTTAGAGGATAGGTATGAAGTTGCTACGAAGAAGTGGAGAAACGTTGACGCCCCTCTGAAGTATGGTGAGATATCCATATCAGAATAAGAGAAGGTGGGATAAGACTTCCAAAAATGGAAAGGAGTGAAAATTCCTGACCAAAAAAAAAGTGGATATGGATTTAGAATTATCGAGGAAATCTCCAACCCCGGCAAACCCACCCCGGTTTTGGTCGGCGTCCATATAAAGTGAAGTCGCAAGCGAGCAGAAGTTTTGTTGATTCCATTCAGACTCTCCAGTGCTCCAGCTGAAGCAGGCCTCGCATCAGCTGACTAAGATTCGCGCAACTTCCGAACTCATCTTCAATCCAAGAACAATTTATTTTGAAGAGCGACTTAGATCCATACCACCAAAATAAGTTTTTCGACTATCGCCTGAAGACACACCAAAAACCAATTTCTTAAAGACAGACAACTTAAGATGTTGAAACTCACCTAACAAAAACAACGTGTCACAATCCATATAGCGGGTCGGGAGATAGACGCAGTCCTATGTATCCAGCAACCAGATATAAAATATTGTTATCCTTTTTTTTTGATACCTTGAACTTTTGAGTTATCATTTTCTTTTCTTTTTTGCATATTTGTGTGATACCACCCTCGTTTGAACTCAATTTGCATTACGGCCCCAACGACTGATTGATTTCGTCTGCCTAAGATCAATTCACAACGTGGGTAGGCGGACTGAGATCAACGCAGTTACTTTGGTAACCAGACGTTGGAAGCGAGTTGGGAACGACGAGGCTGATATCGGATCTAACCAGATTCCCATCCGAATCATCAAAGGTTAGAACGTCACATTTGGGTGCCGCGACCAATACCAAAATCGGTTGGTCGTCACAGGACGGGACAACACTGACTGACGCAGACAGGCGGACGTCACGTTTGCAGCGGCGACACCCGAACGAAGCAGCGAGGAGCGAGCGAAGGCTGTGGAGAGGGACGTCACATACATGGTCAAATGTTTTCTTTAAACTTCTTTAACTGTTTTTCACTGCCGTTTAAAGAGTTGATTATGCCTTTGGGTGCATGTTTTATGGTTCTTATTGCTTGTTTTTTCTTGGTCAATGTTTTCACCAGTCTTCTCTAGGTTTTTTGTCCGCATTATTTCGGTTTTACGCCAAAACTTTTTGGCCTTTCTCAATTTCTTCGCCGATTCTGATATGAGTTAAGAACACTGTTAACATCTCCCCTAACCTTTGCTGGATGCTCATTTGATTACCGCTAATAATTTAATCTTACTTCTAATCTTCCATAAATATACCCCTAAGACTACTATTATGAATTAAAACAATATTGCTGGGACCAACTTATCCAAATTCTGCTCATCAAAATTCCTAAGCCATTTTATTTCATTTCTATATTTCAAATAATGTCCCTCAATATGAATAATATCGATATTTTCTATCGGCTTCATTAGTACCTTTTTTTATTCAAACTAACATTGGGGAATCCCTCACTATTGGCTTTTGAACAAATTAATTGAAAAAAACAAAGATCAATTCTAAAGATTGAATCTTTTTCTTTTCATTTTTAAATTTGTAATAGGAGGGTACTCTGAATAGATATCCCAAATGTCGAACATCTCAGGGGTAACTTTTAACAGGGAATAATGGTGGCTTTACTCTTAATGTCCTTGTGGACTCTCCCCACATACCCTAGACAATCTGATGGGTTTCTTTTGTGGCCACTGACCAATTCCGTCATGAAAAACTGATAGCTTGTGGTAATGCCGTGTTTGCTAATGTTTCTACTTGACAATTATTTTAATTTGTTTAAAATTCCTTCAAACAATTCTAGTATGCATAATTTTGTGGTTACCAATTTTAGATAAAAAAAACGGTACAAAGAATAGAGAATTAATTCTACACTAAATAAAACAGCAAATAGCAACATGAATTTTTTTTTCATCTGAATATAAATCTATGTATTCTGTTTCCATCTTGTACCTTGCTACCATTCTCGTAGGAAAAAATAAAATCATCATCATCATCATCAACCCCTTCATTTTGATCATTCCTGACAAATAAGATTCTCTGTTTTTATTCTTCATAAATATTCGGTCTTGTGCATTCTTCATTCAATTATTCCTTAATTTTCTTCTAAGTTTGGAAAATTCATATTTATCCCCCCAACTAACTGTAAAAAGCAGACAGAATCAAAGGTCGTAAGTTTCATGACAAAATGATGGCCATTAACAATGAATAATCTTCTTTTATGAGGTGGAATAATATTTTTAATCTCCTTGTCCACCATTATTATTATTTTTTTATTTATTTGATTAATATTTATTCTGTTATAACAGAATTCATCTGATAATTTAACTATATTGTCGAAATGGAAAAAAAATTAAAAAATCCTTGTTATAAAAAGTAATTTATATTAAAATATAAAAAAAGGCTTAGCATCATGCTCATATCTTTAAATTTGGATTTTAATGTAACTATAACAACAAAACCATTTCGATTTCATTTTGCCTTGGAAGAATCGTTTGTGAAACACGTCT
Source organism: Acanthosepion pharaonis (assembly GCA_903632075.3). NCBI lineage: Eukaryota > Metazoa > Mollusca > Cephalopoda > Sepiida > Sepiidae > Acanthosepion > Acanthosepion pharaonis. The sequence continues at coordinate 34,212 of CAHIKZ030004178.1, read as the reverse complement.
AAAAAATGTAAGATTTTTCCAATTGTCATTTGATATTTAATAAAATTTTCATACATAAAAGAATAAAAAACATTCATAAAAAAAAAAAGAATTTCTATTTTTAAATGTAACTGAAAATTTTTTAAATGAAAAAGAATGAAAAAAATTTAAAGAAAAAGAAGAAAAAAACTGAATAATGAAATAAAAAAAGAAGGAAAAAATTTAGACTATTAAAAAAATTTTTATTGGTTTCTTCATATTTTAATTGTTTAGAAAGCCGTAACAATTTCTGGATAAAAAAAGAAGGAAATTAAATATTTTTTGAACAAGAAAAGAATTTAACTGAAAACGAAAAAATAAAAAACATTTAGAAAGAAAAGAAAGAAAAGGTAGAAAATCCTTTTTATGGAATGTAGAGAAAAAGAAGAAAAGAGAAAATTTTTATGTTTTTTCTTTTCAAATGAAATTAATATTTTCAGAATATTTACCATAATCCTAACTATTAAATTTTAGATAAGTTCAAAAGATCCAATGCTATTCCACGTTGTAAGAACCTCTAAAAGGATTCATTTTGCTCGAGAGTAAAAATGTTAAATAATAACAATTTGAACAAAAAATGCGGATTATGAATGTAAATATTTAAAAATTGATGAATGGTTATTGAGAATCAAAATAGTTTTATATCATTTGTAAGATATATGCAAAATATTCTACATTGGCTGGAGGCTTTAGATTTTGAATATATATATAAATCCGGATTCGTCCTTCCCATATACTCCTATAAACAATGAATTCCAGAGAATCTTATCACAGGTTAGAAGAAATCTGAATTTGTGGTTCAAAAGAAGGATTGTCTGAATACTGTGGACTTTCCCACATAGCAACGACAATTTTTTGAGAGAGAATTCAAAAAACAGACATCTGAAATTTCTTTATAAAAATAATGAAAAAAAGAATACCTGTAAAATTTGACTCTCACAAGACAAGAGAGATGGGGACTCAACCGTAACCTATTCAGTTTAGCTTGATGTCCATGGTCGTGAAAAAAACTGAGATTTGGAGATTAACAAAAGACAAACTTTAATAAAGACAACAAAGGACAGGAAGTCGTGGAAATTTGGATTGTAGAATTATCCTGACGGATCAAACGTTTCTGAAAAAAATACCCAATAAACGCAAAAAGGTTTTAACGTTTCGATTAATGGACAGTGTAAGGAGGTAACTCTTTAAAATCAAGTCTAACTCGTATAACATTAATATAAAAGGAATGCAGAGAAAAATATAAAATTTCCATAGCAAAAAAAAGAATTTTTTCTGTTTCAGATGAATTTAAATTCTTCAATTAATGTTTGAGTTGTATTCCTGAATACATTTCTACGACAATAAATTATGTCATCATTAGATACTTCAGCAACAAATTTAAATAAACTTCGTGTGCACCCTGTATTATTATAACATTTATTTGATTTGCGATAGAAATAATTTGTAAAAAGGATTAGAAAAAAGTAAATCTATATTTTTTAAGGTTTTATTGAAATTTTATTTAAGTTTCCACATGTCCTCCATCATTAGCAATACAAAAAGGGTAATACGATTTTGCAGTTCACGGAAAATATTTGCCAACTGATTTACAGTAATGCCTGAAATCACATTAGTTATTTTAGCTATACTTAAAACTAGGTACATTAAACTTTATAACATTTTTTACAGATTATTTCTATCGCAAATACAAATAAAGTTATAAATTTTTAAAGTGCACACGAACTTTATGGACACCCTGTATTATCAGGTGACATTTATATATAAATATATATTCGTTTTGACGAATTTCATAATAAAGGCAATTCTCAATGATTTTAATTTGTAAAAGTACATTCAATAAAATTTTTTTTATACGATAAAGATTACCTCTGTTTTATTGTTCAGTTAGTTGTACTTTTTATTTCTTATAAAATAGTTACAAATCATTTTATTGCAAGTGAAAAAATTTATTAAAATTAGTCCTGATGATCTATTTTTATCAGGTTAAAAAATCAAAGGAAAAAGCTAAAAAATGTATTTTTGCAATTTTTTTTTTCATTTTATTCATTGACAAAACAGTTCATTTAAATTTGAACAAATTACGACATTTCAAAGTTTTATTTTTCTTTTTTTATTTTTTCTTTTACAGATTTTTTGTTTTTTCTTCTATGAAGTATCCTCAATTTTCAAAACAGTGTATCCTCCCCATTATTCTTATATATTCATTGAATGTCTTTTCCAATGCAGGCATTCGAATAAAGACACCCAATCATCTGTTTGAATTTTTTTACTTTCGGCCAAATTAACTTGATCATTTTTTTCTGCCAGTTTAATTTCATGTTACCCAATTCGCAAATCAATTTCTTCAAAAAACGCAATTCCTTTAAAAAAATAAAAATCTGCTTTGTTTATTTTTTTTCCTGTATGTAATCAATGGCTTTTTCGGGGATGTTGTCGTTATTCCGAATATTTTCTTTCCTTCTATTTCATTGTTTGTTAACAACAACAACGCAAATTGATATCAAATCTCCATTCAAATGATCTTTCTTCACAGACCCTTCAAGACTGTGACTTGAAATAAACAGAAAAAAATAAAACATCAAATATTACATTTGTCACAGTTTTAAAAAGAAATATAGAATTCTCTATAAATTCATAGTGTCAAAGGTTATCAAGATTAAATATTCTTGATGAGGAATTAAAGCATGTAAAATAATCTCTAAGTTCTTCAATTTTACCACAACAAATATAGAGAAGGCGACTAATCAAACACATTATTATTAAAATATTTTTATTATTATTAACATTATTTTTGTATTATTATTATTGTTTGTTGCTGTTATGACATCTCATTTTATTTTTTCCAAAGTAGAAGCCCTCATATACACCCAAATCTCTTTCATATCCGGAGTTCCTTAATATCGGCAAGCCCTTTCTAAAAAAACATGATATTGATGTTTATATTTGAACTATTTGGGTGATATGTTACGGATCTTTTTCTTTTTTTCAGGAAATTCACTTTTATAATTGTTTATGCTTATTTCAAATAAAATGGCTTAGATTGATGCAGAAGATTTATGGAAATATTGTTTTTATTTCCTTTTTGGAGCAATAAGTATATTTCTTTCCGGTCTCGAGACCTAAGGTTAGAAATGGCATCATAACCCCTTTCAACTGGTAAAAAAAAGAAAAGGAAAAAAGACGGATATTTTACATAGATAAAGCTCTTGTAAAATGTGGGCTATACTTGGAAGAACAATATTTTTTATTTATTTGAATCATGGGCTTCTCACTAACTTTTTTCAATTAGTCTCAGATGAATGATCTAACCAATCCGAGTGCTCCAACTACAAAAGGGAACCATTATGTTCCCCATTATTTTCTTTTTTGAGATTTCGATTTCAATGTCCATCTTTCTTTTGACAGCTTTTTTGATATTTTAAAGAAATACGTTACAGTCTGCAGGGTCTGCCATATCAATAGGAAACTACTTTTTTGTTTGTGGTCTTTAATAACAATAATGCCTGGGCGGTTGGCTTCATTATTTTTATTATTATTATTATTATTATTGATGTTATTATTATATGACCTATCAAAATTATTTTTACCACAGTAAAGCCCTCATATTTACAAATTCTATTTCTTTTTGTTTGAGCAGATTAAATTTAAATTAAAATTATAGTGAAATGAAATTTAAATACTTAACATCAATAGTAATTCACCCAAACAATATCGCAATCTCTGGGGACCCTGAAATTTTTAACCAAACTGATATTTACTTGAAGATAGTAATACGATGAAACTCTACGTCGTAAGTCCGCGTCGGATATATATTTATTGTAGCAAAAGCAGAGAAAGAAAACAAAAAGCTGGTTTATATGGTCCGCCGGCAAACCGCTTTTTGTTCTTCTCAGTAAAATCTTTTAAAAAATCAATTGCGACAAATCCTTTTCAAAAAGTTACACCGGACAGTCGTGAAACGGATACATAAAATTAAACGCGTTTAAAAAATTTGACCCCCTTATCCGTCAGTCTCTTCGCATGTCCGACTCCAATTCCGCCGAAAATGACTTAAAGAAAATGCTGTTCATTATTAGCGCCTTGCCTTCTTTTTTAAATCAGTTTTTCACTGGCTGCGTTCTTGTCTGTTCTCGTCATGATCGTTTTTCACGAGACAGGTGCAAGATGAATCGTTCCCCGACAACAGCCATGCTTCCCTTTGGATTTGTCAGCATTAAACAATACACGTTTCAGTCATCGTTTCGAGCTCCGTGATAAATCATCATCATTTATTATATATATTTAATAGCCTTTTATTTATCATTGAGCACTCTCTTTACTTACACCAAAAGATATGTAATGTGTACAAACTTGTGTACATTTATTGATATTTATCAATTTGAATATATATATATATATATATATATATATATATATATATATATATATTCTGTGTGTGTTTAATAAAAACTTATATACCTAATCTTTGGTAACAGTTAAAATATTTCATAATTGTTTTATATCTGGCCATTTCATTTAAAAATAACTCTACATATATATTATGAACTTCTCTCAAAGCTCTATATATATATATATATATATATATATATATATATATATATATATATATATATATTTTCAAGAAACAAATAGATAGATAAAGAGAAAGTGTGTTTAAGGTAAATCAAATGACCAGATATAATAAACTTTGTACCAAATGATTTATTTAATTTGGTATATAATATATATATATATAAAGATATATATATATATATATATCTCAGACCAAGACTGCCATCCAAGGCTATAGTCCGTCCTGCTATTTTAAACATAGCTGAGGAGATATTCACTTCAAATTTTTCCCAAGGGTTTTAGTTTTTTTGTAATAGATTTGAAAATTCAGGTCTGATGCAAATCCTCCCAAGAAGCCAGAAATGGAAGCACCGTGCCTCCTTGGTCTCTGAATTCAAAACCTGCGGAGGGTCGTTTGGGAAAAAAGAGGCAAATATAGCACCAGGTCTCTGTTTTTACCCTTCAAAAAAATTGGATGGTCCTATAAAAAACCTTCAACACTATAATCAAATCTCATGTGTCGGGGGTTCGGTTTTCTCCGGAACTGATTTTTTGAACCTCATACGTCGAATCTCGAGGGGAGATCATTACACACAAACAACACACACAGTATAGACAAACACATTACACACATTTTTAACACACACACACACACACACACACACATATATATATATATATATATATATTTTATATATATATATATATATATATATATATATATATATTTAATTTTATTGTTACACGTTATTTTCAGGTCGGTAATTAAAATGAATAATTTAGAATATTATAAACAGAACATTTACATAAATAGTTTTGTCTATATAAATAACGAATTACATTAAAAGGCATTAAAATAATTTTTGGACTTTGTCCATTTCATCTGTGTGTCGGTATAATATATATATATATATATATATATATGTATATATATATATATATATATATATTTGCCTTGACCGTGATAGTGATTTTGCTAATATCGGCCAAACTCTGAGACAATAATGATGCTGATTGCGGGTTAAACAAAATATTTCTCAAAATCAAAAGAGTTATTCATCAAAATTTGAAGATTAAAATTTTCGTAAAATCCTAAATCAATTTATTTCGTAAATTTTGTTATATCTTCTGTTTTTATTTCATTTATTTAATTTTTATTTCCTTTTTTTTTATTTCCTTGCTTTTTTCTTTGTCACATCAACTGCAAATGAAGGACAAATAATGCATAAACTTTTCTATCTAGTTTCATTTTCACCCGCAAAAATAGGAATGACGTGAAGCTTTGACGTTTTAATGCAAATTTAGCAAAACTGAGACATAGTCTGATACCAAAATACAATTGTTCTTGGGTTTCTAAAAGATAGACAGATAATGGAAAATTTGAGATTGATCGATATATATATATATATATATATATATATATATATATACATATATATATAATAAATTAACAGTTTTCGATAGATAGATAGAATAGATAGATAGATTTTTAAAGCCTGAGATAGATTGATAGTGATATAGAGGATAGACAATGAAAAGAAAATCCAATATGGTTCCGCAGTCAAATAAAATATTCTATGAGAATATATCTTAAACTATATTCAGCTTTTCATTACTCAAACGAAGAGACCAATTGCCAATCTAGTAAAAATTTTGAGATCTTTTGTAAGATATTGTAAGATGAGCAGTTGAAAAATATAAAAAAAGATATTTTTTCTGCATTTTATTTAAAGAAGATGACCAAATAGAAATGTTAATGAACGAAAAGAATTAAAAAAATTAAAAATAGTTTTTTCTGACTCATCTAAATTTTATCGGTTATTTCAAAGCAGCAAATTATATTTTTATAGTAAGTATTTTTGAAGATACTAATGATAGATAGATAGATAGATAGATAGATAGATAATTAGCAGGTTAAGATATTTAAATAGATAATTAACTGGCTGAGATAGATAGATAGATAGATAGATAGATAATGAAAACCCTGAGATAGATCTTTAGTGATATAGAGGGATAGACAATGAAAAATCTCAGATATATAGATAGATATAACTGCCAAAAATAAGAAAGAAAGAAGCAACCTTAGAAATTGTACTAAATTAGCCACAAGTTCTCATCATTTTACAGTCAAAATGGTTCGATGAAACCGTAAGTTCTATGCTAATAATTTCCTCTTGCACTTCTCTATTGTGAAACTCTCTTCCGTCCTTTTGCTTTCCAGTCAACTTTGATTTTCAAAAGTTGAAATGCAATGTCTACCGCTTTCATTTGTCTTCTTAATACCTGTTCTTTTTATTGCCCTTTCACGTTAATAGAGATCTTGCTGAAATTCACCCAAACTAGGGAGATAATAATGATGCTGAGAGCGGGTCTAAAAATGAAATACTTATTGAAAATCACAAGAGTTATTCTCGAAATTTCAAGATTAAAATTTTCTTAAAATCTTAAATGAATTTATTTCGTAAATTTTCTTATATGTTCTTTTCTTTTATTTCATTCATTAAATCGTTATTTTCTTTTATTTATTTCTTGTTTTTTCTTCGTCACATCAACTGCAACTAAAAGACAACGCCCAATATGCATACACTTGTCTATCTAGTTTCGTTTTCACACGCAAAATGGGAATGACGTGAGGCTATGACGTTTCAATGCAAATTTGCGAAACTGAGTAGATAGATAGATAGATAGATAGATAGAATTTTTGAAGAGTCTCTGTTCGAGAACTCTTCAGCCTCCATTGTACATATGAGATTTAGTCGATATGTATGGGGTGTGGCGGAAATCTGTGAGACAGAGTGATATTAATGAGATATAAACATGGGGAGAAAAGGCCTGAGTAAACGAATAGAAACAGATGAAATACATGAATAGGTCCAAAATCTGATATCAAAAGATATTGAATGATCCACCACATAAAATGATAGGGAAGCTTTTTAAAAAGATTTATCTGTACTTATTTGTTATTTACAAATGTCAGATTTGAAATTGAAATTACGTCATTGATATCTGCGTCTGAATATAGACTTTTGCATTTTAAAAATGATTTATTTTAAATAAAGCAGAATCCATTATATGCACTGATGTATATATAAATTACTTTTTTTAAAAATAACAACAATTGTCTGTCTGCCAAATAAGTTGTTTTTTTTTTACATTTTTTCGAACAAGAATTCTTGTTATTACAAAACAGATATAATCAACTTTAATTAAAGGACACATGGTAAATAACATTTCAAATTAAAAATACAAACAGACATAAGCATTTTTAATTTTTTTTTTTTTAGGGTCTACCATATTTTATAGGGGAACCAGTATATTTAAGCAGTTCATATTATGGAAGTAAATAGTTCATAAGTAAATGTTTCTATCCATGATTCTCTAAAAGTAGAAAAAATATTTACCTTGCTTTTTTATCTGCCATTCTTTCAAAGTAATTGAATTATTGTCAGATACCAAAATACAGCTGTTTTCTCTCACGTCAACAGCAAACAAATGACAAGCTCAAAATGCATATACTTATATATCTAGTTTCGTTTTCCCACAGTAGGGAATGAAGCTAGACACAGAGAGAGAGAGAGAGAGAGAGAGAGAGAGAGAGAGAGAGAGAAATACTAAAATGCAACTGCTCCAATAATGGCTTTTGAAAATAGATAAACCAGAACGGAAAGTCAATACCGTATATGAAATTTGCAACTGTAGTGAAACATAAAAACAAAATGAAAATCGCCTTTGTGTGTAGATTAACGTTAGATAATCGATGATCTGAGTTCAAATCTTACTCTGGCCTGTTACTTTTAACTTCTCTTTATGTTTTCCTTGCGAAAGGCATGAAAGTATCATCCCCACTTACATATTGGTTAATTTTTTCTGTTTATTTCAAACCAAGCACGTTGCTAATACCACAAGACGCCTGGGGTTACTGAATGTGAAACAGAAGAAGATAATACAAAAAGAAAGAAAGAAAGTGTTGTGTATAATACGCATCAAATACAATTCAAATACATGCAAACTTTCCTAGAATATGCCTAAAACCACATAGAGAAATATTAATTATTCTATTTCTGTGCATAGTAATGCATCAAATACAAATTTAATGCGTCCAACATTTTTAGTATATGCTGAACATTCTAGAGAAAATAGTAATTATTCTGATTTTCTGTGTATAATACGCATCGAATTCAAATTTAAAGTTATCCAACATTTCTTAGTATATGCCTAAAAAAACCTATGCCGAAATCATACATCAAATACTATCGAGGAGTCTGCATTTTTTATTTTCTTCTGTATAATACGCATCAATTAAATTATGATGCATCCAGCATTTAGAAAATATGGCAAATTCCTGTGTATAATACAAATCAAATACAAGACTAACATTTGTTAGAAAATAACGAAAATCCTGTGGAGAAATATTAATTATTCTATTTCCTGTGTATAATACGTATCAAATTCAAGTCTAATGCATCCAGCATATCCTCGAAAATAACGAAGATCGTATAAAGAAATATTAATTATCCTATTTCCTGTGCATAATACTCATCTAAAACAAGTCTAATGCATCCAACATTTCTTAGAAAATAGAGTAAATCCTATAGATAAATATTAATTATCCTATTTCCTGTGTGTAAAACGCATAAAGTACAAGTCGGAAATGCAACAGTTTTTAGAAAATACAGAAAAACATATGGAGAAATATTAACTATAATATTTACTGTCTATAATACGCACCAAATACCATTCTAATAAATTTAACATTTCTTAGAAAGTAACGAAACTCCTTTGGAGAAATAATAATTATTCTACTTCCTGTGTATAATACACATAAAATACAGCTCTAATACTTCCAACATTTCTTAGAAAATAACGAAAATCACATGTTGAAATATAAATTATTCTATTTCCTGCATATAATACGCATCCAATACAAATCTAATACATCGAATATTTATTAGAAAACACAGAAGGTCCTATGGAGAAAAGATAATTAATGTATTTCCTAAGTATAATACGTAACAATTACAAGCCTCATACATCCAACATTTCTGAGAAAATACCGAAATTCCCATGGAGAAAGGCGAATTATTCAATTTCCTGTGTACAATACGCATCAAATAGCAGTCTAATACATCGAAAATGCCTTCGAAAATAGCGAAAATTATATGGGGGAATAATGATTATACTATTTTTTGTGTATGATACGCAATAAATTCATGTCTAATACATCCAACTTTTCTTAGAAAATCCTATGGAGAATTATTAATTATTCAATTCCCTATGTATAATACGCATGAAATTAAAGTGTAATTCATCCCAAATTCCTAGAAAATAAAATAAATCCTATTGAGAAATATTAATTATTATATTTATTGCGTATAATACGAATCACATTCAAGTCTAATACATCCAAATGTCCTTGAATATAAAAAAAATCCTAGGGAGAAATATTAATTATTTTATCACCTGTGGGGATACGCATCAAATACAAGTTTAATACGTCTAAGATTCTTACAAAATAACGAAAATCCTAAGGAGAAATATTAATTATAATATTTCCTGTGTATAATACGCAGCAAATACCAATTTCATACATACAGCATTTCTTAGAAAAAGCCCCCAAATTCTATTTTCTATGTATAATACGGATCAATTACAACACTAAAACATCCGAGATTTCTTCAAAAATACTGAAAATCCTATGGAGAAATATTCATTATTTATTTCCTGTGTATAATACGCATCAAATAAAATTCTAATACATCCAACATTTCTTAGAATATATTGAAAACCCTTTGGGGAAATATTAATTGTTCTCTTTCCTGTGTCTAATACGTATCGAATGCAAGATTCTTTTATACAAAATTTCTTAAAAATTACCGAAAATCCTATGGAGAAATATTAATTAATATTCTATTTCTTGTGCATAATACGCATCAAATAAAATTCTAATGCATCCAACATTTCTTAGAAAATAACGAAAACCCTTTGGGGAAATATGAATTTTACAATATCCTGTGTATAATACGCATCAAATATAAGTCCAATCCATCCAACATTTCTGAGAAAATACCGAAAATCCTATGGAGAAATAATAAATATTCTATTTCCTGTGTATAATAGGTTTCATATACAAGTCTAATACATCCCACTTTTCTTAGAAAGTTACGAAAATCCTATGGAGTAATAATAATGATTCTATTTTCTTTGTGTATTACGCATCGAATACAAATCTAATTCAACGTACATTTCTTGATAAATAACGCAAATACAGTGGAGAAATATTAATTATAATACCGATACAAAATAGTATATACCGAACATCCGATGAAGACATTTTAATTATTCTAATTCCTGTGTATACTACGCATCAAATGCAAGTCAATTACATCTAACATTTCTTAGAAGATAACGAAAATACTAAGGTGAAATATTAATTATTCTATTTTATCTATTTAATACGCATCAATTTCATGCCTTATACTTCTATGGAGAAATGTTAATTATTCTATTTCCTGTGTATAACACGCACCAAATACAAATCTAAAACAATATTTCTTAGAAAACGCAATGGAGAAATAATAATTAAACTAGCTCTTGTGTATAAGACGCATGAAATGCAAGTCGAACACATCCAATATTTCTTGTAAAAAATTAACATTTTGTGATTATATTTCCCATGTATAATACGCATCAAGTACAATCTATTATATCCCGCATTTCTTAGAAAATAATGAAAATCCTATCGGGAAATGTTGGATTATTTACATTATTCGAATTATTGTCCTCATCTTTGTTGCCATATTTATCACGTTTCGTCGTTATAAGCTTCTGTTCCTTCTGTATAATACACATCAAACACGAGTCTAATAAATCCAACATTTCTTAGAAAATTCTATAGAGAAATATTAATTATTCAATTTCCTCCTTATAATACGCATCAAATATATGTCTAATATATCCAACAATTCATGGAAAAATCTATGGAGAAATATTCCTTATTCTATTTTCTGTGTATAATAGTCATCAAATACAAGTCTAATACATTTGAAATTCATAGAAAATTCCGCAAATCCTATGAAAAATTAATAATTATTCTATTTCCTCTTTACAAGACGCATTAAATACAAGTCTAATTCATCCGACATTTCTTTGAGTATAAACACAAACCTATGTAGAAATATTAATTATTCTATTTCCCCTTTACAAACAAATACAATCTAATACATTTCTAAGAATACACTGAAAATCCGATGTAAAAATATTAATTATTCTATTTCATGTTGTATAATACGCATCAAATACAAGTCTATTATCTCCCACATTTCTTAGAAAATAAGAAAAATCTTAAGAAGAAATATTAATTATTCTATATACTCTGTTTTATATGCATCAAATGCTTGTCTAATACATCCATGGCGAGTATTAATTATTTCAATACCTGTGTATAATACGCATCAGATGCAAGTTTACTTAGAAAATAACGAAAATCCTAAGGCCAAAAAATAATTATTCTATTTCCTGTGAGTTCTACACTTCAAATACAGATTTAATATTTCCAATATTTCTTTGATAACGAAAATCCAATGAAGAAATAAAAATTATTCTATACTGTAAATCCTATGGAGGAAGAAAAATAAGTCAACTTCCTGTGCATAATACGCATGAAATGCACGTCTAATACATCAGACATTTCTTCCAAAACACCGATAATCCTATGCAGAAATATTACTTATACAAATTCCTGTGTATAATACGCAATGCATACTTGTCTAATGCACCTCGCATTTCTTAGAAAATGACGAAAGTCTTAAGGAGAAATATTAACTATTGTTTCTCCTGTGTATAATGCGCATGAAATACCAGCTTAATTCATCCATCATTTTTTAGAAAATAACGAAAATCCTATGCAGAAATATTAATATATAATACACAGGAAAATGAATAATGAACACTTATCCATAGTGTTTTCGATATTTTCCGAGAAATGTTAGATATATTACACAAGTAATTGATGCGTATCATACAAAAGAAATAGGATAAATAATATTTCCTCATGAGTTTTTCTGTATTTTTCATGAAATGTTGGATGTAATAGAGAAATAATGTTATATTTGATACGCATCAAATTCAAATCTAATGCTTCTAACATATCTTGAAAATAATGAAAAAACCTATGGATAATTGCACATTATTCAATTTCTTGTGTATAATGCGCACCAAATTCAAGACTGATATATCCCACATTTCTCACAAAATAACGAAAATCCTAAGCATAAATATGAATTATTCTATTTCCTTCAAATTCAAGTCTATCCAACATATCGTAGTATACACAGAAAATCTATGAAGAAATATTAATTATTCTATTTCATATGTATAATACGCATCAAATCCCAACACAGCCCAATCCAATATTTGTGAGATAAGAACATCCTATAGAGATATATTAATTACTCTATTTCCTGTGTTTAATAGTCATCAAATACAAATCAAATACGTCCAACATTTCTTAGAAGATAACGAAAATACTAAAGAGAAAATAGCGATAATCCTAAGAAGAAATATAAATTAGTCTTTTTCTGTGTATAAAACGCATCAAATACAAATCTTATACATTCACATTTCTTAAAAATAACGAAAATCTTGTGGAAAAATATTAATTATTTCCTTTCATACGAAGAATACGCACGAATTACAAGTCTAATTGATCGAGCATTTCTTAGAAACTAAAGATAATCCTAACGAGAAATCTTATTTTTCTTTCTCTGTGTATACTACGCAACAAATGCAAATCTTATACCTCCAACATTTCATAAAAAGTAACGAAAATTCCGTGGCAAAAACATTAATTATTGTATTTCATAGGAATAATACAGACCAATGACAAGTCTAATATATCCAGCATTTTTTAGAAAATAACGATAATTCCAAGGAGAAATATTAATGTCTCTTTTCTATGTATAATACGCATCAGATACAAATCTTATACCTCCAACATTTCTTACAAAATAACGAAATTCCTGTGGAAAATTATTAATTATTCTATTTCAAACGAACACAAAATATTTTTTGTATAATACGCATCAGATACAAATCGTATATGTCAAACATTTCTTACAAAATAATGAAAATCTTCTGGAAAAATATTAATTATTCTACTTCCTGCGAATAAGACGCACTACTTACAAGGCTAATACATCCAGCATTTCTTAGAAAATAACAATAATCCCAAGTAGAAATATTAATTACTCTTTTTCTATGTATAATATGCATCAGATACAAATCTTATACATCCAACATTTCTTACAAAATAACGAAATTCCTGTGGAAAATTATTAATTATTCTATTTCAAACGAACACAAAATATTTTTTCTTTGTATAATTCACATCAGATACAAATCTTATACGTCAAATATTTCATACAAAATGATGAAAATCCTATAGAAAAAAATTAATTATCCTATTTCCTGAAATTAAGACGCACTAATTACAAGTCTAATACATCCAGCATTTCTTAGAAAAGAACGATAATTTTAAGGAGAAATATTAATTATCCTAAAATTTATTCCTGTGTATTAAGAACTACAAAGGACAGGAAACCGTGGAGAGCCATGATTACCAATCTCCTGAAGGACACTGCACATAGAAAAAAGTTCACCCAATTCATCAAAAAAATGACAGCAGATATGAAATTTATATTTTGTTAAGTCTTATATTTTCACATGTGAATCTTGAATATATTTTTCAAATTGTTATTATTGTACTTTGCTCTTTCATCTCCAGCTTCATAAACATCTTTAAACAGTCTGTCATTGTCATAACAAAGACACTACCACCTAACATTGCAAGTGCAAGAGAGATAAACACAAGACATGCAAACATTACAAACAGAAAATATTCAAATATGTGTGATGTATTTTATATATAGATTATGGCTATCATTTGTTTTGTTTCTTTTTCATTTGTGTGTTCACAAGAACAAGGTGATTTTCTAGTCATAACTTAGATATGGCACAAAGCTGAAAGTATGGGGCACCCAGTGAGGATCAAACTCAATATTCAGTCATAACTAATTTAGCAAGAAAAAACTTTTCCACCATTATACCACATTGAAGTGTCCATGTTCACAAGTATATGAATACACAATCAAGTTTCTCTTTAAAAAAAGATGCTTCACTCATCACAAATAATTTTTGTCTTTTTTAAAAAGGAATTTTAAGAAGTATTTAAAAATGAATACTCAACTAAACATCTTTTTCAGAACTTTACTGTAAGCATACAAATCCAATTGAACTTGTTTTTTGAGGATGCCGAAGTTCCAAATTATTTTGTTACCAAACGTAAAAAATGCTTCAGATTATATAGTTTTTTAATGGCTTATCAACCTACATTGGGCTGCTTATAGCCAAAATATATTTTGAATTCTAAAAATAATTGTATTAACAATTTTTTTTAGAATAACAAGGATTTTTCATATAAGTCCTACTATTTAACCCATATCTGAGGAGAGAAGATGGATTTATATCTTTGTCACAAGTATTTATACATAAGTAAATGTAATGAACCTGACTGGAGTTCAAACTCTGCTTTCCAATTTCTCATTCCAATTCCTTATCCATTACACCACCTGCACATCCCTTCAGATTACAGAAATAAGTAAAATCAGGTATGTCCCAAATAAGAACCCTTTTTACAAAGTAATAAATTATTTTATCTTTATCTCAAAAGAGTGCCTTTGATTATAGAGTTGTCTCGGACATAGGACATATATACAACACCAAAGCCAAATGTAATGATGAAATATAGTTCAAGGATATTATAAAATTATGTCATTTTTGTCTCATTTAGTCTTCAAGGGCCAAATTTCAAGGCAGCATCATGCAGAACAGTCTTGCTTTTTAGTTTATATGGACAATATTAAAGATATCAGTTTTGAGATATGAGGAAAATATTTGTATATTATTCCTACTAGACTATATCATTGTAACATTGGTATAATCCAAACTGTACTTATCGTTACTGGAACAAAAGATACAGCCATTTTGTTAATGCTAAGCCTAGTTTAAGCCCAAAAAGCAGTCATTTAAAATTTAGCCAAATGTATTACGTCATATTTTTAATTGTCAAACCACTAATGCTGAAGTAAAGCCAACAATAACAAAGGAATATGAAAAAAAGTAAAATTTCTTTTTATTGTTATTACATAATGCATATGACATTAGATGATTTAAATAAATACCAAGTTGATTAATTCTAATATAATGTATTTCCACAACAGATTTCTCTGTATATTATTGTTTTGTTAGAGAAGAAAAGTGACCTGACTGCATAATGCTATTGAGAGACCAAGCCATTAGTCTCAAAAGCAAACTACAAATAACAAAGCAGTAGGCTACTGACGATTACAAGCATTGCATAAAACCTTTTCATCAATCAAATCAGTTCTTAAACTATTCAATTATGGGAATTTTCGATCATTGCTTAATAAAGGAACATTCTACAACTGCTCCACAGTCTAATTTACCAAGCTTTCAGAATTATTCTTCGGGCATCTTACTTATAAAGACAACAGCAGGAGTAGACGAAATGTAAGAAAGGATTATGTGAATATCTTTCTTAACCAGAGAAGTTTTCAAATGCTTTTGTAAGGGTTTTGTTATTAAACTGAATCAATAAGAACAGTCAATGCTTCCTCAATGAATACTGCTAGTGTTTTTATTATAATCAGAAAAAGACATCCTGAAATAACAGTTTAGAATATAGTAACAAATTAGAATTATATTTAGGTGTTAAGCTAACATGTCTATGAGAAAAATACAAACATCCCATTTATCAAAACAAGATAAAAGTATTACAAGCATTTTTTAAGAAAAATAATGTAATAACCATTTTGCTGTATATCTGAAATATTTTTTTAAATTCAATATTTTATAGAATCCTGTTCTTTTAATCTCACTTCTCCTCATTAAAGTCTTCTTTCACTCCCAGTAACCCCATGCAGCCTACTGGCATTATTGCCTTGTCTTGGGATGAAATGATTTTAAAAAAAAAAAAAAAAAGTGATTTTATTAATATTTTAGTTATTTTTTCTTATTTGCTTCTGTACCAGGTTGTAAATCCATACAAAACAATTTGACAAAGTGATAATGTTTTCGTCTTTTAGAGACATTTGAAATTCAATATAAACAGGAATTTGATATTACCATGTTATTTTTAAAGAGAGTTTGACTTTATCAAATGCTCAATTGAAAAACCAATGGAAATTGTCATCAAAAATATTACAGTGATTATCACACCTGAAGAACTAATTATTACAGGAAAATATTACAGTGATTAGTATCACACATAAAAAATTGATTACTGTTAAATCTAAATCTAATATTCAAGCTATTTTAGCTGTTTATGAAAGGAGTTTGAATTTTTTTTTAAATTATACAAATATTTTCTTATAATTGTATAATGACAGAATAATGAAAGATTTGACAGAAAAAGTACACAACACATATCAAAATAAACACAAAAGTTTCAGGATTCTAAATCTGGTACTCAACAGTCTACTTCCTTCTCAATTACAGTATTTGAATTAGGGCATATATACCTACCTCACAGAAACTTCTTGGTTGCTTTCTTAGTCATGTGCTAGTTGCCTCATCATTAGAAAACCAGTCCTCTGAGTGTATCCTTCATGGTCAACAACCACCATCTGCTCCTTCATAGTTTCTGTTAGTATTCTGGGAGTCTACTTTGTACAGAGCTTTGAGTAACCAAGAGGGCATAAGGAAATTGTAGGCACTACCATAGTTTCTGAAGGCTTTCAAAAAAAAAATTGATTCTTTCAAACAACTATAATAAGAACATCACATTGACTTTATCCTCATTCACAGCAGTACTAAAGTCAGTTTAAAATTCTCACTAAGATTGCCATTAACTCTACTGAACCATCTCCTTACAATGCTTTTATCAAGTAAAACCTTCCCTAAAACACACTGATCTCCTGAAAATGATTGCAGCATTTTCTTTTTGTTGTTGTTGACCTCTATCACAGCTTTTTGTTTTGTATTTTAGAAGTAAATTAAAATAGGTATTTCTTTTAGACTGCCTCTTATAGAAAGTAAAGCCAGAAATAGGAATATAATGCAACCAACAATTAAATGTCAATTCTGATAATAAAATAGCACAAATACAGTATAAATTGTTTAGGATTTATACAGAGAATCAACAATCTTTAAGAGAAAAGATGAAGTGCCACCAAAATTGATATTATCAGATACCATTAAAATTACAAAACAAAGCAATTTTTCATGTACTTAAAATTACACATTAATCTATTCAGGCTTCTGTCTGTTCTGTTTGGTAACCTATGTATTCTGAAGCAAACCATTTATTCATTCTATGAAAGTAGATTGTTCTCATTCTGCTGCAATGTTACTTTTCCTTGTTCCACTGAAGCATAGTATATAACATTCACTACTTGACACAGGGACTGATATACAATTAATGTCTTTATCCTCTAGAACAGTGATTCTCAATATTTGGTCCCGAGGTCCATGTCATGGGTCCTTACCTATAACTACAGAATGAACTCTTCCTAACACTATATATACTATGCCTCTCAAGAGAGAGGGACAAATCGAGTCAAGCCAATAGTAGTTCACTCCAAACCAGACTGACAGTCATACTAACACCTTCCACATATTGTATTATTATTTTGTGTAATATACCTTCGTTATTTCTACTCTTGTGTTTGTACTGTTCTTCCTTGGTCCCAACCTGGACCATAACAGTGGCGACAAGGATATTGAAGAAACAAATTCTACGCGGAGGATATAAAAAGAACCTTTCTGCTATCAGTCGTGTCCATAACAGAGGGAACGGAGATATTGAGAAAAAAAGAAAAAAAAAATGTTCTATTTAACGAAGATAAAAGATAAAAAACTTTTGGACACCAACCATAAAATTAATAATAAAATTTTTTCGCAAGACAAACAGACGAATTTTACCTGTCATTGCTAGAATAGAAAAATCGTTAATTCTATGCAGGAAAATTTTTCCTCTTCTCGTACCAAAGTTCCAGAATGACAGACGAAACAAAGACCTGAAGTCTACACTATTGAAAAAATGAAAAAAAAAAAAAAGGAAAAGACAGACTAGGCTTCGAAGAAAAACAATTAGAAATTCAACAGAAAAATGAAGAAAAGCAACTCAAACTACAAGAATTACTACTACGGGCAGTAACAAATAAAGGACAAAATTCTGAAAATGAAGCGGCATTTTCTCAAAAATGCTATATGGAGCTCAATCAAAGACTTCACTTATGCACCGGATGAAGACAAACCTTCACGGCTTACTTCAGAAAATATGAAGATTCATATGAGTTTGATTGCAGGAATTGGTCAGACACGAAAAAAGTATGTCTACTACTGAGGAAACTAGGGTCAAGCAAATACACTAAATTCGTAGACTATATCATACCGAGGAAAACGAATGAGTTGACTTTCAGGGAAGCCGTGAAACTTTCAATGGAATTATTTAGTTTGAACACTTCACTATTTCACAAAAGGTGGAAATGTTTAAATTTAACAAAAAAGGATAGCGAAGGCTATATAATATTTTCCCATAGTAAACAAACACCGCCATGACTTTAAAAAAGTTATCTGAACTCAGCCCTTTTTTAAAAGTTTGATATTTGTCCAAGGCCTGGTTTCAACTAAAGATGTGGAGATCAGACGAAGAATTCTAACAAAACTGGGGAATGAACCAAAACTGACGCTACAAAAAATTGGCTGAGGACTGTCAGAGATATATAAGTGTAAAAAAGGACTCGAAAAGATATCGAAGAGACTGGTATCACTCACATACAAAAAGTACAACAACAAACACATTTTTTCCCTCCTCAAAAACAAACCAAACCAATTATTTTACTACAAAAGTCAAATGAAACCTCAGAAGAAACCACCACCCAATCCATGCTATTGTTGTGGGACTTTTCATTGATACAAATATTGTCCATACCGCTATAAGACTTGTCTGTCATGCAATAAAGTGGGACATAAAAGTTCACACTATAGAACAAAGAAAGAAAACAAAAGCCGAGTAAGAGTTACTAGAACTGACCAAGCAGACGGGATAAATATACGAAAATACGTACAAGTAGAAATGTTAAACAAAAAAATCAGATTACAATTAGATTCTGGATCAGATTTAACCATTATTAACTTACAGACATGAAAGAAATTAAACAAAGTGACCATTTTGAAAACAAATAAAATAGCCAGGTCGGTAACAGGAAGAAAAATCAAATTTGAGGGCGAGATTATCACAAAGGTGACGTTCAACCTACTTCTGAGACGACAATAAATTGCCTTCACGTGCTGTTTTTCATGTTTCAGAGTGGTTGATTGTTTAGTCACCGATAATGAGACACAATTTACATCTGCGGATTTTCAAGAATGTTGTGAAACTTTTCAGGTGAAATACATCAAATCTCCGCTATATCACCCAAGGTCGAACTGGCAAGCGGAGAGGTTTGTAGATACATTTAAAAGAGCACTAAGGAAAGCTTATGACGCCAACAGAAAAAGGCTTTACAACAATTCTTACAAGTGTATAGAATTACATCGAACATGACGACGGCATCGGCATTATCACCGGCGGAAGTAATGTTTGGTCGAAAAATTAGATCGGTATTCGACAAATTACTGCCAAAGCAGACAAAGCAATCACTAATGTCGTTTATAGCAAAAAAAATTTAGCCCAGGGAGAAAGTTTTTTTATTATGTTCAAAACAACACATCCTATTGGGAGCCAGGTACAATAGAGAAACGAATCGGGAACGTGATTTACATAATTCAGGGTCCGAAGTTCTCGCATAAAAGGCACTTAAATCAGATGAGAAAGAGGCTGTTAGAGGATTCTAACGGTGTACCTCAGGAAGAGGAGGAAGTAATGGACAAATACTGACACCTTCAATATGCAAAGGCCTCAACCAATTTCAGAACCGCTGAAATCAAACAGAAAAAAAAAAATTTACAAAGTCTTTGATGATTAATCCGAAGAGGAAAAATGTTAAAGACCCTGTGAGGTAAAAAAACATGGGAGGGGTTGGGGTCATGCGTCCTTACTTAGATCGACAGAATGAACTCTTCCAACGCTATGTATACTACGCATCTCAAGAGACACAGACGGTATTTGAATCGAGTCACCCGCAGAGGTAAACAGGCCCTGAATCCGTCATTTTCTGTGTATAATACGCATCAAGATTAAATATAATACATCCAATATTTCTGAGATCAAAAATACTAAGTAGAAATCATTATTTTTATAATACGCTTCAAATTAAATTATGATGCATCCAATATTTCTTAGTATATGAAAAAAACCTAAAAGAAAATAGTAATTACTCCCTTTCCAGGAGTAAAAGGTCGAAGATAAGAAATATTCATCAAACATCTTTTAGAAAGTGGCAAAATAGAATGACTTTTATTCAATTTTCTGTATAGTACGCATTAAGATTAAATAAAATCCATCCAATATTTCTCAGAAAATAAATACTAAGGAGAAACAATTATTTTTATTTTCTCCTGTATATTACGCATCAAATTAAATTATGACGCATCCAATATTTCTTACTATCTGACAAAAACCCTAAAGAGAAATAGTAATTACTACATTTCTAGGGAATAAGAGGCGTGAAAGACAAGAAAAATTGATCAAACATCTTTTAGAAAGTGCTAAAAAAGCAGGACAAAAGAATCATTCAATTTTCTATGTATAATACGCATCAAGATAAAATTTATTCCATCCAATATATCTGAGAACATAAATACTAAGGAGAAACAATTATTTTTTTTTTCTCCTGTAATACGCATCAAATTAAATTAAGATACATCGTATAATTCTTACTATATGATAAAACCCTATAGAGAAATAGTAATTGCTACATTTCAAGGGAAAAAGAGGCGTCGAAGACAAGAAATATTCATCAAACATTTTTTAGAAAGTTCCAAAACTTGCAGAACAAAAAAAAATTATTCAATTTTCCGTGTATAATACGCATCCAGATTAGATATAATCCATCCAATATTTCTGAGAACAAAAATACTAAGGAGAAATCATTATTTTTCATTTTCCTCTGCATAATACGCATCAAATTTTATTCCAATATTTCTTAGTATATACCAAAAACCCTATGAAGTAATATTAATTACTTTATTTCCAGTGTATAAGATGTGTCAAACATAAGAAGCATTCCTCGATAAATATGCATCAGATACTTTGTATTTGATGCGTATTATATATAGGAATTGCTATGATTTTTATTTTTGCAAAGTTATTTATTTCTTTTAGAAATGCTCTATGTATGACACTTGTGTTTCTTGCGTATTATACAGCGAAAATATGGCTGTTGATATTTCTCCTGAGGAATTTCTTTTTTTTTCTAAGAAATGTTGTTTGTATTAGACGAGTGTATGAGGCGTATTATACACAGTAAATAGAATAACAAAATTTCACCATAAGATATTCAGCATTTTCTAAAAACGTTTGAATGTATTAGATGTGTATTCGATGCGTATTATACATAGGAAATACAATAAAAAAATTTTCATTAGAATTTTCCTTAATTTCTCAGTAAAGTCGTATGTATTATACTTGTAATCGAAGCGTATTATGAAGAGGAATGAAATACTATATCTTTATATCATTTCCGGTATTTTTTGAGAAATGTTGAATGTATTAGATTTGTATGCGATGCTTATTATACCTAGGAATTGGAATAATTAATATTTCTTCATAGGATTTTAGTCATTTTCTAAGAAATGTTGGTTGTAGTGGAATTGAATTTCATGCGTATTATACACCGAAAGTAGAATAATTAATATTTCTTCATGGCATTTTCAGTATTTCTAGAAAATTTTGGCTGTATTTGACTTCTATTTGATGTGAATTATCCACAGGTTATAGAAACATTTTATTTTCTCTATTAATTTACGTCATATATATGAGGTTTTCGATGCATAAGAATCAATGCCTATTATATACAGGAAATAAAATAATTAATATTTCTACATAGTATTTTCGAAAATTTTCTAAAAAATTTGGTTGATTTAGACTTGTATTTGATATGTATTATACAGAGAAAATAGAATAATTGTTATTCCTCCATAGGATCTTTTTTATTTTCTACGAAATGTTGGATATATAATTAGTATTTCTCCATAGCATTTTCGTTAATCTACACGTAATTTTGGATGCATTACATTTGTATTTGATGCGTATTAAACACAGGAAATAGAATAATTAATATTTCTCCACAGAATTTCAGTTAATTTCTACGAAATGTTGGATGTTTTTCACTTGTGATTGATGCATGTTATAATCAGTAGACTAAGTAATACTTTTCCATAGGAATTTCGGTATTTTCTACGAAATGTATTATTAGACTTGTTATTGTGAGACCGGAAACTACCTACACAATAGACTCTTCCAGGCCTATATTAAGTAGGCGACATAGCACTCTAGAGTGACAGACAGTGACTTTTGGGCCATGGGTCTATGGGAGAGGCTGTCGGTATCCTTACCCCGGCCATGTTTAATTCAGGTAAACAACCCTAATCGGACTTCTCGATGGCTCTCTGGTTAGCTACTTTAAATGTGCGTGGCCTGAGGTCCAAGTCTCGCAGGGCGAGGCTCTCTCGTGACCTTCAGCGCCTTGGGTGAATGTTTGTTGTGTGCAAGAGACCCGGTTTTCTTCTCATGACCGTGAGGATATACTGTCTAAGGGGTTCGCCTTTTATTCAGCATGTTTTGATGGTCGTTCGAGGGGTGTCTCTTGGCTCGTGAGCAGGTCTTTGAAGGCTGCATGTTCCCCTGTTTTCGCAGATCCGGCGGGCAGGCTTTGTGTGCTGGATGTTACTATAAAGGATAAGGCTTTACGTCTCATTGGGGTTTATGCGCCCAATAGCCATGCTGAGCGGCCTGCTTTGTTTCGGCAGATCGAGCCGTTTTTGACGACTTCTCGTCAGGTAGTCTTAGCGGGGATTGGAATGCCGTCCTTGACCCCGATATAGATCGTATAGGTAAAAAACCGGGTACTAACAATCCTGATGTGAAGGCATTTCGGGACTTTATCGGCAGGCTTGATCTTGTCGATAAGTACCGGAATGAGCACCCTCAGGAGGTAGCATGGACTTGGACAACTAGTGGCAACTCGGCTCTGGCACGCTTGCGAGCTACCTGGACCGAGTGTTAGGAGAGTCGATGTAGGGCTCTTAGGGTGTCCAATTTTCCATTATATAGTTTATACGGATCATAGGCTTGTCCGGGTCCGTGTAAACTTAGATAAACCTAAGGTTAGGATGGCTGGTTACTGGAAATTTAACTGTTCATTATTTGGTGAGCAAGATTTCCGGGACCAGCTGCTACCTAATAATTCAGAGGGAAATTGACGGGGGCGGTTGTGGGAAACGCCTGGTGGGGGCAAATTAAAATCTCCAAATTTAGAACGTTTGCTGCCGATTTTTAGTCGTCGACTCAATCTAGATAGATTAGCGGCGCAAACGGTTTTAGAAGAAATGGTCGATCGGGCCGTTAAATCCCGTGTTAGTGGGGACATAGTTTAGCTAAGGCAGAGTTGTCCTCCTTGCCTATCAAGAAGGATCAGAATGTCTTCTGACGAATATGGCCGCTGAATTGCGTGCAGAGGAAAATCGGAACGCGGCTAAGCGACATATAGCGTGCGTCGTTGCCGGATAAGCGGACCGTGACTACAAACGCGGTCATATGCGAGGCCTTTCGGGTTTACTTTCAGGATCTTTTCACCAGGGGCCCAGTCTGAGCTCTGCTCAGTTCGACGCCCTATTTGGCTGACTTTCCCTGCCTCTGAGGCAGCTGAAGCGGCTAGGTGCGAGGGTCCCATTACAGAGTCGGAAATCTGGGAAGCGCTGAAGCAGGTTGGCCTGGATAAGTCTCCGGGACTAGATGGTCTTCCTACGAAGTGTACTTGAGGCTGTCGCCCGTTTTTGTTCCTTTGTTGCAACTGATTTTCAACCACTGGATGAAGCAGGGGTCTTTACCTCAACGCTTCACCAGGGGTGTGATCAAGTTGCTGCGTAAGGACAAGAACGGTGGGGATGGGTTAGGGAACTTTTCGCCCTTAACGATGTTAAATACTGACTTAAAGATTTTGGCGAAGATCTTAGCCAACCGTTTGCAGCTTGTCCTGTTTCGTCTGATTGGCCCCGAACAGACTTGTGCTGTGAAGGGCAGGACTATTCAGGATAACCTTTATATGGTACGCTTGATCTTAGAACAAGTCGACAGTGAAGCCGCGCTGATCAATTTAGATCAGTCCCAAGGCCTTCGATAGGGTTGACCATCGGTTTCTGGGCTGTCCTGTCGGCGGCCGGTTTCGGATCCGACTTTCGCTCCTGGATCCGACTTTTGTATCTCGACCCCGGTGCGCAGGTGGAAGTGAATTGGGTTAGATCGGAGCCATTTCGTATTGTCTCGCTCCATTCGTCAAGGTTGTCCGCTATCGCCTTGCTTTACGTTCTTGCGTTGGAACCATTTCCTTCACCAAGTTAAAGGCGAATCCGGTCCTGCGCGGAATTTCCCTGCCTGGGGCTTCCACCTCAGCCAGGTATTCTGCCTATGCTGACGACGTTTCGGCTCTTGTGTCGAAGCAGAGCCGAGATTGACGAAGTCAGCAAAGATATCAGTGGGTATGAGATGGTGACGGGGGGCCAAGATCAACCGTGATAAGTCTGTGGGCTTGCGGTTGGGTGCGTGGAAGGGGTTTCTCTTCCCGGACCTTTCCTCTGGACGGATGGGCCGATCAAGATACTCGGCGTCTGGTTCGGTCCTGATCTCCAGTTGGAAATGAACTGGTCGGAGGTACAAGGAAGGCCGAGATCGCAGGTAATCTGTGGTCTCGGAGGAGACTTTCCCTGAAGGGAAGGGCGGAAATGTATTTATTTCACACATCTATCCGATCCTCCTACCGACTCTCTGCTTCCACTCCCGTATGTCCGACTAATGTCATTAGTCAAAACCTTGTTCTCTTTCTTGTGGAGAGGCAAAGCCCCTATGGTATCTCGCGAGGTCTGTTTTTGTCCTTCCCTCTGAGGGCGGTCTGGGTATGCCTAGCATTGAGATTCGTCAATATATGCTTCGCATTACCTTTCTAGACCGAATGTGTCGTGGGTCGAATGAGGAGGGTGCCTTTTGGAAAGAAGACGTCCGAAACATTTCCGTCCGTGAGAAGTGTGCACTCGTGCGAAGAAGAGGCCGGCCGTACACCAAGTTCAATTTGCTCCTTTATCGTGAATGTCGTTGCTCTGAAAATCCTCTTACGGACGTCGGATGGCCTCTCGAACGCCCAAGCGTTGTCTCGTAAGGCATTTATTGTTAGGGGTCGTACAAGATAATCTGATTGGCGAGCTCGGTCTTACAAAAAGGAGCTCGCTCGATATGGCCTTAAAACCTGGGTTGAAATGCCTCAATAACGATGAGGGCATCACTCACCTGGCTGATGATTCGTGGGGCCCTCTGGGTCGGCAAGAGACTTTTGTTCAGCAGGCTTGGAGAAATATCCAGAACTGTCGTCGCTGTGCAGGGGAAGTCGAGACCATTGGTCAAGCCTTCTTTCAGTGCAAAGACGGTAGTGCCGTTGTGCAAGTTTGTTGGAGGCCTCATGGTTCGCATGTTGCAGGGGAAAGTTTTTGTCCTGGAAGCCAGTTTGTTTGTAGCAATGTATGCCGCAGATGACGAAGGCTGAACACTATGTGTTCTGTTGCTTACCCAGGGGTTATGAGAGTCGTGATTTGGACGACGCGTCAGAGGGATTCTATGAGGGCGAGAGGTTCACTTCTTCCCAACTGATCTTGTTCTTTAAAATCAAGAAAGTCAAGATCAAGACGGAAAGGCGGCGGCTCACCTCATCATAATTCAAAAAAAGGTGGGTGAATTTTTTGGCATCTGGATGCTGGTTAGGCATTGGATGATTGGGTACAGTTTCCTGGGTTCATCATAAGCAACCCATCCCGAAATTAGGTTAGCTTAGGTTCTGTCTGGTTTTTGATTTTTAGTTTTCCTTCTTTTCAGTAAACTTAGCTAGGGTGTGTTTTTGCCCATTGGTCCTTTTATCTCTGTCCCCATTTTTTCCTTTGTTTAACTCCCCATCCCCTCCCTCGTTTAGGTGGTCAGTGATGTCAGTTCTCTGGTGGATGCAGGGGCGCCTTTCGTTTTCGTGTGTGTGTTTTTCGTATTTGTTGTTGTGTATGAATGAGTGTGTGCCTGTGTGAATGCTTGGGAGGAATGAATGTCCTTCATTTACATAAGTCCCGCATCGATTTCGTCCGTTAACTGATATTTCTGCCATATTCAAAAGTTTGTGGGGGGATTTTATTACTAATACTATTTTCTTTGGTTTCTTGTAAATATTTTTTTGTCATTTTGTATTGTATTCATTTTTTTTTTAAATTGTTGTTTTATGCCCCCCACAGACAATATTTGTACATAAAAGGGAGAATTTAGGATTTTCATTGAGTCAAAGAATTGGTTTGTAGTATGAAAGGTATGGATAAATGTGTTGTTTTGGTGAAAGGAATATTGTTTTTTTATGATAGGGTCAGTGGTTGTGGCTAGCTAAGTTTTTATACTAAGACAAGTGATGACCGTCCTTTACTAACCCCCATTTTGGCCTTGTGCCACATTTTGTACATAGTACAATAAATAATGACAGACAATTCTTTTTTCTGGTTATTTTTGACTTTTTGCTGATAACTCTTAAAAGAAAGTCGTTCAAATTTTAGTATGTTGCCCTTTGGAACTGCATTTTGTTTAAAACTGTTTATTTTATTTGTATAATTTTTACCTTATTGTAAAAGTTTTTTGATTTTTTCCTTTTACTCTTGAATTTTATTTTCACCCATCCTTTAATTTTTTACTTTTTATTCTTTTAATCTAGTTTTCCTATTTGATTTCAATTTTTACTCCCTTTAATTTTTAACTCGTTTTTCTTTTTATTCTAGTTTACCTTTTTGAATTTCGTCTTTTCTCCTTTAATTTCCACAGTTTTTTTCTTCTCAATTTCTATTATTTAATTTTTTCATTCTAGTTTTCCGTTTTAATTGTCATTTTCTTTATTTTCTTCGTGTTCGTTATTCCCGTGTTTCCACCTCAACAATTTTTTTAATTTATTTATTTAATTGTTTTCATCCTTTCAAATTTTACGTGTTTTTATATTTTAATCGTTTTAATTTATTTGTTTATTTTCTTTTGTTTATTTGTTCGACTCGCTTAGGGTCATTATTTTATTTTTTGTGTCTATTTAAAAAACTGTCTTCCTTTACGTATTTTTTTATTTATTGACATCAATCATTTTGATTTTGTATAACTAGCTTTGTGTTATTGTTTTAATTTTTTTATTTATATATAAAATGATATTTTAAATATCGGTTTTTTTTTTTAAGTTTCTATTTTTTGTCTAAACCATTTTTTTTATTCTTTAAAGGTTGAATTTATTATGTTTTTTCTTTAATTTCGCGTATTTACAAATAAATTTTTCAAATTTATTTTTTGAATTTAAACGTTTAAGCAACATTTCATTTAACAAAACATGCTAAACAAAATTAGGGTTTTAATCTTAAAACAAATTTATTTTCTTTCCCTTTAATTTTCATTTAATTTATTTCTTTTCCATTCATGCATGTAAATTTATTTTCATTTTACATAGCACTACCCTTTGGTCCTACTCTGATAAAAAAATTGAGGACAGATTCCTTTTAGACAAATCAATAAATTG
Organism: Acanthosepion pharaonis; assembly: GCA_903632075.3. Taxonomy (NCBI): domain Eukaryota; kingdom Metazoa; phylum Mollusca; class Cephalopoda; order Sepiida; family Sepiidae; genus Acanthosepion; species Acanthosepion pharaonis. The sequence continues at coordinate 5,839 of CAHIKZ030004178.1, read as the reverse complement.
AATAATTTTTGTCAAATTAACGTTTAAAATTGAAATTGTTTAAACGTGACATATTTTGTCCTATTTTAATCAAAAATAATCCCCGGATAAAAATAATTTCCGATGCACCCTGATTGCCAACACCCCTTACAAATAAATAAATTGTTTTTGCCTTTGATTAAATGGGTTTTTAAAAGGTCCAACATTTTAATTACCAAGATAAAGGACAACGCAACTAGACTTTCCAGCAGGATTTTCCCAGTTCATGGAAGTTTTTCAAATGGTTAACATCGGAAATTTCTTATAAATATTGCCAGGGGTTATGGCATCAAAATTTATAAAATGGCAGTTTTTGTGACAGGGATCCAGTAATTTAAATAAATGTTTTATATATGTGATTTTAAAAATTTATTTTAAAAAATATCTCCTAGGATTTGTCGTTCGACTTAAAACAAATGGGAATACTAATTGATGATAAAAGTCACCATTTTTTAGTTTATAAATAGTTAATATAAATGGTTTTTCCTTTTATATATGGTAATATTATAATCAATTTAATAAAAAATCAACTCACTATCTGATTACTATTGAAATAATTTTTTTTTTACAAAATAAAAGAATGATTCATTGTATGTTTTATATAGGTAAATTTTTGGTTATCATAAGCATTCCTGTCTTCTAATATGACATTCTTTTGCTAATTTTGAAAACTTTGTTGTATCCTGGGAGCTTTGAAATGTTGAAAATAAAAAGCCTTCTGCTCTAAAAATTTAAATAAATATTTAAACCTTATATTTTTTGGTCATCGTGACCATCAGCAAAAATAAGTTTGTTGGAATTTTTCTTGTATCATTTCTCCTTTTCCTTTTAATTGGTCATATGGATCTCAGGAACAATCGATTAAACTTCCCTTTTTTTTTGGTCTAAATCAATATCGCCTTTAATTTCGAAATTACCAGGACCGGGCTAAAAGTTGTAATGAGGTTAATTCTTCATCAAATTTCAATTCCCCGATTTATCTTCTATAATCTCTGTGGTTGAAATTCAGATAAATTGGTTTTGCAGGTTTGTCAAAACATCAGATTTATGCGTTATTTTAAAATGTTTTTGCGTGTGACTTTAAAAAAATGAAAAAGACCATTAATCCCACTCCCTCTGACATTTATATATATATTGAATATATAATCTCTATAAAAATCCTTAAGAAGGCCAAAAAGTAAATTCCGATTCATTTGTAATCCTTGTTTCAGGGTTACTGAAAACTAAGCTTAAAAACAAAAGAAAAATTGTCTCCATCAAATATCCGTCTCTCCTTAGTTTCCCCAACAAATTTCTAAATCGCATCCAAAAACAAGTCTTAAAAAGAAATCCTCCCTCAAAAACAAAAATATTTTCGGAAATCCCGTCCCTTTTTCTTCTTTTGAAAAATACCTCCTGCTGAATTTTCAGTGAGTCAGTCCCAAATTCCCTTTAGAATTTTAAAATATTTTCAGAGTTGATTTGTCAGTATTTGAATTAAGTCACCAAAAGAATGATTTGTTTGTATTGCTTTGCCTCCATAAAAGTTTCTAAATCTTAATCAAATTTTAAAATTCATCAGAATTTAAACAAAAAAAACAATTCATATTTAATAAAATATTTGAATATGTCAAAACGTTTTTATTTTTTTTTAACCATTCATCAATTTTAAGGAAACAAATAGAAAAATCAAGTTTAAGTAAAAAATCAGTTAAATTAAATTTTAATCAATTAGAATGGGGATTTAAGGGGTCTTAATTAATCAAATAGGAAGGGAATCCTCTCGCGATCTTCAACAATTGTCCTTTTTTTCATTCATTAAAAATATTGTTTTTTCATTTTATTTGATGATATTTTTCAGAAAAATCTGTTTCTTTTTTCTTCTTTTTCTTAAATTCAAAAATATTGATTTTAGAATTTGTTTTCTTTCTTTTTCTTCTACAATTTTTTTATCTTTATTTGTCAGAACTTCTTTCCTTCTTCTTTGATACTTTGATTTTTCTGATTCTCTGTTTTCTTATAAACCAATACGTTTATCTTATGAAGAAACCACTAAAATATTTTCTGAACAGTTTGTTCTTTTCCTTCTTTTTTTACCCTCAAAATTCGTTGTTTCTTTTTTTCCAACTTTCTTTTCTTCTTTTTATCACTTTCCTTCTTATAAAAATAAAAATTTTTATATATATATATATATTTTTAAAAATCCATTTAAATCTTCCTTCTTTTTTTTTTTTGCATTACATTCTTTTCTAAATTTTTAGTTCATGTTTGGTTTGGTCTTTTTTTTCAAATTTGGGATTTTTTTTTTCTCTTTTTCTTTTTTTCTTGGAATTTTTCTTTCTTTTTTGGCATGTAATTCTTTTTTTCTTTTCTCGAAATTCTTTTTTCTTCTTTTTTTTACATTTTTTTTATTCATTTTTCTTTAGTTCAAATCCCTCTGCTAAAAGGTTTGTCTGGTCCCTTTTTGCCTGGTTCTTTAGTTTGTTTTTTTTAAGATGTATTATGTCAAAGAAATATTTGTATTGTTTCCTTTTTCTCTTATTGTCCATATTGTTTTGATTATGTATTTTTTTTTTTTTGTTACATATTTTTCCTAACCACTTCACATAACTTCTTTAACAGTTTTTCATATTAATGTTTTGATTTTTGCATAAGATCAATTCACATGATTCTGGTTGTGGGTTCCTTTTTAAATGCATTAACACTTCAGTAACCGGTTTTTGGAAAGCTTTACTTTTTAAGTTCACTTATCAAACCAGGGTTTAGTTTTTTGTATAATTTTAGAAACATTTGTTGATTTTTTCCAAAACATCCTTTATTGGTCGTTTTGGTAAGTATTCTGACGCAAAATATATCGAAACAAAAACAAACAATATTTAAATTCTATTTTTCATTTCAAATACCAATTCCATACACAATAATAAATCCAAAATTTCATAAAATTTTTATTTTAAGGGGATACGTTAAATACTCTATTACCTGTGCATAATTCGTACAAATAGAGTCGTATGCATATAACATTTCTTAGAATATACTAGAAATTCCATGAACAATATATATTATTCTCTTTCATGTGTGTAGCCGCATCAAATACAACTGTACTTCATGCCTTCGCTGCAATTCTACGATGCCGACAGGTCGATCGTGTGTCACAGCCACTCTACGCCTGAGTCTCCGATGGTTCTGGCACGCAGCTCGGCGCCCGGAGGAGAGCTCATCCGTGATGTACTTCTCCTACTCTTCTTCCCTGGCTGGCGAAAACGCGTCGGTGGACAGCTGAAAACGTGGACGCACAATCCAGGATGACCTATGGAGTACTACCGGGTCTACAAGTATTTGATGCTAAACGATGGAATCGCGATTGACTCGCCATTTCGTGTGACCAAGGCTCCAGGATCGGCGAGCGTGGGCGGCGATGGTCCGTGATGCTGTACTTGCTCCGGGGCCAGTTCCAACCCGACCAGGGGTGAAAACCGATACAATGGCGTGGTAGTACTTCATGGGTGTATCTTAGAAAATACCAACAATCCTATGAAAAAAATTAATTTTATTATTTCCCGTGTATAAATCGCGGCAAAATCTGTCCAACTCATCCGATATATCTGGGATTTACAGAAATTTCTATTGAAATAATAATAATTGAATTACTTGTGTATATTTCGCATCAAATTGAAGTCTAATTCATCCTATATTTCTTAGAAATATAATTCATTTGGAAATATTAAAGGGTTTTATTGCCTGCGTATAATACTCATAAATTACATGTCGAATACATCACGAATTTCTTACAAAATAAAAAAAACCTATAAAGCAATATTAATTGTTCTATTTCCATTGTATAATGCATAAAATTAGATTAAATGCTTGTAAATATCTTGGAAAATAACGAAAATTTTATTCAATTTTTCTGTGTATAATATAATTTATCTCTGAATATATAGTTATTCTATTTTACTCTTTATAACTTACGCATCAAATACAAGTCTAATATATCAAACATTTCTTAGAGTATAAAGAAAATCCTATAGAGAAATATGATTTATTCTATTTTTCTCTATATAATACCCTTTGAAATACATGTCTCATGTCAAAATTCATAAAATACCGATAATCTATGCAGAAATTATAATTCCGCTCTTTCCTGTGTAATACGCATCATATACAATTCTAATACATTTTAAAATTTGTTAGAAAATATCAAAACCCTGTGGAAAATATAATTATTCTATTTTCCCGTGTTTAAGACTAGCATCAAACACATGTCTATCACTTCCAACATATCTTAAAAATATCGAAAAAAGTATGAAAAATAAAATTATTCTATTTTCAGTGTATAATACGCAAGAATTCCAAATATAATACATACTACTTTTCTTAGAAAATACAGAAAATCCATAGACAAATAATAATTGTTTGTGATACATCCAAAGATTTCATAGAAAATTACGAAAATATTTTAAGAAATATTAATTATCGTAATTCCTGTGTGTAATACGCATCAAACAGAATTCTAATTCCTCCAACATTTCTTAGAAAATTGCGAAAATCCTATGGAGAAATATTAATTATTCTGTTTTCTAGTTATTTCTTGATAAGATTTTTTCAAAAAATGTTGAGATGTAACAAACATGTATTTGATACGCATCATACACAGTAAAATAAATAATGTGTATGTGTTGAACTATTTTTGATCGTATTATACACAGGATATTTAATAATTCATATTTTTCCAGGAGATTTCCATTAGGATTTTGGTCATTTTCTAAGAAATGTTAGATGTATTAGTATTTGTATTTGATGCATATTATACAGAAGGAATGGACATTTTCTACTCCCTCCATAGGATTTTTCGGTATTGTCTAAGAATTTAAAAACATTATTAATTCGTATTATACACACAAGACAATATAATTAATATTTCCCCTTCGATTTGCGATATTTTCTAAGAAATGTTCGATGTATTAAGTATTTGTATTTGATGCGTATTATACACAGAATAAATTTTATTTTATTTTTTACTTTATTTTTCAATAATTTTCCTGACTTTCTAAGAATTGTTTAGTATGCATCTGGTATTTGATGCGTATTATTAACAAAAATAGAATAATTAATATTTTGCATAGTATTTGTAATTTGCTAAAGAAATACTCCATGAGGTAGACTTGTATTTGATGTGTATTATTCACAGGAAATAAAAAAATGTATATTTCTCCATAGGGTTTAGGTATTTTCTAAGAAATGTTAGTTAATTTTAAATGGTATTTGATGGAATCTACTGAAGGAAATAGAATAATTAATATTCTCCATATGATTTTGGAATAATAATCTAAGAAAGGTTCAATGTGTTATACTTGTATTTGATGCGTATTTGTACACACAGGAAGATAATCGTCAATGATTATCCAGTATTTTGTCGTATTTTACATATAAAAAACAAAATTTAATATTTCTTATTTTTTTTTGTAAGAAGTTTTCGCTGCGTATTAAACACAAGAAATGGTATAATTATTATTTCTACATAGGATTCTCAGCGCTGTTCTAAATATTCAATGTTTTTAACTTATTTGATGCTCCATAGGAGTTTCGATGAAGTTTAAGAAATACTGGATGAATTAGACTTGGATTTGACGCGGATTATACACAGAAATAATATAATTAATATTTCTCCATGGGATTGTGGTTATTTTTTTAACATACTTTGTATGTATTAAATTGCACTCGGTGCATGTTATACACAGGCAATTGAAATATTATTACTTATATAAGATTTTCCGTATATTGTAGAAATGTTGGATAAAATATACATGTACTTGATGCGTATTTTTGAAATAGAATAATCAAC
>CAHIKZ030004177.1:37500-72598 GCA_903632075.3 Acanthosepion pharaonis | reverse complement strand
CCAGGTATAAAATGTAAAACTTAAATTTTTTGGTCGTTGTAATAAATTAATAAATGTGTAGTGTAATAAAATAATTTTTACATCAGATAATATGTGGTATGTTTGCACGACAAGAATAAAACGCATATTCGTCAATAGAGAGATTCAAAACCATCGTCACATACTGGAGATTGTGGTAGTTAATTGGCAGTATCTCGCTTCCGTTTTTTATCTATCTATCTATCTATCTATTTATTTACTTATCTATCTATCTATCTATTTATTTACTTATCTATCTATCTATCTATTTATTTACTTATCTATCTATCTATCTATTTATTTATGTATCTTTCTCTATCTATCTATACTTATTTATTTATTTTGATGAACAGAAACGCAACGGGGTGTGTGTCTCAAGAAGCGCTTAAAAGATCTCATTTGATGACAGGGGAACGAGTGAATGATTAGCGACGAAAAGTCATTCTGGCTATCAAAAACACAACACCCTCTAATGAGGTATTGTAAATTGTGGTAGTTATTTGACAGTAACTCGCCACCGATTTTTTTTTATTAGAATTGGAGTGGAAAGAAAGTATATGCGAACTGATTTTATTAGGTTGGTACAAAAATAATGACGTAATAATGTCGTTTTTTGACGTATTTTTTAACGTCAAAAAAACACAATATTTTTGCACCAACCTAATACTTAAAAATTTCATTAGAATATATATATTTTTTTAAATACGAAAGTGGAAGCGTCTTATCCGACGAATATAGCTCGATCCTTACATTTTAGCTTGAAATGTGGGACTCGTTCAGTCGCCTTGTACACAAGCATATACGGTATTTGTTTGTATCCCTGTGTGTTGAAAGAAAGAGTCAATCTTTTTTGTTCATATGAATTTCTCACATGCGAGATTATGTTAAACTAGCTTAACACTCTCTCTCTGTGTATATATATATATATATATATATATATATATATATATATATATATATAATTGCTCTAGCCGTTACCATAGTAAATTTGATTTCAATAATGAATATGCTTATAAAACGCGTAAATTTCAGGAATTAGTTTTTCCCAAAAAAAGTTCGCTTGATGATGGAACAGCGCATGGTACTTTAATTCAATTTAATTCAAATAATTATATTGAAATTTTCGGCTCCTGTTTTGAAACAGGAGAACTCTTATGTAGCGATGGAATCATATTTTTAAATAAATAATTACATATATATATATATATACATATATATATATATATATATTTGGTTGGATAGATGTGAGTTTGCTAGCTCTATCTCTGATATTGAGCGCTTTCTAATAAGTACCGCGCATATAATATATTGTGGCACCATGCATGATTAGAAAGCTGAAAAATTGATGTTCATAAATATGATTTGTTTTTCGGTTTTAGAACCATTTGATAATTATTTAGAACAGAAAAAATATTTGGGTTTTTGAGAATAATTCTTTAATTTTTTCAGACGATCTGGGAGAAAGGAAGAAAAAAAAAAAAAAGAAAAATAAATAATACGAAACCAGGTCGTAAGCGAAAACACACACGCTCGACTGGCACATATCAGATGTCAAAAATATCAGGTCAAGAACCTGACCTAAAATTCAATTAATCCCCGAAAAATGGAAGTTTGTTATCAAATAAAATTTTAGAGACAATGAAAAAAAAGAAATATTGATAAGTAACAAATGAAAAGGGTGTCATTGATAATGATAGGTAACAGATGGGGAATATGTATCTAAGGATATGAAAACAAAAGCATTAATACAAGAACCCAGACAATACCATTTATTGAAAGTATAACCACCCAATTGATGTCGCTTTTTGAGATAATACAGATTTTATTATCGGCCGGAGGAGAATGAAATATTTTGTTGCTTTCAGAGAGACGCCGACAGGTCTAAGAAATTCTTTTCTTAGATCGTATCCAATTAGCGATAGGCTGTTTTGACAGATACCGCGTGTGAAAAAGAAACCGATAGCGTCATTCGATCTGGTACGAAAAGGGCAATTTAAATTTTGTTTTTTTAGCAAGGTGTTTCTTCCCCCAGAACAAAGCCACGGATCGTCCACGCCGATTAGAGACGTCACGAAGGAAGGAAAAGATACCGACCAGAGTCTCATTGGCCGAGGGCGGTCACGTGATACATGAGGGAGGAGGAGACACCCGACCAGGACCCCCATTGGCCGAGCGGTCAGATGATGTGCGAGGGAGGAGGAAAGATGCCGACCAGGACCACATTGCTCGAGAGCGGTCACCTGACATACACACAGGACCAAATTAAGCGGGTCTACGCCCCCCAGAGCACAGTAATTAAGTAGGGTGAAAGTAATATACCGACAATGGAAAATCCCTAATCAGAAATATCAAAAAAAATCCCTGGCGCCGACAGACCCACCCCAGTTTTTGATCCACTCAATAAAAGCAGGACCCCAACCGACTGAAATCAGAAACAAATGCGCCGCTTTCAAGTTGGAGTTGCAGCGCGGGCGGCGGGCCCTGTTTAATAGTCCCCTTTTGCGAGCAGAGAAGCCGAAGTGAAGCAGATTTTTGCCCTAAGAAGAGAAATTCGTCCAACCCAAGTCGAAATGAAGAAATTCGCCCAACAAGCCGAAGTGAATAAGCAAAATTCAAGCCGAAGAGAAGAAGTTAATTCGCGCACTGACAGCGGAGATGGTGAACAATAATTCAGACTCTGAAGAGAGAGTTAGTTGCAGTTGCGCCGCGGATGAAGTTGGATTTGCAGCGCGGACGGCGGGCCCTGTTCATTAGTCCCTTTGCGGCAAGAAAGGCCGGTTCGTTTGGCCTGAAGAATAAATTCGTCCAGCAAGTCGAAGTGAAGAAATTCGTCAACCCAAGCCGAAGTGAATATCTCGTCCAACCGAAAAGCCGAAGAGAAGAAGTTAATTCGCACTGACGGTATTATGAGTGAACGATAATTCAGACTCTGAAGAGAGAGTTAACAGCCACGGACGGCGAGAGAAATCAGCCGTGAACGACAGGGTAGAATCAGCGCCCAAACGTTGAAACCAAAACCACACCCGAAATGCAAATTTCTAGAGAGCAAGCAACTCGAAGCCTTAAAAATTTGTATGGTAAAGCGTGGTGCCACGGTCCACAGAACGGGTCGGGAGATAGAATAATCTTGTAACAACAAAGTTGATATAAAGAGTTGTTACCTTTTTCTTCAATATTTTTTTTTTTAACTTTTTAGTTTTATTTATCTTGTGTGTTATCACCCCCCGTTGGACTCAGCTTGCTGTACGGCCCAATCCCTGTTTGATCCCGTCTGTCTAAGATCTAATCACAGCGTGGGTAGACAGACCGAGATCAGTGTAGTTACCCTGGTAACCAGGCGTTTTACAAAAAATTAGTATTCTCAGTATCCATCTGTAAATCCCCATTTCACTTGCTTCAACTTTCTTCTTCAACTGTAAAGAGATTGGACACCATTCACTCGCATCTAGGTGGACTGATATTGTATGTCATAGTTCAGTAGTCTTTTCTTTGTTACTAACGAAACTTTTCTGTTTCTTAATACTTAGCTTTTGAGATTATTTTTCTAAATTACGTTTGACTAAATCTTATATTTATTTATTTTGTTTTTAATTAAGAATTTAAGAAGAATATTGATATTTCCAACTGATTTGGGTCCTTCAGTATTTCTAAAGAGGTTCGCCTTAAAATGACACAAAATCCCGTCTTCTTTTTATTCTTTTTTTTATTTCGGTAACTGATGAAAAATACATGGCGTACCAAAAGTCACATAAGATTTTTTTAATCGGTATAATCCCCAAGAAAGGCAGTAATGCCACTAAATAAAACAGAAGTCGTTACAGAGTGTGGAAGAATTAGGAATAGAAAAAAATGCGAAAAAAGTAATCAGGAAGACAGTAGATAGCGATTGACATTGCATTTAATTTTTTGAAGATTAAAGTTAGCTGGGATGCATCGAGTCGGAAGAGAGTTTTACAAGCGAGAATTTCGAGAAAAGAAACTGCTCACATAGAATTTACATCTTTATCTCGCCAGCTCGGCTGTATATTTATGAGATCTCAAGGCCAGTCTAGTACTGCGCTTTTTTAAAATATGTTATATTTCATAGCAAGGCGTTAATCCACTAGGATGCAGGGGGTTGCAAAAGATTTGGAGCGAAAGCAGATAGGAGTTTCTTTAGAAAGGATGAGGAGAGGGATAGTAGATAGATCAAGGCAACTGAAGGTGTCGATTGACATTACATTTGAATAGTTGGAGATTATAGCTCTCAAATTCTTTCAGGAATTTTTCAAATGTTCCACAGGCGAGAGGTGCGATTTATGAAGCTATTGGAGTAGAAGAGACAGCTACATCTAAAAAAAGTTCAACAGTGAAAGGGTGAGAGCAGGATGACAGCCCCTCGTAGGGGCGCTTCTTGAATTCATGTAGTCTGGGAACCAATGAAAGCAACTCATCGGATTAATTACCATGGAAGTATTTGTAAAAAAAAAATTCAGAGAAATTGGCGACGGCACGTCTGTTTTTTACAGTGACTGTAGACAAGATGCCAGATCAGGGCCAATTATATTGCATATCCGTCTCTGGATCTTGTCAAGAACTCCGAGGTAAACAGAAGGTGCCCCAGACCATATATGGCAGCAATACTCCATGCAAAGGTGAATGGTTGATTTGTATATTTGAAGTATCGATTTCGGGGAAAAAATTTCCTGGCGCGGCACAGAGAGCCAACTTTTCAAAAACTACTTACTATAGCGAAGAACTCACCCGCATGGTTACCATGAACGTATTTATAGAAAAGACACAGAGAGGCAAACCTTACTGTGGTGGATAAGTGACTGAAGCCGAGCCACCAGATCAGGACCAATAATATTGCTGATTTTTCTTTAGATCTTATCAAGAAGCACAAGGAAAATAATAGACAAGAAAACCCTATCTACTTTTCTTAATCGGTATCACTCCAAGCAAGGCAAAACAGCCACTGGTATCTAAAGGGTTACAGGGTGTAGGGGAATTAGGAACAGAAACATCATTAATGAGGAGAAAGAGAAAAGCGCAAACAGAAGGACATTAAATAGCGACTGTCATTGCATTTAAAGTTGGTTGGAAAGCATGGAGCCAGAAGGGAGTTCCACAAGCGAGAAGTGCGAGATAAGAAATTGTTAACATAGAAGTTACGGCTACATTTAGGTATCTCAACTGTAAATTGATGAGATCTCGCCGACAGTCTAGTATTGCTCTTAAATTCAGACAGTCTACGTATAATTGCGAAGTGCTCATCCATACAATTACCATGAAAGTATTTATAAAAAAAAAATCGCACAGAAAGGTACCCTTACGGCAGTGGGTAAGTGACTGAAGCCGAGCTGCCAAATCAGGACCAATAATATTGCTGATTCTTTGGATCTTACGAAGAAGCGCAAGGAATTTAGAAATGTTCTAACATGTTGAAATTTTTCATACTTTTTATTTCTTGTTTTTCTTTAGAACTTTACTTAACTTTCGTAACTGAGAAAAGAACCCCAAACCATTCAGATAGAAATCAGCTTTGTCGCATATTCTCAGTTAATGGACAAATTCGGTATCTTCATTAGCCAGTCTCTAAGATTGGACTGAGTAATTGAAGCATTGTTCATGCCAGCTGCAACTTTTGTACAAATTGCATTTTGTATGGGTACAGGTGCCAATTCTCTCTTAGTATGCAATGCAAGAACATCTGAGACATCTTTAAATGGCCAGTATTTGCGAATCTGTTTCTGGTTCTTTTTTAACAGAATCTCTCACATGTTGACGATTCATCTGCAAACAGTGTGTCTATGATTTTCCATACTACGGCAAGTCAACAACGGAAGTATATTGGATAAAACATTGGATTACATGTTCCATTTTTTGATTTAATGGAAAAATCCAAAATTAAATCCCGAATAAAATTCTGATGTGAATTTTCCACAGGTATGTCCCTACGTTAATCTAAATTCTGAAAAACAAAAATATACAGTGTAACCCGGATATAAGAGAGTTGTCAGGACCGTAGAAGAAGTCTCTTATATCCGGGTTTCTCTTATATCCGAGTTTGGTCTATTATATGTACATTAACACAGGCTCTAATTTTGGACCAGAGAAGATTTCTCTTATATCCGGGTTTCTCTTATATCAGGATCTTTTATATCCGGGTTACACTGTATTAATACAGTGTAACCCGGATATAAGAGAGTTGTCGGGACCGGAGAAGTCTCTTATATCCGGGTTTGGTCTATTTCATATACACAGGCTCTAATTTGGGACCAGAGACAATCTCTCTTATATCCGTGTTTCTCTTATATGCGGGTTACACGGTATATATAAAGTATGAAACATCTGACATACTATGACATGTCTAAATAGATAAGCAAATTTTGGGACATTCTTTTGAAAGAAGACTTCAAATTTATTTGTTTCTCGAACCTCTGTTTTGAACAAAAATGACAACTTCATTTATATAGGAAAAACACAAGGTCTGCCATAGGGTGTTTCTCCTTTGATTAGCTAAAACTTACCCCTCTATCATAGAATATTTCGTTTATTGATGAGAATCTTTATATCAGAAAAATATCCCTATCATCATCACCATCATCATCAACAACAACAACATCGGATATAGTTGTAGGGTCTAAGCCCCTGACAAGTCCCTTCCACATGATACTTTACTCATTCATGTCTAGGGTAAAGTTGACCTGGCGGAGATTATATCAGACAACAGCCGATTTATTACGATTTGAAACTATTAAAAAAAAACGGGACACATTTAGCCGTTAATTCCTCCGGCGAACAATTCACAGGGAAAAAACATCGATCTAAAATGTCCCCCGCCAAGTGATATCGTGACATTGCAGCCCTGGATATGGAGTCCGTAATTCAATCCCATCAGTAGACTTAGCTGCTAGCCGATTGGAACTCTTTGCAGTTTAGTGTCTCTTTGCTGAACTCCTCACTGGTGAGAACTTTGGTACCACGACACATGAAACTGTTTTTTACTTTTTGCTTTTCGAACTTTGAACATTGAAGGAAAGGAATCGTTGGCTGTTATGATGATGATTTGGGGTTAGTAGAGACAAACGCCAAATAACACGTCATAATAAAAAGGGTTTTAATAGGTTGGTAAGAAGGTACAGACATCGCCTGTGTAGTCAATAACTAGCTCAGCTAAGAACTTCTCTGTCTATCTATCTTTCCCATGTCAACTGACATGCCACTATTTAAAGTCTTTGTTCACAGACAAGTTCATCTTCAAGAGGGGTGGTAGGTTTCCGACACAACATTGACAAATATAACTATTATTACTAATATAATTATTACTACTACTATTACCTTGGGGTGGAAGAGATGGATTCATAGCTTTCCCATGGGTATATGTGTGTATGGGAATCTAATGAATTCGACCGGAATTCAAGCTGCTGCTACTACTACTACTACAACAACAACAACAACAGTAGTAGTACTAGTAGTAGTAGTAGTAGTTATTTAAATGAAAAATAAGGTTTACGGTCAGATGCCGTTGAAACACAGGTTCCCGTATGATCACCAAGTTAATGTCGAAAATATCAGTAACTGGATGGGTAACAGCGTCAAATAAAGGTGTTGTATTTTTATTACATTTTCAAATGGATAATGAATCGGAATTGTTAACCGGAGAGCCATATTCGAATACTCGTTGAGTTCATTATATTAATTTACGCGGAAATAGCCATGGGGAGTGTTTGAATTTTTAATTCTTTTTGCCCCAAATACAGGGTATCACTAAAGATTTATGATATCAACCCACCAACCAAAAAATCCTATAATCTAAAATATTTTCTGACTTTAAATAGCCTGCGAAGTTTTGGTAAGCTGTAGAATCAATAAAGAAATAAATATATATATACACACACAAAATGAATTGTGTATGTATATAACTATAAATATATAGATATATATATGCAATTCATTATATATATATTATTTATATATTCTATATGCGTGTGCGTTAAATGTGTGTCTGCCTGACGTCAATGGGTCTACAAAAGCATATATATGTTTGCGTAATGTATGAATCTGCATTCCGACAAAAATTTTCCCTCCTCTTCCATAAAAAAATATACTTTTTTACTAAAGACTATATAAATCCCAAATTTAAAAATTAATTAGTTTGTCTGACAATCGCAAACTGGCATCAGGAACTATATACACACATTGACACATATTATATTATATATATATATATATATATATATATTAGGTTGGTGCAAAATAATGACGTAATAATTTCTTTTCTGACATATTTTAACGTCAAAAAACGACATTAATACGTCATTATTTTTTTTTTGGAATCTAATATATAATGAATAAAAAAATAATCATGAAATCGATATAAAAAATCAGTGATCATTATTATTGTTGTTGAAAATCATTATTGATATGAAGAAATCCCTAAATTTTAAATGAAAACCGACTTTTGGTTTGGTTTATTTCGTTTTACGGCATATCAACATCCCAATGCCGACAAGATTTTGAGGATATGTTCGTATGAATAAAACGTGTCTTCTTTGTAAGCAATCATTGTAGATCACATTTCATTGACGCACTTTCGTAAAAAGGGTTTTTGTCAACAGACACATCTATTCCTGCTAATATCTGTTATTTTTTTTTTCCAAAAATGTATTGCTGGTCTAAATTTTTTTCAACAATGCATTGTTGGTACTGTTACTATAAAAAATCTATTTTTATAATTTCACAGCGTTATAACCCCAGTTTTGGGGTTGACTATTTGCCCATAACAGGTACACTAAAAGGTGCTACCATCCTGGCTCAGGGTAGACCTGGGAACAACATTAATTAAACGGTGATTCTACGCTCTTCAAAACCTCCCAGTCAGATTCCTTGCCGCCGAATCTAGTTTATCATCACACCCTGGACGAATTACTTCTCAGGTAATTAACAAATATATTTAATTAACAGTTGGTTATTTGTATAACCACATGCTAAAATTCTGCATCATTCAACAAGAATTTATAAACGGGTAGAATTGTTCATCTATGTGCCGTGCCCTTTCAGGGTATGGATGATTATGGCTCCCCGCAAAAACCCAATTCCACGATGTCCTTAGTAGTTTTCTCCCTTTGCTAAGGTTCCCAGGATTCACACCATCTTCCCAGGTAGGGACTCGCTGCATTTCCCCATTTCCCTTGCGAGGTTTAGGTTTTCGAAGCCTTACCTCGTTCCTTATTAAATGTCCGAGGAATTTCAGTTATTTCTTCTTGATTCTGATCTTTAATTATATGCGCACTTAATGGCCGAAAACAATATAAAACTAAATCTCTTCTTTCGATTAGCCTTCTCTTTAAAAGTAAAGTTTACCAATTGCTTTGAAGAGATTAATTGACATTTTCACAAAAATACTTACCAGATAATATAATTCACTATCTTTTATCAAGTGTGAGAAGATGGCTTAAGGCTTGTTTGGAAATGTTTTTTGTCAATGACTTGCTGACGTCACAAACGTGTTCTGTCGTCCTAAAATAGCTGTGAAGAGACGCGAAGTGCCTCCTTGAATCTCATCTCTCAGTTGTCCTTATTGAAAAAGATCCATTGCAAGTGTTTTGAAATTTGTTGACGAAGCGGTGAAATATTCACAAGAAGTCACTTAATTCAACCATTGGATTGAATTAATGGAATTTGTCTTTTTAGAATCATTGTGTTTAATTTAAGATTAATTTTCATCTTTTCATCGCGACTAAATTCACATTTTTTTGCATTTTAGTGATTTAAAAAAATGTTAATTTTAATTTATTTTATTTATTTATTTATTTATTTTTTTGGCATTTCCTTTTTTATTTCTGTTTCCACTTTTTTTTCTGCATATCTCTTGCTTTTGTGAAGTTTGTTTTTTTTTTGTTTTTCTTTTTTCACGGCATATAAAATCCTTATGTGTCATTTAATGCTGAAGATTAATTTTCTTGTGAGTTTTGGTAATTATTTTTTTTATTAAAATCTATGAATGGAATTGTTCTTATTTTATTTTTTTACTATTAAAATCTATTATGAATTTTTTTACTTAATTAAAACAGTATTGCTGAACTTTTCCTACTAAAATCTATTGCTGGAATGATTTTTTTTAAATATTAAAATCTATTACTGGAATACTTTTTTACTATAAAAATCTATTGCTGAAAATTGTACTATACAAATATATTTTTAAACTTTCGTAGTGTTTTGATTCCAGGTTGGGGATCCACTATTTGGCCACAGCTTTGACCGTAATAGGGGCTACCACCCCGGTCAGGGTTGACCTGGAAACAACAGCAATTAAGAGGTGGATACAAGCACCTCAAAGTCTGCTGATCAGTGTGGACTTACTGCCGGGTGTAATTCATCGTCATACCGAGGCGTCACTTTTGTGAAGTTCTTGTATTCATTTTCCATCCTGCTTTTGATTTAAATCTGCTTTCCTTTCTAAATTACATATTCAGCTGTATATTATCACCTGATCCTATTTTTATCACTTATTTTCAAAACCCGTTTGTACAGCTTTTCATTTCATACTTTTACGCTGGCGTAAATTAAATCTTACATTTTCTCTTTGATTTTTTTTTTCTAAAATTTCTCTTTATGATTTCTTACATCATTTTTGTCTCAAATGTATGCATTCATTCACACATATATATATATATATATATATATATATATATATATATATATATAAATATTTTCATTTTCTTGTCATGGTGATGGAGTAAAACCTTATATCTATTCTCAGTATCAATATTTGTTTTATTTTTAAAAGAATATTTCTAATCATTTCACCTGAAGCAAGGAGATAAAGGCCAAAACGATATAAGGTGTTACTAAGAGTCGAAAAAACAGAGAGAATAAAAGAACGAGATTTAAAAGACTGGAGATGAAGTTTGATATTTCATTTAAATTTTTGAAAATCGTAGTTGATAAGAAAGCAGGAATCGTTATACAGTCCTTTAAGTGAGAAATGCGAGCTTAGAAAACTGTCAGCCTAAAACTTGGGTTACAACTGTCAAAGGACAGAGTCGCAAGTGAGGAAAATTATACCCAGTCCTGGAGAACAGCTCTCCGAGGCTGCGCCCTCTCATTGCACTACAGAGAGAATCGCTGCTCGCACCGTGGCCAGCGCAACCGACTCTTGCGGGGGCTGCGGACAATTTTTGTTTCTAGCCCAGGTGTATGCGCTCGGGTGCCTCACATTAAACCGACCTTGTGTCACATCCTGACCTCATGGGTGTCAGTAAATGCAAATTACTCTAAAGCAATTTGTAACACAACTTGTGACAACTAGGAATTTCATCAGTGAAATTATGAGACCTACCTGCCAATCTAGTCCGTCGGTTAAGTGTCATGCATGATAGAGACTTGGGCGATCATGTCTCTTTCGATTTATGAACGATTGACAGAATATTTTCCTATAGTGGCCGTTTCTTTCTATAGTACACTGGTTGCCACCGAAGACTATAGGACCCAATCTCTGCTGCTATTCAGCCCATAGCTGGAGGAAGAAAAGATAAAATTTTGAGGGCTCGCCTTGGTCCTGGACACTTAGCCTTTTATTCCATCAGGAGAATGCTTGGCCCATGTGCAGATTTATCCTGTAACCGACTGTAACTCGCTTTGGTTACTGTATACCAACTGAACACCTCACTGGTGAAAATCTCTGAACGACTCAACAGAGAACTGACTACAGAGTTCGATGTCAGAGAGGAACCATCTTTTTCTTTTTGTTTTTCTCTCATTGAACGTCGGCCTAAACAGATCGTTGATAATAATAGTTGCAATAGTAATAATAATTATTATTATACTTACTTAATAAATGACAGAAATAATAAAAAAATATATCACACACATATTTATCTATCTACCTATCCATCTATTTATCTCTCTTTCTCTCTCTCTTTATATATATATATATATATATATATATATATGTGTGTGTGTGTGTGTGTGTGTGTGCGATGGATAAATTGTCGTCAACATTACGCAAAAATGAAAATAATACTGACATCTCATTTAAGCAGATATATTTACCAAAATTTCGCAAAATATCCTGAAATACCAAAGAGTAAATTTATTAAATAAAATCTTCATTGGCTTCTACCACGGTTTCTAGACGACTTTGGAACCTCTTGTATCTATTTTGGACGGTCACTCTGTTTAAGTTGGTGAATGCTGCTGCCCTAATCCTTGCCTTTTGTTCATCGTTGGTGTTACACGTTTTCTTGGTCTCTCGCTTATCTGGGCCCCACACATAATAATCAATGGGGTTGCAATCTAAGCAGTTATAGGTGCCCAAATCTAAGGGGTGATGTGGTCGCAGAAATTAGTTGAAAGCCATGATTGGGTTCTCCTGCTTGTGTGGCATGACATAGGGTTTTCCAGCAGCCATCCACTTGATCCAGGGCAGCCCTACCTCCTCAAAGCACTTGATGTAGGCCCCCAGTTGAAATCTAAGGCTTTCACCAACAAACTCGGGAGTCCATTTCTTATCAGAACGATCAGTACATTCGTAATCATCATTAGACTCATCCAACTCATTCTGAATCCTCTTCACTGTCCTAACATTGACACCCAAATACTCTGAAATAATCATATTGGAGTTTCCGGCGCGAATGCCAAGCAGAACAGCATGTAGTTTCCAATATTCTGGTGGAGTCTGTAACATCACGGTGCTCGTTTTCTAAGAGACGGTATCACATGACCCTACTATACTGTGTAGTCGACAAAGTCAAAAACAAACATTGCGTATGCGCCAAATTAAAATTTGAAATGGCGGCAATTTACCCATCGCATCCTGTACTTTTTTCCCGTCAATACAAGGCCCACTCAAGTTAGGTTACTGACTAAAATGTTGTATTAGGTTGGTGCATAATTATCAGGCGTTTTTGTAAGCAAGTTATTTGTTAATAAAAAATTGTTTTATTTTCTCTTTTTTAACAAAAATATTATTTTATTTTCAGGTTTTAAAAATGTGTGTCGATAATCATACGCCTCAGAATAATCATTCAAAAATGTTATTGTTGAATTCTTATATTTCTCTTTTCATAATAAATATTGTTTAAAAACGCCTGATAATTATGCACCAGCCCTAATAAAATGAGGATACGTAGGATAGATAACCTTTGACCCTAGATAGTAGTTATCGGGGAAGCATCCTCTCGGGAGTCTGTTGTGCAAAGTATCAGTTCTGGGCTGAATATCCTTCTGACCAATGGAATAGGAAAGGAATGATGGAAACCGACCCTGTGTACGCGTCATGGTGGGTTCCATCTCCCTCCGTAATTTTTTGGACTTCGTAGCTCTTAACATAATTTTTTTTGTTATCTCTCTTAAAACGTATTAGGCCACCAAAACCTCACTCAGCATGTTAGGCGTTGTTTCCCACTATCCCTCTTGCCTTCAAAATGTCCCGTGAATAACAGATTTTTCATGCCTTCTTTACTCATTATTTGCTGAAGTTTTTCTTTAAAAATTCGTCGTTGCTCGCATGTTCGGTTCATGGTATCCTCAGCATCTTTCTTTAGAACCTCGTTAATTTTTAGGTTATCTTATTCATCAGGCGTATTTCGTGTAACACTGGCTGCTCGGTCAATAAATGCCGAATGTTTTTTCGTTTTGTTTGTTTTTTTTTTTTTATATATATATATATATATATATATATATATATATATATATATAAGACATTAGTTAATATTACCACTATCATTTTAATATTTTTCATTCCTTTTTTTTAAATATATAAATTCGTTCTTTCTTTCTTTCTTATTTAGGTAAAACCTTTCTTTTTATTTGTTTCTCTATCCGATTTTTTTTTTTGGCGAATTTCATCTTTCTGTTTTAATTCACTTCTTTTTTTTAAATCTCAATCTATTTGTTTGTTTCTTTTTTTTGTCAGCTTCCTCGATTTTTAAGTTTTGTCTCCTTTTCTTTTGTTTTACAATGGAGAATTTCGTCTTTCAGTAAATCCTTCCTGATTTCAATTTGAAGCACTAATTTGGTGTTCATGTTTACAACAATTTCATTAGTTTCATCCGCATTCAAAATAACACACACACACACGATCTTTCTTTTTCCCCATCTATCAAACACATACATGCTCAATATGTAATACATTAATGCATATACATATATTAATACTTTATCCACCCTATATATATATATATATATATATATATATATATTGTTTCGATATAAATGCTGCTGCATTTATATATGATGTACACGTATAATGTCATTGTTTTACGTAATTTTTCCCATTTTATTCTTTTTAATTAAATTTTTGCCAACCTCCAAGGTAGAAGTAGACTTAATTAATTGAGTAATATCTTCTCATCTCAGTCGCGTATGATGTACGCCTGGAGTTATGTGACCAGCTCTTCACTTCGAGTGGGGTGCCAAGTCTTTCTTTAAGTTTGCCGACCAAATAGCCGCACGAAATCGTACTTTTATTAATTGTTATTAATTAGCTGGTTTTAATCAAATTTTGGTTACTTTTTCAATTACTTTCTTTGCTTAGTTGTTTGTTTGTTTTATATTTTGTTATTATCCTTTCGACTCTGTCATTCGTTTCAGAATTGTGACTCGTTTTTTTTTTCGATGACGCTCAAGCACATATCAACTTCCACTTAAGCGTTTCTGTTAACAATATATTCATTTTTTCGAAGTCAAGTTCGGTACAAGACCCCGGTTTCGTAGCGTTCAGCAATTATTAAAATTAACATCTCACATTTGTCTGAAGATAATACGCAAATTTTTATATTGTTTTCCTTTCTATATGCCCTATCTCTTGAAAACTTGGGCAATGATTGCTCTCCAGAATTTCTTTCCATTTTTAACCCTTAGTAAGGTAGACTTTTCATCATGACCCCCGTACCCTGTTCAGCTATTCATTTTAGCAAGCTCGCCACATAGGTTACTGGCTGTATCTTTCTGTCACTATCTTCTTCAATATACCCTGTGAGTGTCAGATTTTCCAAGCCCTCTTTCCTCATTATGTATCCTAGAAATTTAAAGTGTCTTTTTTTTATTATTCTAAGCATAAAGATTTTTTTTTTTCAAATTATCCTGATCATTTCCTTGTTACTCATATGTTCAGTCATTTGTATTCTCAGCATTCTTCTGTAGATCCGCATTTCTGTTGCTTCAAGTCTTTTCTCATCGGTGAAGAGATTGCCCAACATTCGCTGTCATATAGGAGGACCGATACTATATTTCAGTAGTATTATCTTTGTTTCGAACGACACTTTTCTTTTTTCTTAATATTTTGCTTAGCCTTTGAAAGGCATATTTCCCTATTCCAATGCGCTTTTCGATTTCGTCACATTTTCGTTTCTTTTTAACAACGCTTTTCATATAGTTATATTTTCATACTTTCTTGATTTTTCGTATTTCTTATTCGTAGTTCGTATCTTGAGGGGGTGTTCCTTCTGGTGACAACTACACATGCTGCCGTCTTACAAATGATATTTATTCCTTTCTTATCGCTTTCCTTCAATACCGTCTGCCGGATTTCTTGTAGTTTCTTTTCCGTGTCTGCTATCATTACTGTGTTGTCTGCATATTTTGTGTTGCTCAGATTGTGGCAGCCAATAATAAATCCGAGCAGGACTTCTAATTCTCTCAGGATCAACTTGCTGGAAAGGTTGGATAAGTGTGGTATTTGTTATCTGTGTTGAGTACACAAATATTTAATCTTAAAAGCAAGACTGATAGATTCGATAAAATCAAAATGGCAGGTGATTTCGAAAATGGCAGAATCATTGGTGGACTTGGGCAAGAAATAGCTTGTTGATTTAACGCTTCTAAAACGAAATTGCTCTCTATTAATATGTTTTTAATCGGTATCACCCCATATAAGGCAGTAACGCCACTAAAGTACAAGGTGTTACAGAGTGTGGAAGATATTTGCAACGGAAAAATTAATAATGAGCGGGAAAAGGAAAACGTAATCATGAGGATAGTAGACAGCGATTGACATTGCATTTGGATTTTTGCAGATTAAAGTTGGCTGTGAATCATAGAGGCAGAAGGGAGTCCCACAAGTGAAGAATTCAGGAAAAGAAATTGTTAGTATAGAATTTACGGCTACCTGTAACCAATTCAACTATAGTTTAAAGAGATCTCGACACCAAATTTATACGAACAATTAGCATGGAAGTATTTATACAAATGACACTGAGAGGCGACCTTAGGCGACCGGTTGGAAAGTGATTGAAGCCGAGCTGCCAGATCAGGACCAATAATATTGCTGATTCTTCTTTAGATTTTATCAAGGATCTCAAGGTAAATAGGAGGGGCAGTGGGCATTTGTAGCAGCGTTATTCTAAGCATGGACAAATGGTAGACTTATAAGATATGTAAAATAGTTTCTGGAGAGAAAAATTGTCTTTTCCGACACAGTGAACCAAATGTCTTAGAAGCTGACCTAGCAATGGATTCTATACAGTCTTTCAAATTCACGTCAGCAGAAAAATTTAGCTCGAGAAGGCGTGAGGAATCATTTTTTTGGAGGTTAGCATAAGCCATACTGATTGAAGTAATAGAGGTGTCTTTCAAATAAATAATGGAGAGAAGTTTAGTTTTGGAAAATTAACATGGCAACTTTTGTCCCACTCAATGACCGACTTGTGGTTGTTTTGGACATAAGTTGCCATTTTGACCTTATCGAACAGATCAGCCTTACGAATGAGGCAGGAGTGAATGGTTGTGTCATCAGTGTAGATACCATTTTCAGAGCTGATGTCATTAGGAAAAATTAAAAACAGGGCAGGAGCAAAAATGGAGTAGTGCGTGGGAGACACCCGCGTTAATACGAAAGCATCTAGACGATATTAAAGAACGTTATCCTTGTGTCGAACAACGTTTTTGTTTTGTTTCATCTTCAACTCTGAGGAAATTGTCCAGCATTCACTGTTATCTAGAGGGACTGCTATTACATGTTTATTCAGTAATTTTTCTTTTATTTGAAAAAGATGACATCAATAATGATTACCACATTTAATCAAATCATTAATGGAAAATGGGCGCAAGGCTTTAGAATGCTTTCAGTTTAATATTGGATATTGCAAAAAAAAAAAAAAAATGATCCCCGCACTCTATCCGATGTAGCCAACGAATTGCATATCTACGAAAAAATAATTAATCTTTTACCTAGGAAAATTTAACAAATTTGGTTTTATTCAAATTTTAAAAAAAGAAAACTTAAAATTCTTAACCTGCCCCGCCTCTGATTTCCTGTTTTTACTCCAGAACGTTTTTTCGTCGAAAATAATTCTCTCTGGATTGATAATAATTTAATAAAATTTACATTATTTGGTTTGCTGTCCTCATCTTTATTTCCATATTCACAACGGTTCGGTCGTTGTGTTGCTACAGCCTTCTTCAGGTGATATGTTGAAA
The DNA here is from genome assembly GCA_903632075.3 of Acanthosepion pharaonis. Classification (NCBI taxonomy): domain Eukaryota; kingdom Metazoa; phylum Mollusca; class Cephalopoda; order Sepiida; family Sepiidae; genus Acanthosepion; species Acanthosepion pharaonis. The sequence continues at coordinate 55,174 of CAHIKZ030004177.1, read as the reverse complement.
TTTCGTCCTTTATTTGATCCACTTGGGTAGATTGTTCTAGTTCCACGTAACATGCCTTTTCCGGGTATCTTATTTTCAAGTTGTTGTTTACCTCTGCTGTGGACACTTATTGGATTCACAACTCTTTGGATCAAGCCACTCGATTACTTCAACCAACATGGCTCAGTGGAGAGTCGAGCTACTGAGAGTTAAACAACGTCAGTTATGGTTTATACCTATATTGGGGACCGCTTGGGATTATCAGAGTTTCTAAGCATGGATGTGCGGATGGTGCAATGGATAATAGCTCGAAATTTTTAATCGGAGAGTCGAGTTCCAATTTCACTTAGGGTTGTTATTTACGCGCAAATCCACTTGGGAAAAGTATCAAACGACCTCTCACCCCGCCCCCGCCCAAGTTAGCTAGTAAGAAACGTATCATTAAACCATTATTATCTTAAAAAAATAAGTTGCTTACACGATATCTAGATTTCGGTTTTAAATGACCCATAGAAATGTTAACATACCGCTAAACAAATGCAACGAATCAAAAAACTAAAACACCTCCAAACATTTACTTGACAAGAGTTTAATTTTTTGAGTTGGGTTTTCGTCTCTTAGTCTCCATAAAAGTGCGCACGTCACTTAACATTCTGAGAATATACAGTGTTGTTCGATAAAAGTGACTCACCTGATATTTTTTACGAAATTTCTCTTCTTCGATGAAACGAAAGTTGAGCTAAATTCAAAGGACACACGATCTAAAATCCGAAGAAGAAGCTTTGAAATCTCTTTGAATTTAGCAGTAAGAACTGTCAAGCATCCATTCAGTATAATGTTCTGGGGATGCTTTTCTTTTCATGGAACTGGTTTCTTAAAACCTATTGAAAAGACCCTCAGGAGCGAGCAGTACAAGAGAATTTTAGAGTCTTTTCTGCTCCCTTCTGCTGAAAGGATGCAAATCGACCCCACCAAGCTCATTTTTATGCAAAATCATGTTCCCTGTCACAAATAAAAATTGATGAAGGAATACTTTGATGAGAAGCAGTTGAGTTTTATGACATGGCCGCCCCAATCTCCTGAACTCAACCTCATAGAAAACTTATGGAGTATGTTGCTCAACTGCTTTCTCGAGAGCCTGTACTTTATAATGCTCCATAAGTTTTCTATGGGGTTGAGGTCAGAAGATTGGCGCGGCCATGTCATAACACTCACCTGCTTCTATCTAGGAGGTCTGCCGCCAACTCAGTGTCATCAGCGTATTTCATAATGTTAGGTTATGCCCACCGATAATAAATCCTGTTAGGGTCTCCAGTTCTCTTAGGATAGCCTTACACCATCACCAATCAATAATATGACTGGAAATAGCGAGATGCATTCGCCGGCGTGCAGCGAAATGCAGATAAACGACTTTTGTTTATAATTGGCTTCTACCAAAATCATCGTGAACCCATTTTCTGCCTGTATGCACTTTTCACGGATGTTAAGGGTGTGAGCAAAGCTTCGAACTAATTCTTCAGTCTTAAAATCAGTATCCCTGTTGCGATAAGGCAAAAATGTCATGCTTAAAATCGACAGGCATTTCTTTGATTCTTTCGAGATGTATTTCTGAAACAGAAGAAGTTGGCTTTCTTAAACAGGATCTTTGACTTTGTGTCAAGAATATATTCGTTAAAGACCATGAAATTGGGAAAAGGTTTTTCGAAATTCTCGAATTTAAATTGGCTGCTAACATATGCATATTTAGTTGAAGTAAGTTAATAAGTAATTTACATGACTCATCCTATGACTTTATTTTGAACGGTGTGAATATGTAGTTTACCCACTGCTGTAAACTTCCGGTGTTTTTTCTGAAATATTTTCATGGCGGTTAGTCTGATGAGCATCTACTTTTATTGTTATTTTAATCCTTCCAGACAAATTGTTCAAATGCATGCTAGTTAAGAATTCATAGAGACTGGCTCTAGTAAGAATGATATGTCAGAATGTGTTGTTTTAGCGTAAGGAGTACTGCGTTATCCCTGGGTCATGGGTCATATGGGCACGGGACCGAGTAGTTAGAACTTTCGCATTCTGACCATGAGACCCGTGTTCAAATCTCACCAAGGCCGATTTGTCAGAAAAGAGATTTCCTTATGTTATCGGTCGATCCCAGCGTGAAAAGTGTTTGCTCCGGGTTGACCCAAACTTTGTGAGTGGAATTGGGTAGGATCCTTTGGAGTTCGTCGTTACCTGTGCTAGCACGAAGACGCAAGTCATCAAGGGCTTGAGCGTGCTGGCCTTGTTCAAATTGTTGATCATGCTAGATAATACGCTTTTTCCAAGAAACTGTAACTCGGGTCTGCTCTGTGAGTTGAATAAACAAAGATGCGCCTGAGCAAGAGTCTGCAATAGGGATTAGCTAGACGCGTATCCTCGAATACAAGTGGCCAGCTAAGTTTAGGATAAGACAGATTTAAAATCAGCCTTCCCCTATCCCTCCTCTTAGCCTTGTACCACATTTTGTAATTGCAAATTGTACTTTGGTTCACGGACTTCATGAATTTAAGTGCGTTAATATATTAACAACTCGGTCTCATCATTTATTATTGAAAGTGCAAGATGCCATCGGAAATATTTATGCTAATGTAAATATGCCCTGCCATGCACGTCCATGCTTGGTTTATTGCTGCTTTCTGTCGACGGGATTTGCTCAATTTAACTTGTTTGTTCCGATATCTCAATCCATGCACAGCCATCGGAGTTATACAGCTTCCATTCTGGTTTAGGGATTGGTGCCAGTATATATGTTAAGCTAGGTTAAATCAGAATTTCAAGTGACTATTGGTATCCTTGCTCGTGCGAGTATGCAATTGCGTGTGTGTCTGACGTCACATCTTCTGATAGAACACACACCTCTCTCTCTCTCTCTTGTGTTGTCCGTCACGTGCAATCCAGAGCTTCAAAGTTTTATCATTCTCTGTCCACATACAAAGCTGTTCAACATTTAACAAAATTTTCTATTGTTTTAAATCAGAGTAAAACCGAGAAATAGTGTTTGATTTTACACCATTTTTCCGAGCACCAAAAAGAAAAACATATTCGGCTGACAAATTTTAAAAAAATCAAAAAATCATACTCAGCTGTCCAAAAAATAATCACACCTTTGTTTTGTCGACAAATATTCCTGCTTGAGAAAATTAATAATCTTATAAAATACACACCAATCCATTCCAAGTCGTCGCCTTGAAAGTAATAAATTACTATATCTGCCAATAACAATTTACCTTATACTAATTCGTTATTCTCTCTCATTTCTAGTATGTATAAATATCTTCGGTTGCTGCTTTGCTGTCACTTCATCAGTATTTAATCAGTTAGCATATTTTGTGCGGCCTTGGTCGCCATTCTCCTACCACTCATAACTGCGTTTCGTGGTGACACTCACGGCAGAAAAGTACAATGGTTTGCCGGTTCATTTTGCCCCCGGTTTGTTGAGGTAACTCGGTCCATTTTCTCAAAGGTTAAAGAGGTAGGACCTACAAGGTAGCAGATAGTTTGAATTCTATGTTTTTCTTCCCATAGAGTGGTCGGTAATCAAGGCTACATGGCCCAGTTACAATGTAAATCAGCATTTTCTGCCTCCTGACATCCTAATTTGTTTTATTTTCCTTTCTCATCAGTAATATTTCTCAGTTTCCTTCAGTCTCATTAACCCATTGGGTTTTAGTGGCTTTATCTTCTTCCTTGGGGCGAAATGATTAAAAAAATGACGTTATGATTTAAGCTGTTGGGAATAGAATAAAGATCATTTAATCTTTCGCTATCAAATTTCGAACATTACTTATCCAATGTTAGGGGAATATGTACTTATAATTTAAGCCTTTTAACATAGCAAAAATACCATTCAGTCGTTTAATATGAGGTTCCACATATTACTTATGGAATGACATGCAAATTTGCATCATTATCAGTTAGGCATTTTAGAACAGGAAAGTTTCAACCTCTCAGTATCAGATATCGAAGATTACTGACCAAGAACTTGAAAATATGCACTATCATTTACTCATAAAAGAATAGTGAAAATATTATTCACTATTTTACTATTACATGTTGGATATTACTTAAAACATTTCACCTACTATTCTCATCAGTTAGGTATTTTAAAATACAGAAAATAGCATGCAATATTTCAGTATTAGAGTTTGAATATTGCTTAAAGGATTCAACCTACTATTGAGGTTGGAGATTATTGATGCAATGACTTGTAAATATGCAACGTTATCCTTTACGCCTTTTAAAATAGAGAACATATCGTTCAATATTTCACTAATAGATTTTTGATATTGCTTAAATGTTTTAACCTTCTTCTCTTCTTATCAGTTATGACTTTTAGAATAGCGAAAATATTTGAAAGCTTTCTGTCAGATTTCGAACAGTAATAACAGAATGACTTTAAAATATGTGCTGTTCTCTCATGTAATTTCAAATATTGAAAACAGCATTTAAGCTATCACTACCAGACTATGAATATTGCTTATGGGATGGTATGATATTATTGCAATGTTCTGCGTGGTAAATGAATAGTTCAACAATATCTAAAGAGGTTTTTTTTTTCAGATTTAAAGTGGATACCTAGAAATACTTTCAATGTAGATTTACATCATTTTCCCGCTTGTAAATTTTTCTAAACTTTAAGACAATTTTCATTATTGTTAATTGTGGTGTACGAGTCGAGCTTTCAAAAATATATTTCCAAAACTAGCGGTTGAATTATGTGGCGGTTATAAAATGCCAACATTTATCACCGAGTTGTTTCTCAAGTTAAAACTTGTTTTTGGTTTTGATCCTTCTCCTTATCCTTTCCTCTATCACCCCTATCTGATCTTGCTCCAAACCTTCTGTAACCCTTGCGCCCTAGTGGCTTCCTTTTAGTTGCTTGGGGTGAAACGCTTAAAAAAAAAAAAGAAAAATAAAATAACATATTTGTATATTAACACAGAAATTAATATAAATGTTAAAATAGTAACAAAAATTCACTATTCTTAAATGCTACACTGCTTATCACGTACAACAGCTGATATATTAAGTATAAACACTGATATTACGTTTTCTATCTTAGGATTGACTTAAGGATTTTATTATGTAGGGAAACTTAAACAACAATCTATTTATTTGTCACGTTTATTTTTTATGTAACTGAAGTTTGCCAATCGTACGTTTTGTATCGCACGAATACATGTAGTTATAGGCCTCACAATTGATCTCCAGAATTGTTTTAGTTATGTAGTATTTTTTTTCTTTTTAATACTTTTTGCATTTTTTAGAAATTACCGAGTTATTCTGGTATGAAAACTGCTATTTATATTCGACCAGTAAAAGGTAAATATTTTAATAAATCAATATTTTGGGAACTACCAAAACTGAGAATTGTAATTATTTTTCAAATGCATTTTCTAACATTTAATTCTGACATTTTTGAAATTGATTTTTACCATTCACAATGTTTTATTTTATTTACGTTAAGTTTGTCCAATTTCAGACGAATCCTCTTCAATCCTTTTACTCAAATATTTTGGATGACTTCATGATTCAATCCGCTTTTTCATATTGATATTATTCTGGTTTCTATTTACTATTCGGTCGAGCTAGCTCGGACTTTCATGAGTCTATCACGCCAACCGTCACGGTGCTGCATCAAGGTCGGAACGTTATTAGGGTGAATTTAGTATCAACGACATAGCTGGTTAATGAATGTGGTTGTTGAACAACCAGCTCCTCTTGTGCCAAGGCTGGGTGACCAGAGCAGTAGATCATTCGCAAGTTCTTGTTTTGCTCGCCAGTAGGGTCCTGGTAAGCGCATTCTGTGTTCGTTTAAGATTGTATAAATCTCAGCGATGGGTCTATAGAGTTGTGATTAGGTAGGTTGTTTCACTAAGAGATGTTAAGTCTAGTTCTCAGCATCCGAATTTAGTTCCCATCAAGCCTAGTCCCTAGGGTTTTTTTAATTTTCAAGTAGTGACACCATACATTAAAAACCGACTCGACAGTGGCGGAAAAGAATCTGTAATTGAGGTTGTCTTGGAGATCAGATTTCCAGATTACGCCGATTTACAGTATTTACATTAGTCGGATTATTGTCCTCATCTTTGTCGCCATATTTGTCACAACGTTTCGGCCGTTGTACGCTCCGGCCTTCTTCAGGTGGTTGGAATTTTGAACTGAACCCTTTATTTCGATCACTGGGGTAGACTGTTCTAGTTCCACGTGCCATGTTTGATGGATGTCAGTTATCAGTTATCTCCTGCTAATTTTTCCCTCTGAAAGTTCTCCACTGCCTTAACCAGGTATTAACAGGAGATGTAAATACTGTACATAATACCTCATCTCAGAAATATAGACAGACTCTACGGCGATTTAGGCTTTAGCGATTCAATTTCCACATCCTTTCCATTATTTCGCTTCTTAGGTATCTAAAATATTTGACAGATGTTGTTGATTTCCTGGGGCAGTTTGTATTGAGCCTTGCTGTTGAAAGCTTATATATTCAGTTTTAGAGGCATTGATTTTGGGACACGATGTTATAAGCTTTTTCGATGATGTTAGAATCACTTTGACATTGGTCATTCAGGACATGGGTTATAAGAGTTCAATTGAATAGGCGATATCGTTTAAATTTTTTGCAGGATACAGACTTCTGGGTCTTGAGGTTTTTTATTTTTTTAAATTATCTTCATATCACCTAAAACTTATCAACAGTGAAGAAAATTTCGTTCGTTTCTTCCAATAAAAAGTCTACATTTTCGTTGTCAGATTCGTAACCCGCAATTTCCAGACTTATGGATATAATAAACTGAATTTATTAATACGCTCGACCAAAAATGCATCTTGTTTAAGCTGATAATCTCAACATCATAATTTCTGAGGATTGCTCACAGTCAAAATATGTTATCACGTCGAATAAAAAAAAAGTTAAAGAAAAAAATTTGTTCCATTTTTGTTCGAGGATATTAATGGAATCAGACAATTACCGCTCATTTATCATTCAAAACTCCACCTGACACGCACCTAAAATGTGATCTAACAATTCTCTAGACAAAATAATGGGATACAAACCAATGTTTCTTCGCGGTTTAGCCGGCAAGATTACAAGTACAGAATGGAGAAATAAAGACAATTAACTTTCAGCATTTTCAAGATATATCTCCGCTATCAGTCGCCCAAATTACGATATGCTATTAACTGAAATAAATTGTACGCTACAGCGTGGAACAATGTTCAGAAAACTAATATTACAAACAAGTGATATATGTATATAGATAGATCCACAAACAGTAGATAATAGCCGTATACGCTGGCATACAAAAGCAACTATTTGTAAATATACCCCAACATTTTTCAAAACAAAATCTATTTTAAACATATTCGCATACACATACTCCCAACCCTGAAGGTGAAGATCATATATTTTAAAATGTAACATATTTATTAAACAAATTCAGTTTACTAGTTAATTTATTTTAACTTAATTTTCTAATGAAAAAAAAAAACAGCGGGGAAATATTAATCAATTAACTAAACTGTCCAAATATACGGTCTTGGGTGTTGTGTTTTTGGTGATACAGTACGCCTGAATATTTCCCATAACGATCCACTTCTTCCAGTGGTTAAATGCCATCTTCTTATCTGTTAAATGGTTTTAATCCCTCTTTCTCTCAAATATGCGTTTTTATTATTGAACATTGTAAATCATAGATATTATTTAATGTAAGAATACTTATTTTATAAAACTTTTGTTTTTTATAATTTGTTTAAAGACAGAACCGTAATTGGATATGTATCGATGAATAAAAATAACAATTATAAGTGAAAAAAAAAAAAAAAAAATTTAAATAATATCTTGAACCATTAACAATTAGGAATTAAGGTTCACAAAAATATCGTGAGTATAAGACGGTGCTCTATTTTTTCTGTGTTTAACTTGAAAATATTTAAGTATAAAAACATATACGGTAGTTATAAATTATATTATCGAAACCATTGTAAATTCATTATCTATCCTTTAACGTGTTTTGATCCTCGCGAACATAAAAAATTGACATTTGTGGTTACAAAATATTTATATTCTATGATTTTTAAAGATGGGTGTTTTATTCAAAATAAAGTCCAACATTTTAAATTCTGAAAATTAAAAATTCAAATTTATTCACCGCAATTTGTCGTTTTTGTTTGTTTGTTTTTGTTTGTTTTTTTTCTTGTTTGTTTTTTGTTTTTTATTAACGCTATTAACAGATGAATTCTTGAACCACTTCCAGTTTTTCGACTGTAATTTTAAAAAAAAAACAGAACGTTACAGATTAACATCATTTTGTTTTTTCTTCTGTTCAACTTTAAATATTCGACATGAGTTTCCAAATTAGATCATTCATCTTGTCTTTTAATTCCTCCAGATTTGGCGGAAAATCGTGCATTGTTCAAATCAAATGGCAAAAAGGACTATGTAGTTAATTTACCAACGATAAAATCCCTTATCTAGTTAAAAAAATATTGTTGATAATTTTATTAGTCTTCTTCTTGCCCTCGTGATAATATTTTTTAATCTCTCATTCTGAACAAATTTTGTGATCAAGCGACATTAGCATTCTGATTTAAGCAGGGGGGGTCTCTGTTTTCGTATATGCTTTCTGCGCCTGTTTTATGAACAGAATGAAAGAATGTTCAGTGATTAGAGTTGGGTGATCGAGAAATTAAGTAAAGAAAATTGCAGTGGAATTTGCCGTTTCATACAGACCTACGTATATATCCGATCCCTTGGGCGGGAAATCTCTCTTGAAAAAAAAGAACATAATATCCTCACTAACTATACCGGATCCGGCCCCAGACGTCAATTCATCCGACCGCCGCTTCACTGTGCCACAAAAAAGAGCTAAACTATAATTTTTTATAATGGAATTCATCTCATTCAAATTAAATTAAAAAATTTCAGTAGATAAATAAAATAAATTAAATTAAAATTTCTAGTTGAATAATCTGATTTTTTGCATCTGACAGAATAGAAATTGTTTGGAAAATCAGTGAAATAAAAAAATTCAAATTTTTATTCCATATATTTTTATGTATATACATATATCTGCAATATAGTTTCTATTTAAAGATGAAAATTATTTTAGCCTTTATGCAACAAATTATGATTTTTTTAAATATGCCGTGTTTAAATTTTTTGAAGATTCTCGTATATAAAAGGACTCTTAATATATTATGTTTATTTTTTTTTGCTTATTATAAAATATAAAATGTGTAGTGGCAGGTAACGAGGTTGACTGATAAACATTTGAAAGAATTTGGTAGGATACATCAATACCAAAAAATATTATTATTATTAAAACATAATATAAAATTTCATCAAATTTCAACTAAATGATTGTATGCTGCCAATTTAATATTTTTATTTTTTGATATTTCACCCCCAAGCAAAACACGGAGTTCCATATTTTTTATAAAAAATTTTCTTGAGGACAGAATTCAAGATAAAGACAAACTTATTTTCTTGGGGATATTTTAAAAGAGAGAGGACGGGCAACAAAAAATTAAAAAATATTGCTATTGTCGCCTTCTTGGATAACCTTTTTTTTAGAAAATAAGTATATTTTTTATGTTTGTTATACTTTAATAAGTATGTTTGTATGTTTGTTATACTTTAGTAATTGTTTTCGATAAACAAAAACGAAAGCCTCGAACTTTGATCACAGGGAAGACCTTGAGCGTAATATATTCGTTCAAATTTTGATTAGAAATGTTTAGTACTTTTGAATATAAATACATCCGGCAGCAAGGCTTCTGGTCGCGTTGGAATCAAATTGAAAAATGTCACCTTTAAATTGCATATTTGTTTTACAGACAACCCTTGACTCTGATTGAAAACTTCTTATGGTCCCAATAATGGGCAAATATTTAAATCCCCAAAACAAAATAAATTTACTATATATATATATATATATATATATATATATATATATATTTATAAATATGTATATAAATAAAAGAAAGAACAGTAAGATTAAAATCCGGTGTTCTTATAGATATTTTTATTTTTACAAAATTTGCGTCTTATATCTTTTTCTACATATATAATTAATATTATAAATTAATTGATTTAAAATATTTTTTCTGCTAAAAGCAATCCAATTTTCATGTTAAAAAACTTCTTTTAAAACCCTCAAATTTAATTTTGCAATTAAACTAAAAGCATTCCTTCCTTTTTTTTATTCAATGAATTTTGGGTTTCAATCTCATTTGAGTCCTTTTCTCCTTCAGATGAAATTACTATGGATAGGTTCATTCTTTAAGTTTGCAATTTTCAGAATTCCAAAAATGTGTGGTTAAAACCTGGTCAAAAACAATGGTTTCATCTAAAACATGAGGTCGGCCTTTGTTTGATGGTGCTTCCCATCAAGCATTTTACTGGTAGTTCTTCTAACAAATATAAATCAAATTACCTTTGAAACATATTTGATCGTAATTTGGAAGACTACATGCTACAATGGCATCAAGAACAAGGCATCATCAAACATTGTCAAGTTTCGTCAAACTAGGGAAAGGAATAAAATATCTGCTGCTGTTCCAGCCATATACTCCAACAATCCACACTCTTGCACAATCTGTGGTCTTCTTTGCAAATCACTAGCAAGACTGAAATGTCAATTGCCACTCACACACAGGGTTAAATAAACAAAAATGTTTGAACCTCATACGTCGAAAACGTCGGGAGAGTCCATCATATATATATATATATATACTATAAAATACCAGCAAAACATTTTATATAAGAAGTTATCAACAATACATTTTATTTTTAATTGAAAGCATATAATTGTGTTCAAAATATATTCATTTGAAGCCATAAAATTATGCTGAGATTTCGGTATTAAATAAGCAATTGAGTTAAATATGCCGCTGAATAAAATCAACCAACCAAAAAACCTGATAAGCTGTTAAGCAAATCAATCAATAATTGAAATTATTTTCAGTTTTATAAATGTTTTAAGATATCGACTTTTGACACCAGCTGGACAAATTTCAAATTCTAGGAAAAAGAAAATAATCATTAACGTAAAATGATTTTTTGGGGTAAAAGCGTTATTCACTTTGAATTCGGTTATCCGGAAAATATTGTTTGATTTTAAAATCGATTTTATCCCGGAATTAATGTATTTAAACAGTATATAAAATGAGTCAAAAATAAGAACCCTGAACATGTACATATTTCTGTCGTTGAATTACAAGTTTATTTATGTTTTTTACAATAAAATTGTAATGGTTTGAACGCCAAGAAATTTTGGAATGCAGCTTCTGACATCTTTTTGAAATGGAATGTCTTTTGGTTTGGTTTGGTATGGTTTGTTTTACGGCACATCAACCACAATGGGTTATTTAATACCGACAAAATTTCCTTTTCTTTCAAAAATGTATAGCTAGTAACATTTTTTGAAAAAAAATGTTAAGTTTCCTTTGTTTTGTTCTGTGGCATATTAACCACAATGGGTTATCTCATGCTGACAAGATTTTTATTTCTGGTAATATTTTCTTTCTTCAAATATTTATTATATATACTAATTTTTAAAGATATTTCTGTGTTAAAATCTATTTTAAACTTTCGTAAATAGAGTCAGGTTATGGGGTCTTCTCAAAAAATGCCCATATGAAATTTTTATCTAACAGGTGCTACGGACCAGGGAATCCGATGGTGTTCACCATCAATTAAAGGGTGGTTCCACGCTTCAAAAAATCCTTCACCACCTCTTTTGGACGTAAATCAAAAACGTTTATTAATCCAGGTCTTTTGTATTAAAAACAATTAAAGCGATGCTTAAAAGTCCATTATCCCGAGTTCCAAGACATTGGCTATTATAAAAGAATTTTAGAAGCCTCTTTCATCAAATGTCGCAAGGTTCTAAAAAGTGTCAATTGTTTAAAGTTTTCCCAAATTGTTATGAAACAGATTTGAATCTTGTCGATAAATCTTGCTGGTCCCATTTTGCCTCACTAAATTTGAATTTCCTTTGTCCATTTTTTCAGTAAAAATGCGATGGATGCTCTGATAAAAGATATCAGAAGCTATAACATTCAACGCAAATATCTTTGGTTCTTTAGTAGTTTCGATTAATCTTTTGTTGGTCTAATCAGGAAAGTTTGTAGATAATTGTTTAAGATTTTAGGAACGATAATAAATAACGTCAAAAATATTTAAAAAAATTGGATTGTTTATAAGGAAATAAAATGTATTTGATCTATATATCAATTTCTTATATACAACAATTAAAACAATATTTTTGATAATTAAACAGTTGCATTTTTTTTTAAACGATTAAAATGGTGTTATGCATTTTCATTGATCCGTGAATTTAAATTATTATCAAGTCTTGAAATTTCCTGGTTGCTGTTTGTTGTAGTTTTTCACAGTGGAGGCTTGTATTTCAATAAGTCGTCCTAAATTAGGTTCGACGTACAAAACGTTAGGAACTTGAAATAAGAGTTAATGACGCAGCAATCTAGTTGTGATGGTTGATACTTCAATGTCCGACATCGACTGACTCGCTCAACACCACTGAGCCAAACTGGCGACCGCTACTACTACTTATAGTCTCTCTCCTCATTAGAGAGAATGGAATGTTCTGGTATAACAATTCGTCACTCTGAAAAGCGACTGGAGACGTTTTGAACTTCATCAAATGAAGGAAATGAAGAGACTGGGCAGCAATGATGTATGGCATTAGAACTCCACCCTCAAAAATGATTTAACACTCTCTCTCTCTCTCTCTCTTATCTATATATATAAATATATATATATATATATATATATATATATATATATTATTTATCTATCTCATTCCATATATATTTATCTATAACAGTTTTATTTGTTCATGTAATCTACTGAATTTTCATTGCTATTTTAAATATTATTTTTATTCAATCATATATCACAGTTTTTTTTTCATATCTAACAATAATAACTTTTTGTGGGGAGTCCATTAACAATAGAATAGGTAAGTTTTGTGGGTATATTCTATAAACAGAGGATCTTCTTCCAAAATAAATATTCATATGGATTTTCTCACGCTATTAGATAAATCTGCACTTTATGATAGGGGAGTTAACTACACTGCTTTTGATTTTGTCGCTGCATAAATGTTGTGAATACATCATTCAGGCATAGTGTCCAAAGAAATTCATCACTATTTTGTAATTTGATCCACCTTAAATTTGGAATGATATGCAAATTGCTTATAATATTCGCGCCGAAATATCAATATCGTCCTTTTTGAAGAAATTTTTGTCAATCTGAATGAAAATGCAAGGAATTCTAAATTTTTTGAAAAAATTTATGAATGATTACGAACAGTCTTTGAACAACAATCGTTTGTGACACTTTTTAAAAGTATATTTACAAAGACAAACCCGCAAACTCAATACAACCTCGAGAAGAAATACCGTTTTAACGTCCTGAAAATATTTACTTAGATATAAGAAAAAAAAATGAAGGATCTCAAAAGAAAAAAAGCAGAATAAATTATAGATTTGTAATTAACGTTAACTCCAATATAAAAAACTTCCTTTTGTGTATTTTAGAAAGTCAGACTATGTCTCGGTCTGTATTTCCTAGATGAGTTATTTTTACACTATGTAATTTATGGCTCTGTCATTCAAAAATCTTTGTTTAGGTTTTATTTGCAAATGTTTCATTTGTTTATTCATCAACTTCCTCAATGACGCATGATACCCTTTATCGAACAACCTTATTTTTTAACTGATGTAGACTATTCTAGTTCCACGTGACATGTCTAATGGATGTCAAAAAAATGAATTTCTTTTAATTTTGTAAAAAAGTTCTGAGGACATATGGCACAGTGGATAAAGTATTTATTTTGTCCAGTGACAAACCCAAAGAGTGTAAGTTCACTATCCCTGTAGGTGGTGGAGAACTGAAGAGGGAATAAAAGAAGATAAGATATCCGTTGACATGGGACATGGACAAACATCTAATCCATATGAGCGAAATAAATGGTTCACTTCGACAGTTCAACCACCTTAGAAGGCCGGAGCGTTAGAAAAATAAAACGTTGTGGTAAATATAAGGGGGAAGATGTGGATGATATTCCGAGCAATGTAAATATTATAAAAGTCATCCGTTAAAATCTATATTTTTGTACATACATTTCACTAAAAATTTAATTTTTGTCAAATAAAGAACAATGAAATGAACAAAGGAAATAATAGTTAATTTATCAAATCAACATGTTCTTTAAATACGTTTTAAAAACTTATTTTTATTTTTGAAAATCATGTTCTAACTGGACATACCCAATAATAATTTTTTCCTGTTAATTAAACTACCATGTAATTTTCTGTTTTGAATTTTTATTTTTTTATTCCTATTTTGAGAATAAGAGAGAAAAAATTATAAATGATACAAGAAAATCAAAATAAAAAAAAAACAAACTTTATCTTGTTGGGCTAAGACAAAATAAAATTAAATTGATTCTTTCAGAATAAAAATAACTAGACATATCAAATAATAATTTTGTTGAAAAATTTTGTCAATAATAAACTAACGTAGTTTTTTTTCTTTTGTGTTGAACGCAGATAAGATTTTTAAGTAAAAAATATTTCTAACAAAGTGTACTTGTGTATAATATCACCCCACCCACTTGGCTTTTAATTTTCATTCAAAATGTCTTGTATTATATTAAGTACAAGAAAGAATTCTATATTCAAGTGTTCCTAGATTACTCTTTCAAAAATGATTTTTTTTTTATTTCTTTTGTTTAAAATAAAAAATTTTTATCTTCTGAATTTTTTACATATTTTTTTCTTTTTTATATTCTTTGCTAAATATAAAAGGAAAATAAACGTTTTCATATAACCTTAAATATCTGTTTGCGTCCGTGTAAGATGATCCGTAAACAGACATTCGCAAAACAAAATTTTATGGTAGATCAATTAAAGAGACATAAAATTTACGATTACCACCTCAAGATGATACTCAAGAAGATAAAAAAATAATTTGTACCTACCTAAATCATAGTAAATGCTAACTCGTTTGTATATATTTAAATTGAGAAATGAAATCAATACTTGCCAATATGCAAAAACTATTTCATGAAGAAGGTATATTTGGGGGCGGATTCATTTAACCTTTTGGTTCCTCTGTAATGTTCTTGCTTCTCGTGGAATGTGCCTTCGTGGATCTTAACCGATTCTGGAAATGCCATTGGCTCGATTCCTTGTGGAAATAAATCATTCGACATTGTTTGTATTTATTATTATTATTATTATTATTATTATTATTATTATTTATTGCTTTTTTTGTTTTGTTTTTTCTTTACTTGGCAAAATGTATTTTTTTTGGTATACGTCTTGTATAAAAAAATAAATTTTTAATTTAAAATTATGAAATTTTGTTGAATGCAAACATTTAGAAGATCGTCGGAAAATTTTTATGAAATTTTTAACATTTCGCTTAAAAAAATTTCTTATATTAAAATTTTTAGAATTTAAGTGAAAGAAATGAATGTTTCGCTGCTTAAAGAGCAAAAATTAAAGAATGACCAAGGCTGATAGAAAAATGAAAAGAAAATTCGAAGAATACATACATATATATATATATATATATATATGTGTGTGTATATGTATTCAAGGGGAATTTTGGATTAAATTATTTTTAAATTTATGAGTTTTAAAACAAAATGTTAAGAATTCATAATTCACTGTTTCCAAGAAGATACAAAAGAAATCAATCATTCAGACAAGGGGTTTTATATAGCGTGTTCATTTTTATTAACTTTTGTTGTATCAGTTATTATTAGATATTCGAAAATGGTTATGTTTAGGTAGGATAAAAATATATAAATTCATTTTCTGACATGATTTTAAATAACTGCATGTCAGTTAATTTATAATATATATATATATATATATATATATATATATATATTATATAATGACCGTCTTTCAAATTTTTTCCTATTCCATTAAATCAAATTTCATAAAACTGAACATAATTTAACTTTATATTAATTCCATATATCTTTATAAATAAAAATATAATATGTAAATATAAAAAATATTTCTAGTTTTTTTTATATATTTAAATGTCTTTCCATCCTTATTTTTTTGATTTACATATTTAAAAAAAAAGGAAAATCTTGATGGAATGATTATCTAAATTGATAAATACACAGTCTCAAAATATTTTTTTTTTATTTTTTAAAAATTCCAAAAAATTTGATAAAATAGCTTTCTGTTAATGCAAATTATACCAAAAAACTTACCATTGTATTAAATATATTAATATAATTTATATCTTTATATTTAATATATGTATATATTAAATTAGAAATTATAATATATTTTATGTGTATATGAGTTATTTTATATATATGTCATTTCAAGTATATAATGCCTTATATTGGGTGTTTGAAAAATGAATGGGATATATAAAATTTATATAAATAAAATTTGTATTTTCAATATATTAATATAGTTTATTGTATAACAAAAAAATAAAATATATTATTTTTATGTATATTATTTATTTTACTAAATATAATGATATCTAAAAAATATATTTAAAAAATCGTTTATAATTATATGTATTTGTTTTTATATATGTATTATGGAGATGTCGTTATATTATTTTAATATTACCAATAATATTTTGTATTGTTATATAAATTTATATTTGATGAATACACATTTTTATTTTACCATATTATTCGTGTCTATAAATAGGGTGTATTGCATACATTGAATATTATTGATATGTAACACCAACGATATTGGCATCAATAACAAATGTATATTTTATCAAAGGATTGTGAGATATTCTAAATTGAATTGTCTTTTAAATGTTTTTCATTTATTTGTATATGTAATTTCTAGTTTCATTTAATTTGTGGAATTTTAAGATTAAATACACAATCAAAATACAAAGACATTTACAAACATGTGAAGGAAATTTGTCTCAACACATCCACATCCATATGTATATATTCTGTTTGTGCATGAAAATGATTGACAAAATATGATATGTGTATCAGCAAAATATGTAAAAATGTTACTAGATCTAATAAACGTGTATATATGTAGGTTGTATGAAATGTCCTATACAATATCTGTAGAAAAGCATATTTTGTTAAATGTATATTATTGTACTTTTTATATATATATATATATAAATCATGTATATATTTTAGAACAAAAGCCAGCATATGAGATATCATAATAAATATCTTATACATATATATTTATGTTGATATATACATGTATAAATATATGATTGGCAGGATATTAATATATATGTTATGAAGACCCCATGTATATATATATATATATTGCCTTGTATATATTTATATATATATATGGATATATATAGTGATATATATGTTAAATTTATGTAGATCATGTATATCTTCCAATATGTTATGTTTTAAACCTTTTAAAAGGATATAAATGCTAAGAGATAATTTAACAATGTATAATGGCCTAGAATATCTTTCAAAATATATGTAAAGATGTTATTTGTATAAGTATTATAAATCTTATTTTTTTTGTTCTGTATATAGATTTATCTATATATATGTTTGTAAATTTCTTATTTATTTATTTCTTTATTTATATAGGCACCTGAATGTATTCTATGGTTATGTTATGTATA
>CAHIKZ030004177.1:0-35000 GCA_903632075.3 Acanthosepion pharaonis | reverse complement strand
ATATTTAGTAAATGTATGTTTATTATAAATAAATTTATATATTTTATAAATCTTAGTATAAGATGTATCTTATTAAATATATATATATGTATATATTTATATTTAATGTTATTTTATATATATATATATGTATATATGTATGTGTGTGTGTGTATACTGTGTGTGTGTGTAAATGGATATATATCGAATATGGGCATATGCATGTAGAAAAATAAAGTTTATATGTATGTATGCATATATATATATATATATATGTATGCATATATATATATACATATATATATGTGTGTGTGTATATATTATATGCATATACATATATGTATATATATATATGTTATTTATATATATATATTATATATATTATATGTATATTATATATATATCATGTATATATATATATATTATATATATCAAATATATTATATATATATATATATATATATTTATATATATATGTATATATGTATATATATATATTGTTTATATATACATATATATGTATGTATTTATATGTATGTATGTATATGTATATATATGTATATATATGTATATATATATATATATGTATGTATATATATATATATATGTATGTATGTATATATGCATATATATGTATGTATGTATATGTATATATATGTATGTATGATTCCATATATATATGTATTATTTAGTTTGAAGAAGTGTATGTATATATGTAGAATTTTTCCATTTTGTCGTTATATATATGTATGTATGATATATATATTTATATGCCATATTCAGCACAATTATATATATAGCCATAGCAATATATATATGTAGAGCGGGTACTGAGTATATATATAGTGGTATGTATATATGTATGTATGAGCAGCGCTATATAATAACTAGACAGGGTATATATGATATAACATGTAACTGTATATATGTATATGTATAACAACAACAAAGATGAGGATGTAATAATATAAATAATGTATATATGTATCCCAGTAATTGAAACGGATATATATGTATGTAGATTTATTCAACAGGTTTATATATATACAAGCATATGTAAATGTAGCCAGTCGACAGACAGACAAATGTAATGGAGTCGGATGTAAAGCAAGGATGTAAATTCGAATCCATATATATCCGTTCAATGGAAACTTCAGGAATGTGTTTTGAGATAAGAAAGATTCCCATACTTAAATATATGTTAACTGCTTGTAGAGCGTGGATATGTATGTATGAATATCATATATATGTATTTGCAATATATATGAGAAAGTATATAAGTATTAATTTGGCAACCAACATAAATGTATGTATCTATCCAAAAACCTTTTTATATATGTATATATATGTGTATATATATATGTATATATATGGATATATATGTATGTATATATATGTATATATATGTATATATATATATGTATATATATATGTATATATATATATGTATGTATATATATATATATATGTATATATATATATATATATATATATATATGTATATATATATATATATATATATGTATGTATATATATGTATATGTATATATATATATGTATATATATGTATATATATATATATATATATATATATATATGTATATATATATATGTATATATATATATGTATATGTATATATATATATATATATATATATATGTATATATATATATATATATATATATATATGTATATATATGTATATATATGTATGTATATATATATATATATATATATATATATATATATATATATATATGTATATATATATATATATGTGTATATATATGTATGTATATATATATATATACATATATATATATATATATATATGTATATATATGTTGGGTTACATAATTTGTTACTTAATGTGCTACTCAATATTACTTTATACTGAATATGTAAATAAAAGAACATTAAAGTCAACTATATAAAGGCGTCTAGTGAATTATGCTTAAACCATTCGTCATATATGGCCCTGGGTTCAGCATGAAAAGATGTGTTACATAACGTCCCTTTATATTTACATACTAAGCGTTATATAGATTAGATCAATATATATATATATATATGATAAGTGTGTGTTTAAATTGGGTTAGATAAATCTGTAGAAGAGACAAATGAATATAAATGCAATGATGTAAAACTATACTTAGGTTTAGCTGGACGCGTTAAATATATTATGATTACAAATGGAACGTTATATTTTTGCAACAAGATTATATTTTTAGGTACCAAAATTACTTATTTAAGAACGGTCATAAATATAACTTATAGTTTAGTTTTTATATGACAGATTAATGTGGTTAGAACGCACAAGGAGATTTTAAATTGGTTAACAATTAGCGTACATCAACCTCTAACGGAAATGTTCAACTATTTAATCTTTAAATACAATCTTTTATGGTATAAACAAAAAAGTAAAAAAGCAAAATTTTACTTTCAATTGAAATATGAGATGGACATTTGTTTATATTTTGTGTTTAAATGTAATGTTATCAAATTATTATATTCAGCTATTTTCATTTTTTATTTTAACATATTTTATTTTTTAATTTTGTTTCATTAAACTTATGTCAGTTATTGTGAAATTATTTTCCCAAAAATTAAGGTTGTAATTTACCAATCATAAATGGAAAAACAATACAATTCAGTGATAGTTCCATTTTAAAAAAAATTTTTTTTAATAAGTAAAAACGTGCCTTTTTGTAATTGCGGACGTCCATATACGAAATTGTCATAAATAATTTCGGTACCTATATATAAATTTAAAATTAGCGTAATTTTAAAAATTTTTCAATAGCTTATTCGTCCAATAAGACGAACGGAGTCAAAGTATATATATTTGTATTTTAATACAAAATTTTCCTTTTTTCACTAAAATGGACGCTGTGATTAATATCTTTATGAAAATGAAAAAAATTTCATGGGACAAAATTAATGCAAAAGCATTTAAGTTACTTTGTCAAAATTTCTATTTTTTTTTTAAAAATCACACTTCTGCCTATATTTTTCAACTAAAAATAATTTTTTTTTTAACTCATTTTAATTAAAATTATAAATTCATTTTAATCTTCTATTTCAGCATGATAACTTACTTTTAACCATATTTAATCAAGAATAAACTTTGATATCAGAAACCCTCTTTCCTACCAATATCTGATATGAAGCAAAAATTGAAAATAATTTAAAAAACTCAATTTTTCGATTACATATTTTTTCTCGTAGCAAATATTTTGACTCAATAAAGTTATCGAACCATTCTCCTGAATCGGTTTTATTTGTTTCACCTGTTGTTCAGGCTCCTTTGCTTTACGAATGAATACTTGTCATCGACTGGATGGCCTATACTTTCGGCCTTATGTCAAATCTAAGCTACGCTTAGAAAATTATCATTCGTACGTTGAATGCTAACAACTCTATTACTGTAAGGAATGCTCTCTAAGAAATATTTTTAAATTCATCTAAACAAGATTGTCGTTCAATTATCAAAAACATTACCCAAAAGAATTTGCGTGTGGAATATTGATGAAACTGACCCAAGTAATCGCTTTCCTAGTTGAAAAATTAAACAACAAAAACAAAAAACAGATATGACGGGCATCTTTTTTTTTTTTTTTCTTTCCTTGTTTTTTGGCTAGATCTCACGAAAAATTTGCATATGCCTCACCACTTTCGCCAATCCTCCTATTTCCGAGACTTTCTTAAATTAAGGTATTAGGACGGCCATATTTCTTTTTTATTTTCTTCATTATAATGCTAATATTCAGGCATATACGGGCTCGTTTTGCCAAAATTTGCTTTTAATTTTCGAGTTTTTTTTTCTCTTCTAGAAAAGCAAACGAAAAACAAACGGAATAATTATTCGGTTCTCCGATTAGCAATCTCGAGATACTGCCCATTACACCACCCGCTCATACAAACGTACACCAACTTGTATTACCAAGAAGTCACCCATCTAGGTACTGGCTAGGTTAGGTTTTTTACTATGTCCGATTTACAATCAAAGGATTAGGAGGGAAAAAAACATTTGGTCCTTTTTTTTACGAAGAATAACAGCAACAAAATTAATAAAAAAGTTCAGGAGACATTAACGTCCAATATAAAATAAAAAAATGACGGTGTAACATTCAGGACAAGGGTGATGCTGGTTTTGCACAATACAATTTCCCCCTCTTACTAACTATCTGCGTCCCTCTTATGCCATACATTTGCGCCAAATTATCTTGAAAAATCTTGTTGGCGTCCAATTCTCCAAGCACTCTTTCCTCAGTATGTATCACACGGATTTCTACTCTCTCTCTCGAATGCTATATGCAATTGATCACATGTTCCGTCTCCTCGTATCTCAACTGAGTTAAGCAATGTCGAGCCTTGTTAGTACCTAGATGGGTTACTGCCTGGGAATGTGGGTGAGACCGAAAATCAGAGCTTTAAGAAAAGCATGGCCTTTAAAAGACTGACAATATTCATGGGCCTTTTTTTTTGTTTTTCTTTACAAGGTTCACCCTTGACAAGGCTTGAGAGCCAATCGAGATAGAGGATTATGTTTCAAGGCCATTTTCTGTATAGTTTATTTGGGTAACAGTTAACAGAAAAAAACAGGTTAAGATTGTTAGTGATCGGGGAAACATCATATTGGGAGCCGGTTTTTCATGAAACAAGCTGTCAAGGAACTTCTCACTTTGGGAAATTTAATTTAAGGATCCCGCCTGAGAGAGACTGAGACTGATTATGGCTGGAGAATAATTCGTCACTCAAGAATACTGGAGACGTTTTGAACTCTATCAAGGCTGGAGTAAAGTGTCTGGGCAGCCACCGCCCAAATATTTGACAGCAATTATTAATTTTTTTCCTGAGTGATTTTATTCTAAATCTCTCTCTCTTTTATATATATATATATATATATATATATATATATATATAATATCCATCTCATTTCATATATATTTATCAGTCTACAGTTTTTTTTGTTCATATGTTCTATATGTTTTTTGTTATTTTATCGACATCATTTCTACCTATTTATATATCACAGATTTTTTTCATATCTATACCATAAATAACAGTAACAATGAATTCCTAAGTTTTCCTTATTTCATCTATCTATCTATGATTGGTTAAATTAGTATCCATTATTTTAATGCAAACACATCCATGATTTTCTTTAAATATGTAAATGATATGATAAATCTTTTAACAAAGCATTTCCCCGGCCTATTATAAGCTCAGGCCACTTTTCGTATAATTGTTGTATTCCCGATAAAACGAACGAATCCGGATTTGACACTTCCAAATTCTTCCGTTGAAGAAGAGCAATTTATGAAGCACATTAATTCAAAACTCATTTACGATGTAAAACTCGGTCATTCCATAATGACCAATCACTTCTACTTTCATTAAATATAGATAAAGGAATACGGGGATTGTCTAATGACGAATAAAACAGTATTTGTTTTATTCGACACCTTACGTTTCCATGTTATCTTTCGTTATCGTCAAATGCAATTAACACATTACACCGCCATTAACGAAATTGACCTAATACATCCTCTTGTAATTACCATTCAAATTTCAGCTGATAACTCTTCAAACATGTTAATGCACTATTGTTTGTACATATATATATATATATACTAGAGTTCAAAAGATTGAGACCACACCTGGTAATTATTTCTTAATTTTTTTTTTAAAAAAATGGTTCTTTTGAACTTTAAATAAGAGGAAAATATTATACATGGTTAAAAAGTGGCACATGATTTTTTTATTAGAAATTTTATTTTTGCAAAAAGATAAAAAGCATTTCATGATTCCATAACTTTTTATTAATGTAATATTGATAATATCGATATGATAGGCCATGATCGAGTCGATTGGAGAAAAAGCAAACAAGTTAATCTGACTCATATTGCTCTCGTCAGCATATCCTCCTTTAGTCTTGATTACTGCAGCACAACAAAACAGATAATGAAAAAGAGAACTCAAAAACATTTAAGTCTCATAACTGATTCCGTTTCATTTTCAATGACTCTAAAACCTTTATTTATTTTATTTCTTTCATTCTTCCTGTTAAATAATAGTTTTAGTCTCTTATTTTTATAGTTACAGTGTATTTTTATTGGCTCTATTCGAAAAGTTTTCGGTTCAGGTCACATTATTTAGAAAATGTCGATTTTGACCGGTTGTTATGAGACGAGATATGTAGAACGTTAGAAAGATCGAAAGTGATTGCTGGAGTTTTTGCTTTTTACACATTTTTTAGGACATTGGTTTTCTCGTATCCTAAAAAAAACTTGCAATTTTGATTTGTTGTTCTAGCGACCTCACCGGTTAGTTAAATATATACACTTTGAGGTGGTGAATAAAACAGATAAGTCAAAATTTTGTTGAAGTCTTCTTCCATCTCCGGACTCCAAATAACATTCCGACATCCGGCCGGTAGAGGACAAGCAAGAGAAGATACACCGTTATGAATTCGACCCCGTCAACCAAGACCTCGCCAGAAGAGAGAGGTGTATACAACATTCTGTCAAGTTCAGCCCTTGCTAATTCTTGCGATGGCTTCCAACTTTTGAAATTTACTATATATATATATATATATATATATATATATATATATATAATTACCTGAATCATTCAAAAAAAAAAACAAATATAGAATGATATGAATGTTTATAATCTCCATTCATATACATGTTCGGGGTTGGTGTATCTTATTGAAATTGTTTGCGAAGATGTATTCTCGCCATTTAAATCATTAAAATCTATATTTGTTTTTTTTTGTTATGAATGATTCATCTAATTATAAATTAAAATTAATCGTAATTATAAATAATATATATATATATTATAATATAAACAACAAAATAAATTATTTAATGGTTCCTTAAAGTGTCTCTTTCATTAAATATTATTCAGTTCTTTACATTGAGCTCTCAGGATTTATATCTTCCTTGGATTTATAGAATTTTTTTTATCAAAAGACATTTAACTTAATTATATATATATATATATATATATATATATAATCAACGACAAAATTATTCAATACAATCAATTTTGAATATTTTTATCCATTTCTCAGAATCTAATGCCCCTATGATATTAGGGGTTTTATATGTTAAACAAGCGCTAAAAATGAAACTGAACAATAGGTTAAATACAATAAATTTGACAGACGAATTATGCAAAATAGGAAGAACTAAATTATTCGTACAGGAGAAAATATCGTTTTCAATTGATTGATTTGTGTAAGTATAAGTAATTTAATAACTATTTTATCGGTGAAGTCTTCTAAACTATTTACTTAATAGAATATTTGTGATTATTTCAGCAAAGAATATAACATGGTGTATATACTGTCACCATTGTTATTCATATTTTAACAAGCCGACGGGCAGGACAAAGGAGCTTAGCGTTGACTTGTGATCCAGAATTATTAATTTCCACAAGTCGGCAAATACTTACAGCAGTATTTCAAACCGGTTAGCTATCCCTAGATCTACGGTACAGTCCGTTATAAAGATGTTTAAACAGTTTGGCACGATATAGAATTTGCCTGGGCGTGGATGAAACCAAAATTGTCAAAGAGAACTGAACAAAACTGTGTCTGGAAGTTAATATAAACCAAAAGTTGTTTTTTTTTGAGACATCGCAGCAAGTTTGGTTACGATGGATATCAGCGTGCTTAAGGACTCGCACAATACAACGTTGTTTAAATAGAAATAGGTTGTATGGGAATCTACCCCGACGAATCCCTCTTCCCAAACCGTGTCATATTGTTGATCAGTTTAATATTGCGAAAACGTTCTTTGACAAAGAAAATTGCTTTTGGGAACAAGTACTATGGAGTGATGAAACAAAAATTGAGCTTTTTTTTACATAATGATGTACAGAAGATTTGGCGCAAGAAAATTTGAGGCTTTTCCTCCCAAAGAACACAGTGGCAACATTAAAACATGGAGGCAGTTTCGATGATGTTTTGGGGTTGTTTTAGCTCAAGAGGACTGGACAATTAATTGCAATAAGAGGAATAATGAAATCTGCAGACTATATCAAAATTCTGGATGAAAATCTACAACTATCTAGGTCTAAGTCGATTTACTTTCCAGCAAGATAATGATCCCAAACATACGTCTAAATCAGTGACTGCGTGGCTTCAGAAAAAAAAGATTACAGTTCTGCCATGGCCTTCAATGAGTCCTGACTTGAATCCTATTGAAAATCTATGGCAAGAATTGAAAGTTCGAATAAATCGTCGGTCACCAAAAAACTTCAGGAATTAGAACGTGTAACCATTGAAGAATGGAAGAAAATCCCAGAAAAGACTTGTTTAAATCTCATCAAAAACTTTAGAAAACGATTGCAGCAAGTTATAAAGATGAGAGACCATGCTATTGACTATTAATATTGTGAAAATTGTTCAATTTTTTCTATTATTCATACTGTACAAATAATTTTGTCTTTTCCTATTTTGTATAATTCGCCTGTCAAGTTTGTTTTATTTAACCTATTGTTCAGAAAATTGAGTTTTATGTACATTTTTGTGTTTATTAACATCTTAAAAAGCTGGCATCATACAGGCATTAGATTCTGAGAAATGGATAAAAATATTCAAAATTGATGGGTGTACAAAATAATTTTTCGTTGTTTACTGTATATATATATATATATATATATATATATATATATATATATATATATTCCATTTCTATTTAAAGAGATTGTATTAAAATATTTTTCTTATACATTATTCTATTTTTTCTCTTTTTTTATGAAATCCTTTCAAAACAAAAACCCATTTTATTTAATATCTATTGACAAGCAATTCTGCAGTTCTCAGTAAAATTTTCTTTTATTTATATCCAAATATTCTATTCTCAAAAAATTAATGTTTAAACTTACATTAAAACGGATTATTTTGTAGCTTTTCTATGTGAACTTTGAACACTTATTATATATCTTAATTTTTTCAAATTCATTTTTGTAAATTATATATGTCTGAAATAACGCTAAGTGCCATTTCTTCTCCCCTTCTTTCAATTTAACGTAAATTTCCAATTTGCCCGCATTCTATGCAAAGGTGATGTTCTTTAATTTATATCACAAATATTCTAAGGACATTTACAATCTAGAATCTGATTTATTTTAAAAAATTATGTTAATCATTTTTTTTAATCTTTAAAACTAAAATAAAAATTTTTTTTAAACGCATTTTTAAATCCTATTTTACATAATTTTTCTAGTTAAACCATTCACGAAAAATTTTGGTGCCAAAATTCATTTTTTAAATACTTTCTTTTCTTCTCACCTACCCAGGGCGATAGAATGAAGATGAAAATTCTAAAATAATGAAATTGTTGGAATATTAAATTTTAAAAATTTTAATTAAAATAAAGAACATTATGAAATATTTTAACGTTTCAAAAAAAAATGGAAAATAAATTAAAAGGGAAAATCTATTTTTTTTTTTATTTTGGCGTTTCTGCTTTCCTTTTTTAAAAATGAAGTTTCACTTTTGAAATGAAAAAGTTAATTTTATTCATGCTATTTCCATTATTATACTAATACATCATTAATTATTTATCCATTATTCAAAAAGTTTATTGTAGGTTGTATGCCCTGCCCAGTTTCTTCAAGTGTATGATAACAAACAAAATTTATTTAACCGAGTTTTTAATTTGTCCACCGAAAAATTTTTTTAGTTATAAAAATTGCATTTGCTTCATTTTGGATATCTCCTTTCAAACAATAACCCAAAATTAATAGCTCGGCTAAAAAATGGGTAGAAATGTTGTTAACATAGAACAATAATTTCTCCACATCTTTTTATTAAAAGCACTAATTAAATTCTAAAAAAAACCAATGGGTCAATGTAATGAGGTAATTCTTAAATATTCAGAATTTTACAGGCCCACAGTGAAGGAAGCTTATAATTAGGATTAATTTTGTCTCTAAACAAACCTCAACTGAATATGTTTCCATTTAAAGATTAAAAGGTAAACAAAAAGCCTTTAAATGGCTATAATATTTTTTTCTTAAAAATGAACTGAAAGAAGAAATATAAATATTTCAATGAACGAATTCTTGTGAATATGATAATTGTTTGTTTCAAAAGTCCAAACATGGAAATATTATTTAAAATATTTCATTAAGAAAACAATAGACAAATAAAACTGTTATTTATTTTTTTTTTAATTAAAGATTTAATGCTGAAAAATAATTTTATAAGAAATATTCTGTCTTAAATGTTCCTGCCTAACACAACAAAAAGACTCTTCGTTTTTATTAAAAGGATTTCCACTTTGTCTCAATATAAAATCTGCGTACAAAAAATACACATTTAAAAAATCCTGAACATTCTCAATGAAAATAAATAATATTCCATAGATACAATATGTCCAAAAATGCATAAATTTTCATATCTCAAATGTTCAAAATGTCCTCACTTTGCGTCTGACAAACCATTTGTACTCATTAAAAACATTGACTGTTAACCATTTGGGAAATAGCTTTGCTTATTATCCTGGTTTAGACACGTTGATGGTGTCTATATGCATTATTTATGCCTTCTGATGAACCATTTTTTTACTCGGGCTTTCAATATATTTTAAAAATCTCAAAGGTTATTTTCTTTTTTTTTATAAATGTTGGCTATGGAACCGGTTAAGAACCTACCTATCCATTTTCATTGAAGCTGTCACAATGCATCATGAAAAAACGTATTAAAATTTTAAAGATTGCCAACATGAACCCGTCTTCTTTTGAAATTTTGAATTTATCCTTTAGCATTTCTATAAGTGTGTCCGTTCTCAAAAAATTTCCCTTTAGACAGCTCCTTTTGACACTAAGAAAACAACATTTCCTTCATCTTAAAAATACAATTCAAACAATAACTTCATCGTAAACGGATGCTGGTTTGAACCATAGTTGTAAAAACACAAAAATAAAAGTCCCATTTATTTTATGAAAAAAAATATTTTCCCATCTCTTTGTAAAATATTCAATCCGTAACAAATTTGGTGAACAAACAACAAAAAATAAAAATTTTTTTTTTCTACCGGCAAGAAAAAAAAAAAAATTTCATGATCAGAATTTGAAACATCTGCAAATTACGTCAATGATACGGAAACATATTAGATTTTCTTTTGAAATCTCCATCTATCCAATTATAATTTTTTGAATAATAAATTTCTAATTATATATAATTATTCTTTTAAAATTTTCATTTTTGATTTTAAATTCCGTTTTTTAGAAGAAAAAAATATTTTTATTTTCATCAATTGAGCATCAAAGACAGCCAGCTCAGCATCACGTATGTCATTTTTTATAGTTTTTTTTATTTTATTTTTTTTTTACCATTTTTTATGAAAATTATAACCAAGCCATATGACAATGTAAATTGATTTTTTGTAAATCCAAAGGCTTAAGTAGTCAGGAGTTTTTAAATCAACCAATTGTTCTTGAAAAACATAATTCTGTTCAATAAATATTTATAAAATATGATTAGATATTTTCTAAGCTTCAAAGTTTTTATTAAAAACAAATCTATTTTTTTTTTAATTTTAATTTTCCAAAAAAATTGATATTTTGATTCAAAATTAAAGATAAATTGAAACAATTTAACATTCATTTTTTAGAATCATATGTTAAATTGTTAACAGAATAGGACGTATAATGAATTTACAAATTAACCCTTTCAGTAACCTAGCTGCGCCATCTACCAGAAAAATTTCTTTAAATTTTTTAACCAAAAACCTAAATTTAATGACAAAGTATTTAAACAATTCAACTTTTGTTTTGTTTTGGATGGCATTCCAAATGTTTTTCCTTTTTTTTTTATAAGATGCTTTATATATAATATATATATATATATATATATATATATATATAAAAAAAAAAAGAACAGTAAGATATAAAATCCGTTTCTTATAGATATTTTTTATTTTACAAAATAGTGCTCAATTTAAATTTACAGAATTTAATATTATAAAATTAATTGATTTAAAATATGGTTTTTTTCAAAAGACACAGTTCCAACCATGTTTCAAAAATAGAAGAGTAAAACCCTAATTTTATTTTTTTGCAAATAAATTAAAAGCATTAGTTCCATTTCATCTTCAAGCGAATTTTGGAGTAACTTTTAAAATTTAATAAGTTTTAAATACACAGCTAAAATAAATCACGTTTCCATGGTTACAGAATAATCTATTTTTAATTGAACAAAATGTCTAGATTTTCATTATGTCTTTATCATTGTATCAGTTATTAGTTACATTTTTTTTAAATTTAATAATGTATTTTTCAATATATTTATTCAGTATATATATATATATATATATATATATATATAAATATATATATATATATAAACATAATTAAATTCTTTCAGATTTTTAAAAAATCAATTTTTTTTTTTTAATTCAAATTTTCTCGAGGGAAAAAAAAAATTTTTTTTTAAAAGAAAGATTAAAAATATTTTTACTTCTTAAACAAAATATCGCACAGATGTTTTCTGAAAACACCCAAAGAAAAAAACCCGATACGAGTAAATTTTGCTAACAAAAGATTTGAATACAACCGTATCAGACCTAAAATACCTTGAGCCAGACAAACCTATTTTTTCACCTAAACGGATTTCGTCAGGTAAGGCTTTATATATATATCTTTATTGAAACATAAAAATAGATTTGATTTTTTTTATATATATATATATATATTATATATTATTTTCTATTTATACATAATGTTTAGTATTAAAAAGAGGATGTATTAAAATTTTTGCAATTTTTCAATTATTTGCAAAAATTTACATGCACATTCCAAGTTCCAAAAATTGTTTTTAGACTTTGCATCACGAATAATTCATTTTTAGATTTTGGCCCAAAGGTTATCCCGGTTTTTATTGAAAAAAAAAGAAATGCCATATTTGACATGATGCATAAATTTTCATTGGTCCAGAAACAACCTTTTTTTTTATATATTTTAATATTCTATTTTTTGTATATATATATGTTTAATTTGTTTTATAAATTTCTTGCCTGTTTGATTAAGCTTAGGTTCTTTTTTTATTTCCCAAGTAAATGTGAATGTATAATCATTTTTATGGATTCGAAGAGATCCTTTTTGTTGATGTTTCCAAATTTGCACTCCATACCTATCATTTTAAAATCTTAAAATAGCATATTTATTATATATTTTATATATATCCCATATATATTAAAATATCTTATATAAATTAATTATATATTGATATCAATATAAATCTTATATATAATTAAGATAGAATATTTATATATATATATTTAAAAAAAATTTTAATATATAATAAAAATTTTAAATATCATACAAAATTTATATTCTATTTTATATTTATATTCAATAAAAATATATATATAATATATCATATATAATGAAAAGTGATAAATTCTTGAAAATATAAAATTAATAAAAATTTAAAATAATAATATATTTAAAATATATATCTTTTTTATGCCCCATTTCGCGATGGAAAATATATATATATATATATATATATAAACCTATATATATATATATAATATTTATTTGGATAAACAATTTATATTCTGAGGTTCCGACAATTGATTTTTTCAGAAATGTTCACTGATAATAGTATCATATCTGTAAGATATATTAAAATATATATATAAAATAAAATTTATTGTAAAAAAATTGACTTCGTTATTTAAAAGTGTGAAATTTTTAAAATTTTTAATTTTTTCTCAGATATGTTGGTGGATTTAGAAGTTTTTAAATAAACATGTTTTCATAAATTTTTATGAATAAAAATTGTTGTTTTCCACAAAACATTTTTTTAATTTGTTTTTTTCCATGTTCTATGATGCGAGCCATCCAATGTTTCATTTAACTCATGTTTAAATTTAAATCTATTATCTATTCATCAATACATATTTTGTCCATTCTCCTAAGATTATCTATACTTCATGAACCAACTTTTATTGAATGATTCTACATTTTATTTATATATATTTATATATATATATATAAAATATCCTTGGCATATCTAATAACAAAAAAATGACCTTCTTTGGGAATTTTTCAAATATCTTTTTCAATTTCAATTTTTCTCCTTTATGTTTTTGGATAAAAATAAGACGTTAATTTGGATAATTAAACATTGCTTTCCGGAATCCCAGATCTTTAAATAATAAATAAAGATATGGCATATTTTTATATTTTGAGGCAAAATTTTTGCATTTGTCAAATTTCTTCCAGTCAGTTGACTGATAACGAATTTTTTGAATTTTTACATTTTTTTTCAATGTACATTTTTCATGTTGTATATCGGAATTTATAGTATTTAAGGTTTCTATTAATTTTCGGATTTTCTTTCTATACGATTGCAAATTTGTGAATTTGTTCATGATGATGATGATGATGTTTCGTTCGATCGTTAATGTTTTAATATATTAAAATATTGACGTCATGATGTGTTGGCTTAAATGATAAGATATTAAATTTATTATCTTTATTTGTTATATATTTTGCCCTAAAATATATATATATATATATATATATATATATATAATAGATTTTTATTTTTTTATATGCATTAAAAATGTACTGACCAAACAAAAATTTCTTTTTTTAAGGTAAACATTGAATTTCGTTTTGATAAACATGGAAATATCCACTTTTCTTTTATGAAGTTACAAGTTTTCGTTAAACTTAAACGGTGAGGTATTTAAAAAATGGAAAAATCTGAAATAAAATCCTTTTTTAAAATCCATTTTACGTCACTCAAACGCCCATAGCTAATTCTCGTTTTTATATATGATATATATATTTATTCATATATATATATATATATATATAAATAATAAAACATTTTTTTTCTTTAAACCTTTATAACAAGATTCCAAATATCTTTACTTATATTTATCAGTCTGGATTCGATCCCATCATTGAAGCGATAAATTTTTTAACAACTAGGAATGATGATAAATAAAACATTTTAAAATAATATAAATATATATATATATATATATATATATATATATATATTTTCATTATATTATATTTTGATTTGGTTTTCATTTAAATTTCATTGTGGATTCTTGTAAATTATTTTTTTCAGAACATTTGCAAAATATAAAAAAAAAAATTGTTTTAATTAACCCAGCAGCCCTTTAAATTTTGAAAATAAAACATCTGTTTATATCAAATTCCTTTACTTTTCAAATATGGCATTTTTATAATCTGCTGAATTTGAAAAATTTTAACAAAAATTTGAAAACATAATGTATTTATAATTATCCTATTTAATTTTTTTTTGATTTTTTGTTTTTATTGCCGTTTATATTTTTAATATTTACAATGCTGTCCCAATTTAGAATAAAAACTAAAAATGTTAAAAAAATAATAGTCCTTATTCCATCAAAAGCAAACAGACATTAATTTATCCCAATGAAATTTAATATATTTCGTGTTTCAATTAAATTTTTAATTAAAACGGAAAAAAAATAAAATTATTTTAACCAATTATCTTTGTATTTTCTATCAAAACAATTTTTTCAAAATTCCTAAGTCTTTAGTTCATTTTTTCATCAAATTTATTTTTATTCCATTTTATTTATCAAACTAATTTTATTAACATTTTCAAATTAATGTGATTTAAATATTTTTTATTAATATTTCATAAAATTCATATTTTAGATATCATTTTCTTTTAATTTATTTAAAGATATTATATGGTTTAATTGTATTTTGTTTATTAACGTCATTTTTCCGACCTATTCCTTATAATCTTTGTCTATTTCTTTTTATATTACATATTTCTACATTATTTTGGATTATTGACGTCGTCCCCCCTGGTCGCAGCGTCGACTGTGTCGTTCGATCCCGTTCGCGGCGCCAATTGTGACGTCACGTGCTCCCAGGCTCTGATATCCTGGTCACGGACAGCACCAGTTGTGACGTCTTTTTCGCGGCGTCAGCTGTTCGCTCCTCGCTGCTCCAAGTGTGACGTTCTAACCCTTTGGTTAGATGAATACCAGCCTCGCCGTTCCCAACCCGCTTCCAACGCCTGGTTACCAGGGTAACTGCACTGATCTCCGGTCTGCCTACCCACGTTGTGATTAGATCTTAGACAGACGGGATCAAACAGGGATTGGGGCCGTATGCAAGCTGAGTTCAACGGGGTGATAACACACAAGAAAAAAAAAAAAACTCACGAGGTCAAAAATTATTGAAGAAAAAAAGGTAACAACCTTTTATATCTAAATGTTCGTTACACAAAATTATTCCTACCTCCCGACCCGTTTTGTGGACTGTGGCACCAAGCTTCTACCATACAACTTTAAGGCTTCGAGTTGCTTGCTCTCTAGAAATTTGCATTTCGGGGTGTGGTTTGGTTTCGACACTGGGCGCTGATCTCTACCTGTCGTTCACGGCTGATTTCTCTCGCCGTCCGTGGCTGCAAACTTCTTCTCTTCTCTTGAGTTGGACGAATTTATTCACTTCGATTTGATTTGGACGAATTTCTTCACTTCATCTTGGGTTGGACGAATTTCTTCTTAGGCTTGGTTTGGTTTTCAACACTCTTCTTAGGCGAATTAACTTTTCTTCGTCCGAGGCGAAAACTTCAACTGTCTCGCCGTTCGCCCTGCAACTCTCTTCTGCCTGTCCGGCCTCTTTCTGCCTGTCCGGTCTGCAACTCTTCTGCCTGTCCGGCCTCTCTTCTGCCTGTCCGGTCTGCAACTTTAACTTCTTTCTTCTTTTCGGGCTGCAGCTCCAACGGACTTTCTTCTTTCTTCACTTCGACTTGGGCTGGATGAATTCTTCACCCGGATTCTCTTTGCCCGCAAGGGGCGAATGAACCGGGCCCGCCGCCCGCGTTCAAACTCCCTCGCCGTCCGCGGCTGCAACTGATTTCTGTCGGTTGGGGTCCTGCTTTTATTGACGCCGTCAAAAACTGGGGTGGGTCTGTCGGCGCCAGGGTTTTCTTGATAATTCTAAAGACGTATTATTTCTGATTTCTGATTTTCCATTTTCGGTAACTTACTTTCACTCCTACTTCCTTACTGTGCCTCTGGGGGGGGCGTATACCCGCTTCCCCTGGTCCTTCGTATGTCAGGTGACCGCTCTCGACCAATGGGGTCCTGGTCGGGCATCTTTCCCTCCTCCTCGCACATCACGTGACCGCTCTCGGCCAATGAGGTCCTGGTCGGGCGTCTCTCCTCCTCCCTCATGTATCATGTGACCGCCCTCGGCCAATGAGACTCTGGTCGGTATCTTTCCTCCTTCCTTCGTGACGTCTTTAATCGGGCGTGGACAATCCGTGGCTTTGTTCTGGGGAAGAAACACCTTGCTTAAAAAACAAAAATTTAAATTGTCCTTTTCGTACGACCGAAATGACGATCTCGGTTTCTTTTACACGCGGTTTTGTCAAAACAGTTTATCGCTAATTAGATGTGATCTAAGAAAGAATTTTTCCGACTTGTCGGCGTTTCCTGTGAACTAAAAAAATTATTTTCACCTTTTTCTTTCGCTCCGAGCCTGTTAACAAAATCTTAATTATCTGAAAAAATATTTTCAATCATCATCTTGGGTGGTTCTTATCTTCAACTCTAGAATTGGTCTGGGTTCTCGTATTAATGGATATGCATTTATCCTCCTTATCAACTTCCACCTTTTCGTTTAACCTATTATATTTTTTCATTGTCCCTAAAATTTTATTTCTTCAACCAAATTGATAACAAACTTCCAACTTCCGTGGACACCGCGGATAGGTGCTTTGACCTGATATTCAGATCTTTATGTATCAATCGACATCTGTTATGTGTTCATCCAATTTTCGTATTATATTTTTTTTTTTTTTTTTTTTTTTTATTTCTATTCCTTTCTTTCCCCAAATCGCAATTTCTATTTTCCGTTATTTCGGTCAAATATTTTTCACCTGGATATCTTTTGACGCCTGTTTTGCTTAAACCGAAAAACAAATATCTATTTCTGAATATTTTCTTTTTATTATTTCTTTTTTTTTTCTTCCTTTTTCCTTCTTTCGGATCGCCTAAATACAATTAGAGAATTATTCTCAAAACTCAATTATTCTTCGTCTCTAAATAACTATCAACTGGTTAACAAACCGAATAAAAATAAATCATATTTTTATCAATATCTCTTTTCAGTTTTCTAATAATGCAGGGTGTCACATTATTACGAAAAAAAATTACCTAATATTTTGCATTCCTTTTTTATTATCGAATGGTGACACGCAAAGATTTTTACGTGTACGTCTATGAATAGTCCCTATAAATGTAAATGAACCCGAAATATACATATCTGGTCAGTTTGGTATCCTAATGTAAACGAAGCAATTTCTAGAGAAGTGATCGATATTTCTTTATTAATCCAACAGGTTTCTGAGAAACCTTTTGGGTTTACTGATCGCACTGATTTTCACTTGATTTCATACACACCTTTTTTGCTTTCTATCAGCGTGCTTGATGCTAATCTGTAGGATAGTACCTCGTTTAGACTTCTCGAATGAACGTTTCACGATGACATGAAGTGGAAGGATTATACTGAATCATTTGCTAGGCCTACTGCAAGGAAAGACAATTTTTCCCGCCAGAATCTATCTTTTACGATATCCGAAAAAACTGCCCGACTGACAAGAGCCCAAAGGACAACTACCCGATAACAACACGCTAGAGATTGACTGCCGACTGCCGGACTGAAACTAAAAAGAGCCAATTTCATCAGCAAAATCCAACACCTGAAATATGGATTAACTTCCCCACTGACAAGAGCCACAAGGACAACTCGGCATTTATATGGAAAAACTGCCCGACTGACAAAAATTTTTGGGACAACTACCCGATAAAACTACAACTGCCTGACTGAAAAGAGCCACAATACTGGAACCTTAACTGTCCCCTGATTTAAAAAAAAATATACATATTATATATTTAAATAATATTTCATATAACTAAAGATATGAATTAACTGAAATTTCACTAGAATATTTTTAAATATAGTTAAAAAATTTAACCATTGTTTATCGACAGATACAAAAATTCAATAACCTTTAAACCTTTGACATCTTCACATGATTTTTAAATGAAATTTATACTGCTTTATTATCCTAAATAATAATTTCCAAATAAATAATAATAATAATTGTTCAAAACTAATTTTCCTAATTTTATAATAATGTTTAAAATTTGGAACAATAATGCATATAGTAATAATAATCCTAAATATTAATAAAGCAATAATGAAACTAATAATAAGAATATAATATCATAATTTTTCATTCTCAAAAATATCTTGTATCAGATAAAATGGTAAGCTTCAATTTAGCACCTGGTCTTCATTTTTGAGAAATTCCAACGGTTAATATTACCTTTCTTTTTCCTTTTCGAATAAAAACAAAAATATCTAATATATATATATATATATATATATATATATATATATATATATTGTAACCCGGATATAAGAGAAACCTTTATCTGGTCCCAAAGTAGAGCCTGTGTTAATGTATATAAAATAGGCCAAACCCGGATATAAGAGAAACACGGATATAAGAAACTTCTTCTCCGGTCCCGACAACTCTCTTATATCCGGGTTACACTATATATATATATATATATATATATATATATATATAAACATCGGGCACTTTTCCCAGGGCAAAGAGCCGCCCCTATCGGGCATTTTTTTCCCTCAGTCACTTTTCTATAACGGGCAGTTATCTG
Organism: Acanthosepion pharaonis; assembly: GCA_903632075.3. Lineage (NCBI taxonomy): Eukaryota > Metazoa > Mollusca > Cephalopoda > Sepiida > Sepiidae > Acanthosepion > Acanthosepion pharaonis. The sequence continues at coordinate 15,275 of CAHIKZ030004177.1, read as the reverse complement.
TCGGGCAATTGTCCGTCGAACACTTCACCGTTGGGCTCTTCTCAATAGGGCAGTTAACCATTAACTTTTATATGTCTAATTTTCATATGTGCTTTGAATATTGCTGAGATATCTGGTCTGGTGTTTCTGCTGTATATTTAGAGATTTTTTTTTTAAATCCAAAGAAGAATGAGCAATATTACTAGTCCTGACCTGGTAACACAACTTCAGTTACTTTCGTACCACCGCAACGTAACATCCCTGTGCTTTTTTCTATAAATACTTTCATGGTAATTGTTCCCATGAACTTTTCTCTATCGAACAAATTATACATATAAGAGCTAATTAGGACTTCATAGAGAATTGGAAGCATTATGGTGGCTGTATTTACAATGTTAAGTAAGAATATGTTTTGGTGTAACGGGTAGTGTTAGTGTGGTATGTTCGGGCTAGTAATTATGGCTAGTTAAGTTCAACGTAAGACAGATTGAAAACCAGCGTTCCACTATCCCCACTTTTGGCCTTGTGCCATATTTTCGTATTCTCAAAATAAATATTACTTTACTCTATCGTCGCTAGACATTACAAATTTAAACCTATTTCAATATTGGCGACAAGGTTTCATTGTTTTCATTTGAAATTGCTTGATGTAACCGTGTGTTCTAAGCTAACAGTCTGTTTTTTCTTGAACGGGGAACTTTCTTAAGGCTTCTTGCTTAACAGTGAAATTTGATCTTCAAAAATTTAAATGCAATGTCAATAGTTATATTTTGTCTTCTTAATTCTTGTTCTTTTATTCTCGTTCCTTTATAGTGTTTTTTTTTATATATATATTCTCCCAAACTCAGTAACCCATTGCGTTTTAGTAGTTTTGTTGCCTCTCTTGGGGTGAAATGATTAAAAAACAACATTCAGCATTAATACTCGCGACTGCTTCTAGCAACGGCAGTATTAAGCTAACTAGTAATTGTTGATCCATGCCGCTGACTGTGTGGCTTATCAGCCACCATTGATAACGGCATATAAAATCACTGTAACTTGATGTTTATCTATGTCAGCAACTAGAGATCTGCTGCCCGCACCAGTTTTTTTTTTTTTTTTTTATCACTCAGGTTAGTTCCTCTAGGTTAATAAGACTTTATCTACCATTGGCCTGTCTGGCTTGCCTGGATATGCTAGAAATTAAACTCCACCAGCATATCTCTCCCGGTCATAGAAGCACGCAAAAGGCAGTTAAAATAATAGACTCCGAATAATACAGTGTAACCCGGATGTAAGAGAGTTGTCGGGACCGGAGAAGAAATCTCTTATATCCGGGTTTCTCTTATATCCGGGTTTGGTCTATTTTGTTTAGGTAAGTATGGGAACACTTTGGGACCAGAGACAATCTATCTTATATCCGGGTTTCTCTTATATCCGGGTTACACTGTACATGTTTAAACCGCAGTACTAAAATTAAAATGCAATAAATTCTTTTAAGTAATTAATAACGATTGACAAAAATCCAAGATAATATTTGCACTATTCAGTCAATTATGTGCCATGCATGATACATGCTTAGGCGATCATGACTGACGAGGCAGATTTTTCCCGCAGTAGGTTGCCATTTCTTTCTGCGGTAGACCAGTTACCATCCAAGGCTAGAGAACCTGGTCTGTACTGCTATTTACCCATAACAGGGGTGGGGGAGAAGAGGATTCATCCCTTTCCCAAGGGAATTAGCATGTAAATGAATCTGACAGGAATTTGAACTCGGCTCTCTGATTCCTCCGCTGTCCATTACTCCACTGATCCTTCTCAACTAATACTAATTTAACTAATTTAAATATAGTGAAATTAAGATGAAATAAATGATAATAAAATACTCATAGACCATAACAATTCTTCATCTCATAAAAGTAAAGGTCTATAATAATACTAATATTAGGACGAGTGTAAATAACTGAATTGAATATGGAATTAATATTCATCAAAATTTCGTATTTTCTGACAATTCCTCAATAAAGAAAAATGTATTACTTCTTTAAGGAAATATTTTAAAAAAGAACAGGCATTCTATGTCGATTGGTTTTAATGGTCGTCCTTTCCAAATTGTGAATAATCCTTCTCAGACAAGGAGGACATTCCACCAGAAGTTTCCCGAAGTTTCTTTTGGACAAAAAGTACAAGAAATATGGTTGACGATTTCTTAAATCATCATCAGGGTAGGTAGAGATAATACGTGAGTTTTGTAGCACTATTTTGTGACGTAAGCAAAAAGTGTTGTGACGTCTGTATTATTGCTTGTTTTTAATATACATTGAGAAGCCGGCTCTTAAGTTATAATTGTTTTTCATTGTTAGTTGTTTTGTTGTATGAATATTCATACAAGAATTATATATACACAACATTGGTCTTATATAGGAGGTTGAAATTTCGGGATATATTATTTTTCATAACTATGTTGCTCGTTTTTTTTGTTTTTTTAATTTCTTTGTAGATAATAATAAATCTGATGTATTTATTTTTATCGACCGTATCTATCTATCGTGGTTAAATACCCTGAATATTAATAGCATAAATAGTTTAATAAATATAAAATTTAAAATAAAGAATAAATTAATAATACTATAAGATTCACAAAGGAGCCGAAATAAACGTGAACAAAATACTAGTAACAAATTCACACTGTTTGGCCAATATATATCCCCTTAAGTTTTTTTATAGAATATTATCATTTAAATTATTTTTCAGTTAAATAAACAACCGAAATGAAAATAAAAGAAATGCAGGGGAACCTCGGTTCACGAATTTAATTCGTTCCTGAAAGCCGTTCGTAACCCGAAATTTTTGTAAACCGAAACTATTTTTCCGATAGGAATCAATGTAGAGAAAAAAAATTCAAAGTACAATAAAATTGGAAAAGAACAACACACGAAAATATACAACACGGTGGTCGACTCAGGAATTATTCCGGCTGCATTAACTCGGTTCGAATATGTTGTTCGAGAACCGACATTTTGTTCGATAACTGACGCATATTCATCTCAAATCTTCTGTTCGAAAACCGATTCGTTCGACACATCAGACGTTCGAGAACCGAGGTTGCATTGTATTAGTAAAACAATTTATAATGTTTGACAAATTTATATCTAATTAATTTTCCTTAGAATATTACTATTTAAATAATTTTGGGATTAAATAAAGGAACCGAAAAGAAAATGAATTTTTGTTTCCATGCTTATTTGTAAATAAAGCAACGGAAACAGAAATGGAAAGAATACTAGAAAAATTCCAGAATGGTTGTTAATTCTTTATATTATAACAACTTCAAATAATATTGAACTTGTCGTTATTGACAAGGGATATAAATGCTTGTTGTAGATACATGGATCTAAAAGTATTTTAGGGACAGTAGTTTCTACAAATTATATATTTTCACTATTTGTTCCTTGCAGGATCCAGTGATTTCAGTACTTCATCGACATATTTAATAATTAAATACAACGGAAAACAGAAATGAATTCCATAAGTAATTCGAACTTGGAATATCTATTCTAATTCGCTTTTTTTTCACCAGCTTTAAATTTAGAATGAAATATACAGAGTAATGGAAAAAACGTTTCGTCGTTTTAATAAATAAAATAGAAGTAATATTTTTTTTCAATTTCCGACATTAATTTTAGCAAGATATTTACCATGTTGTCCACAATATTCTGCCGTCTTTCGGCTAACTGGATTTTTCCATACTCCAAGGCTGTTTTATGTTCCAAACCAAAACAATTTTCTCGTTGCCTTTTGCAGTCTTCCAATAAATTGAATTTTTTCATGAAGAATCTCTGTAAAACGAGAATAAATGGTCACCCGAAGGTGTAATACAGTAAATATGGCTCACTAGTTAAATCTTGCTAGCGAAGCTGTAAGAATTTTTACCCGGTCGCCTTAAAAACTAGTAGATTAGATTTATTTTGATGGAATATTGCATAGGTTCTGCCTATAAACTTATTCGGCATCGCAGCTTCACTCATTTTCCCACCGCCGTAATGTAGCTTCTCCGTGCCTTTTCTATAAATACTCCCAAGCTAATTGTTCTCATGAACTTTTCGCTATGGTACCTAGAATTTAAGCGCAGTCCTAGATTGGCAATAAAGTCTCATCAATTTATTGTTGAATTGGCTAGATGCAATGCTAATAGTTCTATGCTAATAGTTTCTTTTCTCTCACTTCTCACCTGTGGAACTATCTTCCGGCTTCTCGCTTTCCAGACAACTTTGATCTTCAAAAATTTAAATGCAATGGCAATCGTTATCTTGGTTTCACTTCTTTTTATTGTTCCCGTTCCTTAATAATGTTTTTTTTTTTTTTATATACTTTCGCACTCAGTAAGCCCCTTGTTTCTTAGCGACTTTATTGCCTTGCTTGGAGTGGAATAATTAAAAGAAAATTTAAATGTGCATTTATGTCTCTAGGAATAAGTTCTTTTTTTCTCGCCAAGCAGCAACCACTTAGTAGCGGGAAGAGTATAAGCCGAAATGTATGGTCCTTTGAAGTCATTTGCATAACCCTTTCTGTATTTAAGCTGAATATATTTTCTAATAAATGTAGTATTTTAAATGGGCAAAACATTTAGATCTGAATTTAATCATTTTGCCGCCAGCGAAGTGACGAAGTGATCGAATTAGTGAATAAATAAAAACATTTTTCAAAATTTCAGAAAATCTGTGAATAGAATGACAAAGTAAAACAAAAGGTAGATATTTATATCGTTTCGGTATAACAAATTTTACATGTAAAAATGACTGATAGTAAGAATCCTTAGTGTTAATATCATATTGAACATACTTTCTGAACTTTAGGTTTATTCCCGATTCCAGGGACGAAGTTGCATTCGTTTTAATAACATCCATACCTCGAAATCATTTCAATTTTTTTTATAAAAATGCGAGTGTGACAATTATTTGAGAATAGGTAGCTTACTCTGTGTCATTCTGATGAAAACCACCTCACGACATAGTTTCATCTACCTAATAAGTTACGACATTTGATCGCTATATATATACGGTTTAAATATTTGAATTGGGGACAACTGTATTGTTCGATAGACAACTTCATTGCAATAATTTTATTCATAGTATTAAACTTATAAATTTGTTAATAGTTTTAAAACAGTGTAGTAAAAAAGTTATTAGCCTTATTAAGATTTCTTTTACAAATTAAACAATACTAAGTTGGTTACAAAACATCTTACTGAAGTTCCTATCTTACAGGTATGCACACTTCAAAATGTCCTAATTTATTTACTAATTATACCTTAGTTCGTTGTGTTACTCCGCGGATGTTTGCATGACTGACATCATGCATTCATTTAATACCTGTCTTACAAAAACTACACAACAGTCCTACTCATCTCTTTAGCAACCTAATCCACATATTTTTTTGTCGATTGTGCGTTTTATTCAACCATGTCGATCTCCCAATGGCAAATCTAGGTCAGAACTAAATTCCTATTTATAAAGTTGGCCTCATTTCCATATTCGTATTCAGCTAATGACGCCATATTTTGTTTCCAACGTTAAACTCCCACCAAATTTCTTAGATATTTTAAATACAAAAAATGCGAGTTTTAATGTAACAAATCAGATTAGCATAAATGAATAAAAGAAAAGGAACTGAGAAATAAATAAGATGTCCGAAAAATAAGATAAGGCATACACGGATCGGGTTTAACTATTATAAAACTGTAAACACAAAGCAACAAGTAGTATGCGAATGCGTGAAATCACAGCGATGAAGACTGCCGGGACAAAACATTAAAAAAAAAAAAAAAAAAAGGCCATGGAGCTGAAAAGTGAAATAAGGTTATTGCATACCAAAGACAAAAAAAATCCATCTTTGGGTTCCAAAGCAGCTGACAAAAGAACTCAAGCTTCACATGGGAATTTCTTTTCAACATTTGGAAAGATATAGGAAGAAATGATGTTGACTTTCTGGGGTACATACTCCCGAGTAAGAAGTCTTAATCTCAATTATATTACTCCGGTGACAAATAAAAATTCGATGGTAATTTTATCTGAGGTGCAAAAACTGTGCAGCTCGTGTGAAACAGTGAAGAGACTAAAGGAATCTGTTCATCAAAAGAGACCAAGACTTTGCGTAAGGGTGTTGTCATGTTGCTCAAAAACGTCATCCTAATTTTCAACCAAACTGTCAAAAGTTTGATTCCAGCGATTCAGGTGGGCTTTTTATACCGCATCCACCGCATAGTCTTAACTTGTCTCTTACATATTAACCTCTTTTTGGGTATTTATTCTGGTAACGGTTCCACACGGACCACTTTGTTGTTGCAGCGGTACAAGAGTGGACCTAGTCACTTGACAAATGTTCTTCAAGCCCGTATTTATACGTTTATGCAACAATGGGAAAAGTGCATTAATGTCGATGGCAGCTGTGTAGAAAAGTAACGTTGCAAAACTAGATGTAATATATGCAAATTTGTAAGAATTCTGGCGATCTGTCTGATCCTTCGGACTACTGTCTTTCAGCTTTTGGGAGGAAAATACTAAAGGCTCTAATCAACACCATACTAGATTGCCAACAACCCGACAAAAAGATTTATTCCATCTATACAGTTGTGCTGTTTTTACTGCATGGTTTTCACTTGACTCCTATATATTAAAAATATTTCGGGATTTTTAAACAACATTTATCTGAAAAAAAAATACTATACATGTGACGCTGCTCTCGCAGAAGTGCAAGGTGGTTCCAGTCGCTTGATGCTACGTTCCTTAAGATGCGCATTGCTGCACTTTCGCAACGATTAAACAAGTGCATTAATCATGATGACGACTATGAAGTAGCATAATAACATTGGTAATACATGCACAGTGTTTTATTTGCACTGTAAGAAACAGGTTAGGTTAGTGCAATGTAATGTTAATAACGTCTGATACGAATGCAAGTTTAAAGGCTTACAGCCATATTACGTTGAAACGCTAGTTGCCATACGATCACAGAGGTTAAGCAATATCGAATCTGGTCAGTATACCTTGATGGGTGACGGCTTGGGAATTCCAAGTGCTGTAAGCGTGAATGTGCGGGTGATGAAATGGATAATAGCTCTGAAGTTTTAATTGGAGAACCGAGTTCAAATTACCAATAGGGTTCTTCATATTCACTTACGTGCAAATAACCTTGGGAAAGGGATAAATCCACCTATTCTCCCAGAAGGTAAGAATTGTTTTGAGATAATCATGGCTTAGTGATACAATTCTTACTAATTAACTCATAGCCGGGGTAGAGGAGGTAGATTCATACTTTTCCCAAGGGTATTTGCGTGTAAGTGAATATAACGAACCAAACTAGAATTGGAACTCGGCTCTTCAATTCCGAGCCATTATCCATCACACCACCTGCACATCCAAGCTTGCCGAACCTAGCATTCCCAAGCAGTCACCAAACTAGGGTACTAAACAGGCTCGATGTTGCTTAACTTTAGTGATCGTACGAGAACCGGTGTTTCAACTTGTTACGATAATTTAATATATACTAGAACACCCGTGACCCGTTGGGTCAAACGTATTGTGTTACTGTTTACATTTAGTTCCAGAAAAGAGTTTGGGAAATTTGAGATATTTTAAAAATACATTTATCTGCAGTTATTGAAGTTGCTTTCAAGATTAAAAATTGTCTGTTTGAAGAAAGTTGAACAATTAGAACTTGGAATGTTAAAATTCGGAATGTTAGGATTCGATACGATAACATAAAATATTGTTGCGGGGCTGTGCGTAATTCGACCCTTTAGATTTTCACTGAAAGAATAAAATTCAGTAGAAAAAAACAATGTAGTTTCAACAAATGAACATTAATTCAATATAACGACGAGAATACAAGCAGTTGGTCATAGATTGGAAAGTAATGTCTTTTTGTTTGGGTAAATAAAACTCTGAAATAAAATATAAATTTTCTTTGTGTACGTATGTGAGAAACAATGAAATGTTGTTATATGTGTGTTTGTATGAAAAAGTCAACACGTGTGCGTGGTTCACAGTAAAGAGGATACAAGAGATAGAATTTGTTTCTTACTGTGGGCGATGTTGCCGTAGTCTGAAGCAGTCTCTTTGAAGTTTATCATCGCTGTCGCTTTTAGCATAAGGCCGTGAAGTTCACAAGCTAGAGTGGCGTGGACCTTGATGACAGCTGTGCGTATCCTGTTTGGGGTCGGATTTCGTGTGTTTTATGCTCTTTCTCGTAAGAAAATTGGCTCCATCCTCCTACACGATAATAAATTTACATCTTTCTTTCCCCACTCTATATACGACTTCTGGCAAACACACAGGATACACAGTTCACAGAGTTTTATATAGTAATAATAAAGATTGGGCAAACGTATTTTATCAGATATCACTGTTTATTTATTTTTTATTTTATTTATTTATTTTATATTTTTTTTTTAAATAGTGAAATTAACGTAAGCTACCTGAGAGATCGAGAAGTCCTACGAAAGAGAATGTGCCTCCTGACAGGAATCGAAAGTGTATTCCATTTTTTTTTTCAATCACAGGGACCACTTCTAAGTGTGCCTTACCATTACGCCATGGAAAATCATCATAGCAAAGGAAGGTTCAATTATTCTATTTAAGAGATGTACATCTCATGTTGGGACATTTCATAGTTTATGTTAGCTATCTTTATTTTCGCACCTGAAACGTGAACGAAGGAATTTTTGTAAGCAAGTAATTGATTTTTTTAAAATGCGAGATATGGTCTCGTTACTATACACTTTATATTTAGAGAGTACACGTATATAAGTAGGAATTCTTGATTCATGTGCCTTTAGTCAGTTATGTGTCATACGTGATACGCGCTTGGGTGATTATGTCTCTTTCGATTCATGATTGACTAGGCTGAGACAATTCGACGTGGTGTAATAATGGTTAGCAAGCTTGTCTCGCTAGGACAATTACGACTGAGTAGTTACGATCCTCTCTGGGTACTCCATAGTCCCGACCTTGTACCACATCTAAGCTACGCTTAGAAAATCATTTGAGTGCTTCGACGTGGTGTAATGATTATCAAGATTGTCTCTTAGATCACTTACGGATGAGTAATGAGTTCCAGCCTTACTGGGTGCTCCATACTCTCGGCCTTGTGCCACATAATAAGTTACGTTTAGAAAATCACCATGACTGACTAGGCAGATTTTTCTGTAGTAGGTCGATGTTTCTTTCTGCGGTAGACTGGTTGCCAACCAAGACTATAAGACCAAGTCTGTCCTACTATTCAACCCATAGATTTGGGGGGGGGGTAAAATGTATTCATACCTTTTCCAAGTGTATTTGCGCGTAAATGAATGTGACAAACATGACTGGAATTCGAACTCGGCTCTCATTCCATTACACGACAGTTCACAGCCTAAGTTTTCCTTACTACTGCCATCTATATCTATAATTCTCAAAATGCGTGTGTGCATGTATATGTGTGTGTGTGTGTGATCGGATGTTGTTTATGCATTTTCAGTTTTCATCCGTATCTGTCTATATTTCTGAGATGAGGTATTATGTACACAATTTACATTATTCGGACTATTGTCCTCATCTTTGTTGCTATATTTATTACAACGTTTCGGGCCGTTGTACGCTCCGGTCTTCTTCAGGCGTTGGTTAGATCCAGTGACAGGACCCAAAGAGTGTGAGTTCAATACCTGGTTAAGGTGGTGGAGAACTTGAAGAGGGAAATTAACGGAGATAACTGATAACTGACATCCATTAAACATGGTACGTGGAACTAGAACAGTCTACTCCAGTAAGCGAAATAAAGTGTTCAGTTCGACATTCCAACCACCTGAAGAAGGCCGGAGCGTACAACGGCCGAAACGTTGTAATAAATATGGCGACAAAGATGAGGACAATAGTCCGAATAATGTAAACTGTGTAGTTTTCATCCGATTTTGATTAATTTTTTGTTTGATAGTTAATTCTTCAGTGCCGGTTTTGAATTTGAATTGTTAGCGACGATGGCGCTCCACTACTTCCTATCCATTATAACTCTCAGCAATGTTTTACTAATTGCTATCTGTTCTTGGGTATATATCTTTCATAAAAACTTTAATAAAATAAATAGCTTAAATTAGTACAATAATATTATTTATTATTATAAAATTCCCTTTTCAGGGCCAGCCCCCATTAAAATTGTTAATACCTCCATTTGGGGATGTACCCCAATTGCACCCAAATGTTGTTACTAATATTGATTTTTCGGATGGGCTGACTTTAAAATTAAACTGCTCCAACTGAGCGGCAAAAATTGCCAGTAATGAAAGACCCCGTCAAAGAGGGTTATACTGCTAGTAATAGAATAAGCTTGAAATGAAATGGTGGCTATTTTATAAATTTGCTGAATATTATGAAAGCATTCTATTCTTTAACTTCAATTACGACTGAATGAATAACGAGTTCAATTCTCGCTGAATGTTCCAGACTTTCGGTCACATTTAAACTACATTTAGAAAATCACCATTTATTCTTCAACTCTACCATTCTTATTTTAATTAAATCATTTAGCAATTCCTTGATTGTCGAAGAAGCAACATTAAGTAGTAACGGTGTGTTAGGATAGCGTTCTATTTTGTTTCTTTGCAACGTGGCACCCGAAAAAATGTAATGCATTTCAAATTGCGACTAAATCTCGTGACACATCACGTTTTAAACGGAAATAAAAATTCTTACTCGATAGATACTTGAAAAAAAGACAGCGAAATAAAAATGTTTTATTGTATTCTGAGCCAACTTTATAGGTTCGCATTTAGTTTACAACTTACCTCATAAACACACACGTCGAATTCCTGTCGCATGTTGATAAGTTGGTGTCATAAATCACTTATAGTTTGCTCAAGGACGAAAATATGTTGCGAAGTTACAGGTCTTACCTTCGTTTCCTGGAGTAGGACAGAGAAAAAGTTCACTTTGAAGAATAAAAGTTGATTTGAAGACTGACTAAGCGGTGTTGTTCCCAATACTTCTCATTTCTGGAGTGGTGAAAGCTGTAATTAACCTTATAAAATTGGGTACTACTTGAACAGACTGGTCCACTCGATGTGGTGAAACTCTTACTACTTTATCGCTACTTCCATGGCAAATGCTAAGACGAACTACATTCCTTGATTCCGCTACGGCAAGGACCCGCTTATGCAACTTACATTCTAGCAAACCACTTTCATTCCCTCCGTATTTCATCAGTGAGAAATAGGTTCAATTTGAAAAAGCTTCCCTTGAACCACTGTTCTGTAGAACAGACTCCCGGGAGGATGTTTCCCCGATCACTACTATCTTAACCTGTTCTAATGTATAGGTAACCGTTATTTTCCTTTATACCTTAGCGCCTCGAGTGGCCGCCGAGATTGTACAGAGCGAAACTTACAAAAAATTCCTGTACAATAATTTTTGTTTGTTATCATTTTTAAACCTTACTCAAGTTGTGACATTTATCAGATTCAGAAAATAGTGATTTCTTTTTTATCGATTTAAAAGGGCAATGTTTATAGTGATTTACTAAGTATGGCTTAGTTGTGGCACAAGTCCAAGATTAAGGAGCACCCAATGAGGATCGAACTCACTACTTAGTTGTAATTGATATAGCAAGGCAAGTTGTTACCCACATCTGTCCAAAGAGGCTCTATTTATAATATCGAAACAGTCAGAAATCAATCGTTGGCTTTTACAAAGTTATATGCTTCGAGGGTTTTTTTTTTTATTTACAAATGTCATCCCTTGAAAATGTGTTTAAAAGATTTTCTAATTAATAATGTCTTAGTTTTATTGCATTTTTTTTATTTTAGGATTCAGAGCAGATTTTCTGTAACTGGGTGTCCTATTTTACATTAAAAAAATGATTTAACTTCTCAAGGACTTGTCCTTATAACTAATATAAACATTAAGCCTATTAACATTTCTCGAAATTTCATAAAATTAAATAAGTGTATGTGTGTGGTGGAAGGGTGGGTGTAACATATGTAAAAGAAAAAAACAGTTTTACCAAGATTTTCTAAAAAAAAGAAGCATTTCTCAAATAATTTCATTCCGTAATGAATGAGTCCTGAAAGTTTCATTACAATCTGAAATTATTTGATTTTTGCAATAATTTCCAAATAAATATTTTTTCACCGCAAAAAAAAAAAAAATCACTCAAATTTCCCACACTAATTAATAGTCGTTGACGCAAGGAAAACAAAACTTTAATCCGAGTTTATTTAGAAATTAAAAAAGTCTTCACCCGTTTCATTACTATTTTAACAGAGTTGGAGCAGTTTAAAACACTCACCTAAATATGTTGAAAGTTTTCTGGATCCAGTGACGGGACCTCTACGAGGAGTTCAATCCTGGTTAGGCATAAAAATTCAAAATTAAATGTGGGTTATTTTAAACTGAAAAGAATGACATTGATAATACATTTTGACATTCCAACCACCTTCCAAGAAGGCCGTCATGTAATAAACGGCCAAAGCATTGTAATAAATATGGCGACAAAGATGAGGACAATAATCTGAATAATGTAAATTGATTATAACACCTCATCAGAAATTAAATTTTAAATTTTGATTTTTGACAAAGTTTAAAAAAAAAATCATTTTTCGAGTTTCATTTTACTTGCAATTTTTATCCAAGTTCAAATTTGAAGAAAAACGGCATAAGATCAATTCATGTTTAGTAAAAAAATAGGGTTATTTAATAAGTTTTTCATTCATAAATAAGATATGATAAACACACACCTTTTGAGTTATTAGAGGAAAGTTATCGCTATAAGATTTGGTCCATTTATAGAGAAAAGAGATATTAATGTAGAAAAAGTGCAGAATCAGATGGAAGGCCAATATAGTAATGACAAAATCTCAGAGGAAATGAACCAAAAAAAAAAAAGAGGACATCAGAAAAGACAATTGAAATTTCGAGGATATAATAATATTTGACACTATAGTATTAAAATGGCAAAAAGGGACAGAGGGAAGTAGTAAAACCTTCCTAATAAAACCACTCAGCAACTGCCATGGCAGAATGGTATTAGGATAGATATATATATATATGTATAGCAAAGACAAAGTTTATTAAGGGTTACAAGAGAGAGTAAGTTGAAGGGCTTTCATCTTTGAAGGGACATGGCCTACAGAATTTTTGTTAAATGCAGGTCAGAAGTTGGCAAAAATATTTGTGAGTTAAATGATAATAAAAGGTGTCATTTTTTTTTTAATTTTGTTGTTTAAAATTCAGATGGAAAAAGAAAAAAAAAATGAATGAATATTGGAAAAAAAAAACTGAATACAATTCAATCAGTGGAAAAAAACTTTTTTTTTTCTGTTTCACGGGTAAAAAATACCAGCTTCCGACATACAGAATTTTTATTGAAACTTTTTGGTCTTTTGAGCAACAAATTTTTTCATGTGCAGCCAATCTAAGATCTGAAAATAAATATTAAACATTGACAGTTAAATAAGAATTATTGTAACCTCCCCAATGATAGGTTGTCCAATTTGATTTTGTGAAAAGAATGCAACCTTGAATCAAATTGAACAACCTATTCAAGTTCAAATTACAATAGTTTTGTTAAATTCACTTTGCTAGCCACAGGCTGAAGCAGGTGTTCTTTTATAGATACCCACCTGGGACAATAATATTGCTGTTAGCATATTTTAAGTTATTGCAGTTTGGGAGTAGTAATAACTGAGTAAGTTAGCCAAATGACTAATACACTGATAGAGCTTCATGATACAACAAAACAGTCTATGAGATAAAAGGGAAAATGTTTTTTTTTTTAATTACAGCGCGTTTCGCTTTCCTGTTTTAGGGGTGAAGTCTTGTTTTTAATGAAAGTTAAAAAAATTTTTGCTATTTTTTTCATTGTTTTCATCATCTTTTTTTGTATTCACGAAGTTTTTGGGGTTTTTTGCCCTTCTTCAGGTGTTATACGTTGGGATTTCGAACCGAGCTCTTTATTTTGTCCACCGAGGTGGATTTTTTAGTTGCAAGTGCGATTCCTTTTCTGGATATCTCCTTTCAGACATTAACCCATTTTTAATAGCTCGGCTCTCCAAGGTTTTCACCTCTGCCTGCTCTCGCCAGGTATTGAACACACATCTCTTTGAGTCAAAGCACTAGATTATTTCAACCGATGCCTTTTAACCACTGGGTCATGTATTGAGGTAATCCAGCAGCAAAGAGCTGTGAGTTCAATACAGGCCCACAGCAGAGGTGAAAGAGATTTGGAGAGTTGAGTCAAGTGACTGAAACTGAGATATTTTCTGAATATCTCCATGCCAGGTGAAAATGGAACAATCACCCCAGTGGTTAAAATTTTGGGTATATACCTTGAAGAACGGGGGATCAACGACCGAAAAGTCGAATATGATAATAAAGATGGGAAACAGCCAAACATTACAAATAATGTAATTTAAAAAATTTCATCAAAAAAATAGACGATAAAACTGTTATTTATTTATTTTTTTATATTAAAGATTTAATGCTGAAAAATACAGTTTTGTCTTTTATTCTGTCTTAAATGTTCCTGCCTAACACAACAAAGACGAAACGCGTTTTCATTAAAAAGGTTTTCCACTTTGTCTCAATATATAGAGTGCGTATCAAAATACCTTTTAAAAAAATTTTGGGGCGTTTCCCCCACGAAAACAAGAAGAAACCCCTAGATCAAAGTCCAAAACGGCCACGGTATTCAAATTTCAAAATGTCCTCCTTTGGTCTCAAAGGGTGTATTTTTGGATCATTGACTGGTGGACCATTTCAAAATAGCTTTGCAGGATCCTAAGACACGTTGATGAATTGTCTCTGCATTATTTATGCCTGCTGCATGAACCATTTTTTTTCGGGGGCCCCGTAAAAAAATCCCAAAAGGGTTTTTTCGGAGGAAAATGTGCTTGGGGGAACCTTTGTCACCTACCTATCCATTTTCATTGAAGCTGTCAGCCAGTACGCAAAATTTCTAAAAATTTTATGAGCCCCAGATGAACCACCCTCTTCATTAGTAGGAATAAACTTAGCAGGCTGAAGTGGTTCCCAAATAAAGCCCATAGACAGCTCCCTTTAAAACGTGCTAAAAACATGAACCCCAGACAGTCAAAACAATTCCCGCCCCACATTAATCAAACGGGTTGGTGTTGAACCTGTTTGTACTATGGGTTTAACCCGATCCTCCCGGAATGTTTGGGTTTAGTGTTTTTTATCCCATCTTCTTTTGTTGCCTCATCCGTAACAAACGGAAAGAAAAAAACGGGTGCAGTTTGTAATAAACCACGGCAAATTTCCATTGGGAAAAAA
>CAHIKZ030004176.1:0-29959 GCA_903632075.3 Acanthosepion pharaonis | reverse complement strand
GATAAATTCAACATGTAATTATTATTAGTAGTATTAGTATCAATATTCGTAACATCACCAGTAGTAATAGTAGTAGTATTAGTAGTTTTAACATTAGAAGTAGCAGTAGTGAAATTGTTAAAAAGCAGGGCGTGTATAATATAGATCTATCAAAAAGATAATGGCGTTTATAACGTGATGCAATGAAAATAAATAAGATAAAAACAAACATATATAATACTAAATACAATCTTTTTAAAATCTACTATACAAAACGGTTTATCGAATTTTAACAATATCAAAGTAAGTACAGCCGAATAAAAAACTATGCTAGATATAATCAATTCTGAATCAGGTATTTATTAAGTAAAACATCACAAACATTTTCTAGATTATACTGGGGAAAACTTGCAGATAATTAAAAAGAAATATCTATGAAAATAAAAATAATTTAATCTAATAATAAATTATCATATTCATTAATCATACATAGAAATAAGTTTAAACACATAGCGTTATGACTGCTACACTTATTAAAAGAGAAAGTAACAGATGAGAAATTCTTGACTGTGCCGTTATCGTATATTACCAAAATGTAATTATGCGTCACGGATTCCTTTCAAATATTCACTTTCGTAAAAGGTATACTTATTTTTCAAGCCAACATATATGACTAAAAATGTTGAAAACTAAACGATGAAACGTTTCTATTAAAATATTCTGTTATTTAAAATAAATAAATATATAAATTATTTTTCCAAGCAAAATAAAGTAATAATTGCATTAAAAACTTTAACATGAACGATAACAAGATTTATCCACTTTTTTGTTTATTAGGCAATAAATTACATAACTTAGAGTCATCCATAGTTTACTTTGTCTTTCCATCAGCTTGAAGAATATTTATCAGCATTCTTGAATTTAAAAATGTTTGAAAAGCTAACAATATTTTACTTCTGTTAATACGTACTCGTTGCAAAATAAAATACTTAAATGTATCTTGATAAAGTCCACCAGAGAGGGAAACGAGACACATCCTTAATGAAAAGTTTTTCCTTTTTTCTTTCTTTCTTTCTTTCTTTCTTTTCTTTCTTTCTTTCTTTCTTTCTTTCCCATTATATTCGGATCTATCTATCTATCTATCTATCTATCTATCTATCTATCTATCTATCTATCCCATTGTATTTTTGATCTGTCTATCTGTATATTTATCTATCTATCTATCTACGTCCATATCTATCAATTTCTATCTCTATATTTACTAGCATATTAATGCCGATTTATGCTAGTCTTTCAAACCTATGTCTCTGTCGAAGGATGATATATTAAAAAAAGGATGAAATGTGAATAAAAAACGAAATCAGTCAGTTATGTGCCATGCCTGATACACGTTTAGGCGATCATGTATCTTTCGATACATGTCTTGACAAAAGCTTTTTTAACGCAGTAGGTTGACATTTCTTTCTGCGGTAGACCAGTTGCTATCAAGGCTATAGAACTCGGTCTGTCCTGCTATTTACTCATATCTGTGGGGAGGGGGTGAAGAAGAAAATTCATACCTTTTCAAGGGTATTAGCACGTAAGTGAACGGAATGGATCTGGCATAAATTCGACATATAGAGGCTCTCCGATTTCTCAATCCGAGCCGCTATATATCCAACCTGAAAAACTTTAGGGGACGAATAGAAAACATGAATATCTGCCTTCGACTGCATTAAATAAAGAAATAAATTAGACGAATATATTTTAAAAGAAATTACTGGACCTGCCTGTCAAACCAAAACAATGACTCGTGCAAAGTTCCCAAAATCAGGCCAAAGGATCAAGCAGTTTACAAAGCTTCTTGCTGTCTCAAAGATATTATTTTATCTTCATCTAAAGCGAACGACAAATACAAGAAGAAACGTCTGTAGTCTGTAAAAATGATGATAAAGTCGAATACATGCAAAAAAAAAAACTCCCTAAGTTGAGATCATTTTCAGTTGGTGTACATGTACTATACCATTCCATACTTGCTGAAAAATTATATATATATATATATGGATCAGTTTTAATAATTACTAGGATTATATACTAACCGATCGATTACCTCCACTTCCTGTCACCAGTTATTTCATTCATAACACAAAAACACATTCAACACAAGTAGGCATTATTCTCAAACCACATTCATCTGACCATTTTAAAAAAGACATTCCCACTACTTTGAAGGACTCTCGAGCCTTATATTGACTAAACTTTGAGCATAAAAATGTATTTTTTCTTGTCTGTATGTATGTGAACTGTGAGAAGAGTTATAAACTATGAAGGGAGAATAGATTGAATTAGTTTTCAAATGATCAGTAGTTCTCTTGTATTTTCTAATGTCCTTATTATGACGATTCAACACATCCGCATCAAGGTATGACGATAAACAACATTACATCTTAGGTAAGACGAAAAAAATTATTGTAATGTAAGGCCTCTGATACCAGGTTTCAGTTGGAACCGTAAATGCTGGTGTTTCCATATGTGACATATTAAACTTACACAGTCTGCAGCTATGGATAAATAGTTATACATCAAATTGAGTTCAGTGAAACACTATGAAATATATAAATATATTTATATATATATATATCAGAAATTTTTTAACTAAAAAATTATTAGCACAAAAAATTTTTCATCCTTTAATTTAATCTGAAATATATATTTTTTTTTTATATTCCTTATATATATATATATATATAAAAAAAAGTCCCAATAGAATCTCAAAATCTTGTCGGCATTAAATAAGGGTATTCAAACTAATACATTAAAATTCAATTGAATATTAAGACATTTTAATTTTTCACCTTCTGACATATATATTCTATATATATATGTGTGTGTGTGTGTGTGTGTGTGTGTGTGTGTGTGTGTGTTTTTCCTCAATTGCTCATTTACGAACGCACAATGCGCTTAGATTTTTCAACTTCAAAATTGTCCATGTATGCATTTATCTATCTATCTATCTATCTAAATATATATATATATATATATATATATATATATATCTCCCAAAAATGATTCTTATTCCTTGTCCATTGAAAATTATTCATAGCTTTTGTCTGAGCAGGCATTATAGTAATGCGATATATATTATATATATATATATATATATATATATATATATATTTTTTTTTTGACAATATAGGAAATCTAGTAATATGACAGAGTTCAGGGAGATGTTTTCATGACTTTTACACTGGTTTGCTTTGGTAAAATCCAAAATTGGACTGCACGCTGAAATCAATTATCGTTTCACTGAATCCATTTCTGATGACCGTTATTTTATTTTCTATCGTTTCAACTCCTTATATATATATATATAAGAAAGAGATATAGGTGATATATATATATATATATATATAATTTTGACATAACTAATTAAGAAAAGTGATATTTAAAAATATTTTCTGGGTTTGAATAATCCTGCAAAAGGTTGATTTAACTGAAAATGAAGCAATTGTCTTGTATACTGGTCACTTGAAAAGTCACCAAAATACTTTCATCTTTGTAACTTTAAGCCCAACCAGTGACCCACACCCTCTGCTATATTGTTATTAGGAGAAAATGAGCCTGAGCGGTTTTTTTTCAAAAAGAAAAGAAAGAAAAGTTTTAAAATATATAGACAATAAAAAAAAGGATTTTTAACAGGAAAATACCTGAAAATTGAAGCTTTTTAAAGCTTTGCAGGAAAAAAAACGAAATTTACATATGAACAAAAAAAACGAACTAGAAAAATAGCAATCAAAGAAGAAAACATATCTGAATAAACAAAAACAAGATGATTCTTATTGATATTTTCTTGCTTTAAATATTATTTCTAATTATCATCATTATCAATAATAATGACAATAATAATAATAATAATAATAATAATAATAATCATAATAACGAACATTGTACAGAAACTCAGAGGAAGATCTTTTAAATTTTAAAATAAAATAATTTAGCAAACTAGCTTAGAAATAAATAAAGGTGTTCCAATAATTTGGACCGATTTTAAATTTGAATTAAGTTCAAGTGTCTAATGATTTTTAAAATTTTTCTTTCAAGATTTGGCGGATATTTAGGTGATACTATTTTTACACATAATTGCCATGACTTAAATAACATGATCCAATAGAGAAATAATTAAATTTTCACCAATGACACTGATTTATTTACTGCTGACGTCTTAATGAAACACCCTTTATTAAAATCAAGCATGAATGGGAAGAATAGTTATCCATGCAAATGTCTGCGATTTGCAAATCCAAACAGACGATTCAAGCAATAAAGCAAAGCTGTTCCAGAGAACATAAAAATTATAACGTTTTTAGTTAGAAATTAAAAAGCCAATCAAATGCAATGGAAGCAGGAGGCTACATTTAGTCATTCGCAAATAAATAATATCAGATGTTGCTTTCTGGTAGATCGTAGAGTGGAAATGAAACAGTGAAAGCAGGTTAATATCTGAACCTTCTGAAAAATCTAATAAAAAAAACTTGCAGCATAACCCATTTCGACTGGTTGTTTCATTACTGGCAATTTTGCCGTTCAGTTGGAGAGTTTAAGTTTAAAGTCAGCCCACCTGAAAATCAATATTAAAACAACAATTGGGTGCAACAGAGGCAAATCCCCAAATGGGGGGGTAACATTTGAATGGGGAAAAATTTGAAAAGGGCCGTTTTTGCGTTCTCAATCTTACAAGGAAGAACCTCTTCCATAGACTGTCATAATAATAATATAATGATTAATTTTTATTTATAATATATATTTTTTAAATTTAATAATCTTTTGCGTTAGATTTCAAAATCTTTCTCAATTGATTCTATGCTGTTTTTACAGACATTAAATTTTTCCTTTTGATTTTTGCGCAAAGTGTAAAAAAATCGTTTTTTTGGATTTTTCACCTTCAAGATTGTAATTTTTTTCCAGCCAATTTGGACTCAAAACCGACACTGAAGAAATTATCTATCAAACAAAAAAAAAAAATTCTCGAAATCGGATGAAAACTGTGGAAACGTATGAACAACATCCGACCACACACACACACAAACACATACACATACACATTACACACACATACATATATATACACACATGCATACACACATAGATTTTGAGAATAATAGATATAGATAAACATAATCCATTATTATTATAGCGCTTGAAACATTATAGAATCTTCAAGGAAATAATAAAAGAATTAAGGACAAGATTGAAATTGAATCTGTTAATTTGAGTAATAACATCGTTCATTATACTTAGTTCTCGCCTGGCTTCCTACCACCTAATATCTAGTTATGTCGGCGTAAAAATGAAATCCCTTCTTAAACAAAATCTTTCTGGTGGTGAATAAGTAATTACAAAACCTTGAAATCTCCATTTAACTTCTCAGTATTCTTTGCAGTTTTTACGTTGTTGTATTCAGCATTGTCTTAATTTCTAAATAGATATTTATTTTCAATGATGTATTAATCTGTACAAAGGCTAAGATTTTAATTTTCCTTTAGAGGTTTACAGACTAAGATGCAAGTGGACACTGGAAATGAAAGTGATGGAAAATACTTTTTCTTTGAACCGAAAACGTCAAACAGGAATCAAGGGATTTTTCTCTACTCTTTTGTTCAAAGACCGGATTTAGGGAACCGTATATATGCAAACATATCTACTCCTATTAAGGAAACAAAATCATTGATTAATATTAAATAAAAACTCAAAGTTTTTTTATTTCATTTAAAAAGTATAGAGTTGAAGTAGAATTTAGAAGGATCTGAAACCCAACCCTAAACAGGAATCAAGGTATCAACTCTACCCTGTTCAAAAACGGATAGGAGTCTGAACCGGACAATAGGCAAACCTATCTACTCTATTAAGGAAAACAAAATGTAAATTAATTTAAATAAATGTTCAAACTTTTAGGCGTGGACGTTAAAATAATAAAGTTT
Source organism: Acanthosepion pharaonis (assembly GCA_903632075.3). NCBI lineage: Eukaryota > Metazoa > Mollusca > Cephalopoda > Sepiida > Sepiidae > Acanthosepion > Acanthosepion pharaonis. The sequence continues at coordinate 24,023 of CAHIKZ030004176.1, read as the reverse complement.
AAGTAGACTTTATTGTTGTTGGAAACCCAACTCTAAACAGGAAACAAAGGAAAAAAATCTTTATTCCTGTTCAAAGACTGGTGAGGAGTGTGAACCGGAGACGGTCATTATTTTATATTTCGTTGGAATCGTTTCTCCAACATAATTATTAGGATTATTACTTTTTTACTCATTGAATGACCACACCAATAATAACTGGAGATTATTTGAGATTAAGTCTTCTTAACACTACAGTTTGTTTTCTCTATTATATTGATTACAATAATACATTAAATGGTTCCAATATTTCTCTAAATTTTGAATCCTTCTAGTCTTCTCTTAAACTCTTTTCTTTTTGTTCCTAATCCGATAATGACTGAAACTATCACCTTCATGTTCCACAACCTAGATGGGTGACTATTTGGGAATACAGGCAGGTGGTGACAGGGGAAATCATTGCTTAACTTAAAAAGCGAGCTTGAGAAAAATAATTGATGGCAGAACAGGGTTTAGGTGAGATAACTAAATGACAAAATTTATTAAGAACCATGATATGTCCTGGAAAGTGATATATTTGTTCATAAGCAGGAAAATAGTTGTTGATTCTACTGTAACTTTTGTAGGGACAATCTAGCAGGTAACCGTAATGGACTGGTCCTTTCATAGTGGTAAATAATAAAGTAGTCAATAGGTCAATCGTTTTCCCTGTTTCCATATCAAATGTTTTTTTTTTATGGCTGATACCAGCCAATCATATTACTGTGAGGAGGAACCCAGGTGTATGTTTTATTCATTACATCAAACCACAAAGGAGAGGAAATTGTGGAGAGCCATAATCGCCAACGTCCTTATGGGATGCGTTCACTTAGAAGAAGAAATACATTCTCGAAACATTATCAGATGATTTAAATCTTTCCGATCTAGAAACATTCGACGTAAACATTTTCCGTAGGAAAACTCTTTTATCAAAATTTCGCCGTAGAAAACTTTGCCGTATAGACCGTAGAATTATTTTGCCTGAAAGACAATTTCGCCGGATTTTTTTTAATATGCGAAAGTATGTATTTATTTAAGTATATCTGGCTCACACTATTGTTGCTTGGATTTAAACATTTTTAAAAGCTCGTTATAGGATCAAAATTGATATATTCATCCTCGTCAGTGAGGAGCGAAAAAAAAACTTAAACCAGAACCTTACGTCACGTAAATTCATATTTCAAAACTCCCAACGTTAAACTTTCTGTTAACATAATATCAATCTGCCAAAAATTCTTCAAGCAATATATATTATTTCAAACACATCTTACAACTTGAATATGCAAAATGGTTCTTTTTTAAAATAAATGTTTAATTTTTTTATGATGTTTGACTCTGTAATAAAAAATTCATCCATATAGACTTGATACAAGTTAATTCAAGACAAATACATATATATATATATATATATATATATATATATATATATATATATATATATATATATATATATATATATATATAATTGTTTAATTATATAAGTAAAATTTTATATTATATTAAATTAATTATTTGAATTGGAATCATCCTCCTTACTCACCAAACTTAGCTTGCTCTGACGTCTTCTTTAAAAATAAACTCAAATCCAATTATGCGTGGTCGGCATTTTGAAACAATGATGAGAACATACGTTTTGTAGAGGATTTTTTGGAGACCAGAACGCCAGTTTTTTTTTTAAGGGATTGCAAACTTAATCAAATAGTTGTTATCTATGGTTCATTGATGTCGGGGGAAATACACTGAAATATACAGAAAATTGTCTTAAACAGAGGGGGGTGCAGAAATTTTGAAAGACCCTCGTATATTAATTGTATTTATTATTTATATCATATATTAATTATATTTATTAATTATGTAATTAATTATATATTTATTCATATAATTTTTATTTATTATATATATATATATATATATATATATATAGATATATGTATGGAGAGAGAAGGAGAGAGAGAGAAAGATAAAAATTCAATTGCTTATATATGATTATTTATATTATATATAATTATATTAATAATTGTTTATATATATATATATATATATATATATATATATATAAAAGAAATATATATGATTCCAACGAGAGAAAAGTATGTATTAAAAGAAGAGAAGAGAGGTGCCGCAAACGTTTTTGGTTGTAATGTGGATTTATTTAAAAAAAATATTATGCTTTTGTTTTACATAATTTTACTACACGTGTTTCTGGTCTCGCGACCGTCTTCAGGTAAAAGCGGAGGTTTCCACATATTATTAAAAATAATTAATTTTTTCCTTATGTTTTTCAATGTTAAATATTCTCGATATGAGACATTCTCTGTTTTTGTGTTAGTAATCCGAATTTCTTTCTTGAATTGGCAATGAAGAGTTCTGCGCGAAGGGTCATAAAACAATTAAGGTTGGTCCAAGCAGAAATGATGAATTACTTATCGGCATTTTATCTTTTAATGTTTTACTGACCCCTATGGGTTCTTGGATCTGTTTCCATTTTGTGTATTGTTTCTGTCAGAATAAAACGTTTATATGCATAATTAATATTTCCAAAATATAAAATGTACTATGAGGAATTAAAAAATTTGTAAATAAAACTGTCCGACCAGCAATCATTTTATACACACACACATAAATAAATTACACACAACACGTGATACATTTCTATATATAAAAAAATAAATAAATGCTAATAAGAAAATTTTTTAAATTTATATTTTTTATAAAATCCGTGTCCTTAATCAGGATTTCGACCTTTCTTATTGTTTAATTTGCTCTGTATATAAATCTATATTTCAGTTTAGTGCCTATATTTTTTAATATTTTATAACGTTCTGTCATCCCGCCAGCTATCAATATACTGAATATATATATTTATATATATATTTATATATCTAAAAATACCTGTAGATATCATCAATCCCCACTAAATTTATATTTTAAATCCTGAATTTCATCGCCATATATATATATTCATTTGTAAAATGATTTTTTCATGTTTGAATTAAACATTTCTTCATATATTCTTAAGTATTATTTCTATCAGGTCTTCACAACTTCCCTGCCTTTCAACCCTCCGTTCTGGAACGTTGTAGACATTGAACTCAATTCCATGTTAATTGAAACATAGATTTTGTTTGTATTTAAACATTTATATCATTGGCAATTTAATGCTGAAATCTAAATATTTTGAACAAGGAGCACAGGATTTGTAACTGAAGAAATAAAAAAAAACAAATTCTTTTGGAATTGGTACTTTTCATAACATTTTGTTTTTCTTTATATTGACAATTTAATCCTAAAGAATTCTGATAGTCACCCTAAAGTGGTTTAACTATTAAAGTAATCATGTTTGTTTTACAGGAATGAATTTAATTTCAAAAGTGCTTCCAATTTTCTACTCACAAAATCCAACAATCAATCTGGTGCTTTGCATTAAAACAGGAATCATCATTTATCATTAATCTACTATACCTGTTCTGCTATCTAATTATGCAAGCTTGTTAGGTAGCTTCCCTGAAGAAACTAGGATTCTCTTGCCTTCAAGATGTAAACCAATCAATATCTCCAAACCTTGGTTCCTAATTATTCAATTTCGTCATTTTTATTTTTTCTTTAAACAAAAAGTGTTTTTATATATCCTAATTATAATAAAACTTTCTTTTAATGTTATGGCTTATTCCTTTCATTCTTTTTTTTTACATTTTTCATCACCATAATAACGTTTGCTCGTCAGTGGTCGACTTTCAATGGATTCAAATTATTCAAAATTAGGATGCAAATCAGGTGATCTCTTCTGACAACTTTTTATTTGATAAAATAGTATCTTGATTGTGCCTGAAGAAATGTAAGTATTTTTTTCAAAGAAAAAATAATCTACTCTCAAAGGATGTAGTTTTTTTATATTAAACTCCATGGTATCCAAATAAGATTTATTAAAAAGATTATCAAATACTTTATTTTATTTTTTATTTTTTTTTTTTTTCTTGGGTAAAAAAAAAGGCATAAAAAAATTCAAAAAAGAATCCCAAATATGAAATGTAAACATATATTTTCGGATCAAATATGTAAATTGTCCTTTATCTCGTAGGATTAATTTATCTTTAATCAAATTTTTTTATTATTTTCAATTTCATTCTTTTAATGCAATGAGAAAGAATTGAGGAACCTCTTTTAATCACAAATGGAATATCTATACTTAATGAAGATGAATCAAAAATATTCATAGCTTCTCAACTTGAAGGTCAAACTGATGACATTCCTAAAAATGTAGTTTGTAGGTGATAGAACACTACCGCATTACTATTCAATTTTGTTTTATTTATTAAGAAATGAAAATTTCCTATGGAACACAATTCATCATCCATAAGGTTTGTACAAATGCTTTTGAACTCTGTTATGGCTCCATTCATTGTCCTTATTTTACCCAGGAAGGTGTGTAAAAATTGCAAACAAAAGTTTTTTTTTTCTTTTTTTGGTATCTTCAATAGTAATTTGCATGTTGCTTTTGCCATTTTCAACCATGCATTAAACCTTTTTATTTTTTCCATTCTTCTTGACAGATCTTCATTAGCTTCCATCATGAAATATTGTAATTTCCTTTTTTATTCTTCTATCAACATGTGTGTCATCTGCAAAATATTTTTAAATTCGTTTTTTGCAACTAAAATTACTTTGTTTAAATTAAAAATTATGCAATTAAGTTATCCTGGATGCATCAATAAAATTTTGAAATAAAATGCATGCAACACTAATGAAAAATGTAAAGATGGCAACATCTTCAAAATTTTTATCAAAATTTCACAGACATAATTCTATTCATGAAGATTCCTCAAAAATCCTTTTCTTCAGGTTGGTTTTCCTGGGTATGACGATAAACTACATTTGTTTCGGACGATAAACTCCATTTTTTCCTGGGTATGTGATAAACTTATCCACATCCTGGGTAAAAGATTCTCAACTTTGTAAACGTTTTTAAATTAATTAAATATAATCCAACAGTTTATTCCAGACTCATTTAAGAACTTTGAGGAGCATAACCTCCTCTAAAAATTGCTGGTATTCCAAGATTACACCATGATGCTGGGTTGCTATTTTCAAATAGGGTCCCCCTTGGGCAAATAGTTAACCCTGAAACTGTAAAAAGCATTATAAAAGTTATAAATATAATAGGTTGATAAAATATTTTGTAAAAATTATTACCAGAAATTTATTTTGAAGAAAAAAAAAATATTACCAAAATAAATTTTTGAAAATTTATTATGTTTTGTTTATGTTTTTTGAAAAAAAATATAAATACCAAAGGATAAAAGAATTTGGAAAATTAATACTATCAAGTTATGTTTTTGGAAAAATAATATTATGGCTATACATTTTGAACTATGGATATTAATAAAATTGTTTTTGACAAAATTTCCCCTATCATTTGAAAAAAAAAAAAAAAAGTTGTTTATATTAAATGACCCATTGAAAATGTTGAATGCCATAAACCAACCAAACCAAATCTTTTATTTCAATTCATGATGAATGACAAACCTTTTTTGATCAATATACACTTCAATTTGATGAATTTTGTACACTCATCTTGATCAAATTTATAAACTTTTTTTTTATCAATTTTTCTGTCAAAATAATTAAATTAATAATTCAATTTTCTTATGCAATATCAAAAATATTTTGAAAGGTTTATTTTTTCAAAACTTTATATTAAATCATCTCCTTTTTTTCTAAATTCTCATAAACATTGATTTTAAACTTTTATATATTGAATGACGTTACAGTTTTCATTCCTACCTCTGCAAATAATTATATGGCCTTTTTTGCTATCCATTGTAACAATAATATATTTGAACCAGTCTAAAAATATAATATATATATATAAATAAAACGAAAGAACAGTAAGATATTTAGAAGTGTTCTTATAGATGGATGGTACAAATTCTTTCTCAATTAAGTTCAGAGCATTAATATTATAAATTAATTGATTTAAAATATGGTTTTCTTAAGCTCCACAGTTCTTTTAAATTGGAATTCCTCTGGAATGTGGTTCGAATTTAATTTTTTATTAAATTAAAGACATTTTTCCATTTCATCCTCAACGAATTTGATTAACTTAAAATTACTATAGCTTAAAGAAATTAAAAGAATGATGGACTTTATATTTCCAGAAGAATAAATACAGATGAACTCCATTTAAAAATATTTTAGACAATTTTTTCTAATAAATGGCGTATAATTTAATGAATGGATTGGTAAAATTATTGTCTGTAAAATTTTCAAATGATCGAGTTGTTCTTTTTGCTCTAATTACAAGATGTTAATCAAAAATTTTTTCCGTTTTATATTTGCTTACAAATTTTAAATTATCTTATGCAAAATTTTAAATTTTTTTTTCTTTGTTTTCAAACATGGTTACAAAATTCAACTAAAAAATCGCTGATTATTTTTAGCCAAATTAAAATAGATTGAAATATAGTTCTAACATTGAAATATTTGTTTTTTAAAGTGCCCAATAGCAGAGATAGAGTGATTAAACTCAAATATAAAAAAGTATACCAGGAGAGCTATGCATCAGTCACATGATGTTTCATGCTTAAATGCTGTACATATATTCGGCTTGTTTTTTTTCTTTCAATATATAATCATCACAGTGGCCAATTCCATTTTTCAAAAAACAGAAATTTTATTCAAATTCAACAATAAAATTAAACTTTGGTGCGTCACAAAGTTATTTAAAGCGAAGAACAAGATTGGGGAAGATTGGAGAAACTAACGTTTCACTTTTTTTCTTTTTTATCAGTGGTTTATGAACGAATGTTTAAAATTATCCATTTTTATTTTGCAAATCCGGTATTTTTCATTAGTCAGTCATGTGCATTCAACACATTTAAACAGATGTTTCATATATATATATATATATATATATATATATATAACAAATATTCAATTTTACTTATATAATTTTTAGATCCTGAGATTGGAAAAAAACTTCTAATCCTGATGTCGTGTTTCACATATACTTTGTTTCTTTCAAAGAGAGATAAATGAGTTGTTGTGGTCAATTTTTAAACATTTCCTTATATATATATATATATATATATATATGTATTATATATCGAGATTGAGATAATATTTGGTCCTAACACACATATACACAGTATACATATATATATATATCTATTTATATATAATATCAAAGGAGATATATATATATACTTACATTTTAGATGAATAAATAACCGTCGGTAAACTATATAATATATTATATCTATATATACATTTTATATATTCCTATCAGATCTATAGTAATATTATAACTGTTAATACATATGCAAAATGAATACCTCATGCTGAAAAAAAAAGAATTTTGATAAATTTCCAGATCTAAAAAATATTTTTCTTCTATCACGGCATCTACCGTGCGCATTATTAAAATTAATTAAGGAGTTTCGATGGATTCAGATATACCGAAACTCGTCGAAAGTAAACTTTTATTCCACACAAATATATATAGCTATATATCCAGGAAGAGTTTTATTAATTACAAGTCCTTTTAACGATTAGGTCTATTCTGTTTTATTCATAAAATTTGTTGAAAAATCTGTGATTACTCAAAGCGGGTTCACGCAAGGCATTAGGTAATCCCTATTGCAGTTAATATCTTTTTGACAATAAGAAAAAAATCAACACTAAAATGATAAATAAACAGCCCATCGAAAACCACAAATCTTCCTTTATAAAATATTTTTAACATATAATTTGAAAATAGAAATATTAACGAGTTCAGAAATTAGCGATTTTTCAATTGGTGACATTATCTACATCAAATATTTTCTATTATTCCATGAATTTTACCCTTTTCAATTTATTTTAATAAAAATATTATCTTAATTAAGAAAAATCAGCATTTAATTTCGAAAATTAAATTACTTTATTTGATTAGTCGACCCAAGAGTTCTGTGTCGAAACACTCTTTCAGTCCAAATGATTAATAAATAACTTATAAAAACATCTGGTCAAATGTTTGATTGGTCTAACCTGATAAGTGCACTCATCAGGCCAAATGATTAATTAATAAGCGTTAAAAAATTTTGGTCAAATGTTTGATAAAACATTATGCAAAAACACCATCAGGGCCAAATATTCTCTAAATAACTTATTCCTCTTGTCCATTGTAAATGTTTGATAAAACATTTATGCCAAATAGTTATTTGGCCAAATTTTAATAAATATCTTTTTCAAACAATTCAATTTTGATAAAAACATTTTGCCGGCTGTCTTAAAACTCATACAATTCAGCCAAAATCACATTTAATAAATAACATCAAACATCTTTAATGTTTGATAAACGTTTATGCCACAAACACTCATCAAAAGGGCCATTAATCTTTAATAAATTCAGACATAATATAGCCAAATTTAGATTTTAGAAATAAGATTATTTATTTGATTTTATTTGCCTTTTTATCTAAACTGAAACAAGAAAAGATTTTATAAGTCGGAAGACCTTCTACATTCCATGTATATTATACATATGCGTTTTGAATAACCACCGATTTATATATATATATATTCAATTTATAATGAAAAAATAATCCATAATAATATCATCAATCTTATTGGATTAATAACCTTTCAGTTGACCTTTATTCTATGTCATAATTAATTTTCTCAAATTAAATTTTTTTAATTTTTTTTCATTGAGGAAATCTTATAAGAATTTAGATTCCATCAGTGAAAGATATTAGGATAATTTGCACCTTGTGAAATCAATAAATAGTTACAGTGCATCTGTTCGATCATAAGGGCCAAAGAATATTTGTCGTTACCATCTTAAATAAAAAAGAACTTTACCTTCAAATTTTTTACTTTTGACAAAAAATTTAATTATAAATCTCTAATATTTAAATATTTTATTTTTAGTCCGGATATTTAAGTTTTCGATTCTATTTTTATTTTCATAATTTCGTAAGACAAATCTATTTTGTTGAATTGTTACATATTATTATGAATCATTATTCTAAGAATTAATCTTTTTCACTTGATTATAAAATTTTTACATCCATTAATATTTTATTTGTTATTTTAATTTTAAACAGTTGAAAAGTTTGCCTTCTTATTAAATGTTGAAAAAAATAAATTGTCCCAATTACATTTTAAAATTTTTTTAAACGCTATTTTTTTCAAAGTGGGCTATATTCTTATTTGCCTTTGCAATTGAAATAATGAAATATACCTTAGCCATAAATATAATTATTTTAATTTTCGGGGTTTCAAATTACGATTTTACCAGATTTACATAATTTATATATATTAAATGAAATATATATTATTCAGGAAAAGAATATTTTAATTCAATTTATTAAGCCTCGACCGTTCAAATATGTAAATTTGCCGATTCGAATCGGAAAAGAATAAACAGGAAACTCTGTCAAAAATGAAAAGATTAATACACATGAATTTTATCTTTTGAACTCAATTCAAGAACTTTCACCATATAACAAAGGTAATTAAAATTATTATTTTTACATGGAAAATATTTACTTTGACTTATCAGGTAAATAGGTATTTATATATAGCGAAATAAACTAGACTAAAAAGATCAATTCTAACAATTTTCAAATTATACTATGACAATAAAAAATAGTTTCAGACTTTAACCAGATAAAGAATGCGAAATACAATTCTGGAAACATGAAAATATTTATCGTGATAAAAACCACGAAAACCCGTTGACATTTTATCATTTTTATTTTCCTTTTTGGGTTCTTATAACCAAAAGATTTTTTTTATAGATTTTTTACTTTATCCTGGATGTTTTATTTATTTAATAGATTTTTATTATTTTAGCCTCAGATAAACAATTCTAAACATTTCAGAATACACAAATAATAAAAGAAAATTTCTAATTAACCAATTATTAAATTTAGCTTATGAATTGAGTTTTGCATCATTTTCAAACTAAAAATATAATGAAATTGAAAATTCTTCTGTTATAACTTTAATGTTTCCTCTTCTCAACACCTATTTTTCAATATGAGACGGATGCATGTTGCACAAATTCATTATTCCTCATTGGAACCCTTGAATCATTTTGAAAATAAGATCACTAAGAAGTAAAATGTTTAAACAATTTATGACTTGTTAAAAAGATGAAAAATTATTTTTTAAGGAGAATTTATGATCATGTATCTACATATAAATCTAAAATTAAGATCTATATATATATATTCTTATAAATATCATTTTTTAGGAATAAGAAAAAACCAAAATTGATAAAATTTTAGCCAAGTTTTTATATTTCATTTTGTTCCCTCTGATATATAATAAGTAAAACATTCTATATAATTAATTATTTGTTTTAAAATATAATTTCATCACAATATTGCTGAGTGATAAAAGAACATAAAATAATTTAAAAATTTTATTTTAATGTATTTATTTTTAAGATAAAAACATATCTGACAAAATTATTATACCTTTTAAACCTTATATATATTTTTAAAGGCGTATAACGCTTAACTTGATTTTAACAAAAATATTCCAACAAAATGAATTTTATAGACGGCCCATAGATTCTTTTAAAGAAAAATTTGTTTTTTATTCCTTTCAGAATAAAGTCTGTTTGGCACTTGTTATGGTAATTTTTATATTGTTTTTTTAATCAAGAAAAAAATATTTTCTTTGGAAATCAAAAAAAATTATTCCCCAAGTTTTATTTTTTAAAAAGAATTCTAAGAAAAACAAATTCCCATTGCTTTTTTTCAGTAACTTTTGATAAATAAAAATATTGTTGGAATTTTTGGAAGTTTACAAAAATTATATCTTACAAATTGATTGATTTAATTTGTTAAACCATAAAAGGTTCGTGGGAAATTATTAAGATTAAGAAATAAATAAAGTCCCATCAATTTATAAGGTTTTCATTTTTTTATGAAAACTAATAAATTTCATCTATGCTGAAAAACATGTGGTTTTTCTTTTCAATTAGACAACCTTTCTCGAATGAAATTAAAATCTTTATTCCAAGAAGCGATTTTCAAGAATTTAAATCATGTCAAGTAGCAATTCTTTTTTCACACTGGTTTGTCCTAAGTATTGTACGCTCACATAAAATCCCATTGTTTTCAGATAAACTCAAAACAGTTGTTTTTTTTGACCCTTAACGTTTAAATCGTTTATTTTAAAAAAATTTCTGTGAAACAAACTTAAAATCAAATATTTTATTTTTGTGAAATGAATGAATTGTTAAATATTTTATATTTTATTTTGATTGGTTAAACTTCTTTAGAAATGCATCAGTAGTTTCACAAAAAACTCAATTTTCAAATTGTTTATAATTTACTTAAATTAAACTAATAAATAAATGAATATTTAACAAATGTCATTGAAAGAATGACATATGTGACAAATTTTTGCACAAAATCTGGGGAAAAGAATCATTCAAAAACATTTTGTATTAGCATAACAGTTTTGTCTAAAAATTCAAAAACAGTTCCTAAATATTATGAAATTGGTTTTTTTCATCCTGGAAGTGATATTTTTGATGTTTTTTTAAAATTTTTCAACATTAACAAAAATTTTCAAGCCAATTTTGTAAATCGTTATATTTATCATGATTCATTTTTTCAACACACATTTAAAAACACAAATTGTTATAATATCGATCCAACTGACAGAAAATTTAAATTTATTCATTTTATTTTTTTATTAAAATTAACATTTAACTTTTTAATTTCCAAAAAAATTAGCCTATCTATTTGTGCATTTTTAACATTTATATATATATCTTTATATAAAAAATTTTTCATGAAGTTTTTTTTTCCGAATCTTTTGGCATTAGGTTTACATTTTATTGAAAAATTCTGCTTTTTCCCCGTAACATTTTCAAAAAAAATCAAATTTTTAAAATTATTAGAAATATTCATAGAAATATGATTTAATTTTTTTTTTTCGGTTTACTAAACAGGTTGTTGATTTTTTTTAAAACGGAAAATAATTGAGTTGAAAATAATTCACTAAGATTGTACTTAGACGATCCTAAGGAAGAAGAAGAAAAAAAGAAAAAAAAAAAGGAAGAAAAAAAAAAAGAGCGGATGCATTAACCAGAAACACGAGTCAGAAAGATATCTTAGCTAACATGTTGACCGAATTTTTTTTAAAGACAATTGGAAGAATAGAATTAGAAATAATAAAAAATTTAAGAAAGGGAAAGACCAGACATGATATCAAAACGGGCCGCTTGATGAAAACCAGATATCGGTCAAAGCATCTAGCCTACTTTTTGCGTAGAAAGACTCATTATCAATTTGGAGAAAAGGGAAATTTTTAGAAACAATGAAAACGAAATCTTAATCAGAGAAAAAGTGTTTTTGGGTTGAGGGGAGTGACCGGTGGAACTATATACAGATTCTGACCTGTTAAAAATTGGAAACCCACGATAACAAAGTGAAAGATGTTTTCAATTCAGATAATTAAGATTTTCTGACTGTCGGGTCTGACAAAAAAAAAAAGGTGAAAAAAACGATTGTCTCAGTTCACAGATGGCGACAATATTCTTTCCTGAAGTCACATCTAATTAGCGGCGGGCTGTTTGACAGAGCCCAGGTGAGAAAAAGCCAAGATTGTCATTTTTCGTACGTGCAAAAAAAGGCAAAATTAGATTTTGTTTTTTTAAAACAAGAACGATGTAAACCACGCCCGAAAGGAGGAGAAAGGATGCTCGATCAATAACAATTGGTCAAGAACCATTGGTCGGAAACGGTCACGTGATCTGCGGAAAAGAAGAGAAAGAAATGCCCGATCAGGAACCATTGGTCGAAAACGGTCACCTGACATACGAGAGACCGAAGAGAGATGGGTGTGCGCCCCCCACCAAAGGCACTGTGAGGAAGTAGGGGTGAAAACAATAGCGATAATGGGAAACAAAAAATAATGCGACTTTTGGAATTATCGAGAAAACCCTGACGCCGACAGACCCACCCCAGTTTGTTGCGGCGTCAATAAAAGCAGGACCCCAGTCGACAGAAATCAGTTGGAGTGGAGATGCAGCTGGACCGCGGGCAGGGATAGAGCCTGAACGCGGGCATCGGGCCCGATTCACTCGCCCCTTTGCGGGCAAAAGAATCCTCAGACAAGAAATCCCAGCCCAAATCGAAGAAGAAGAAAAGCCTCAGAGAAGAAGAGCCAGATCGAAGAAGAAAAGATTGCTCAAGTCGAAGTTACAGCCAGAAGAGTTCAGCCCCGGACGGCAGCGAGAAGAAGATCACCTCGGACGACAGAGAGTTGCGGCTGAGTTACGGCAGAGTTCAGCCCCGGACGGCAGCAAGATCCTTCCAGCCCAAGTCGAAGACAAGAGAACTTCCAGCCCAAGTCGACGAAGAAGAAGAAATTCCGCAGAAGAAATTGCAAGTCGAAGACAAAAGACAAGAGAAGTTCCAGCCAAGTCGAAGACAAGAGAAAATGCTTGCAGACAAGTCGAAGACAAGAAAGTTCTATCTTAGTCGACGAAGAAGAAAAATACAACTCAAGTCGAAGAGAAGAATCAACTGCGAATGATCGATAGAAATTAGCCCCAGTGTCGAACCAAACCACACTCCGACATACAAATTCTAAAGAGTAGGCAATTCGAAATCTTTAGGTTGTGTGATAGAAGCTTGGTGCCATAGTCCACAGAGCGGGTCGGGAAATGAGAACAATTTTGTTTTTATGTAACGGACATTAAGATATAAAAGGTTGTTACCCTTTTTTTTTATCAGTAATTTTTTTGTCTCGTGAGTTTTTTTTTTTTATTTGTGTTTTGCCACCCCGTCGGACTCAACTTGTATCGGCCCCAATCCCTGCTGGTCCCGTCTGTCTAAGATCTAAACACAGCGTGGGTAGACAGACCGGAGATCAGTACAGTTGCTTTAGTAACCAGGTATTGGAAGCGAGTTGGGAAAGGCGAGGCTGGTGATCATCTGACCAAGGGGTTGGAGCGGCACGCTTGGAACCAGGAGGAGCGACCAGGAGGAGCGACGTCACCGTTGGCGCCGTAACCAAAGGATCCGACCCTGGGCCAGGTGTGTAACCGTCACAAGTGGTGCCGTGACCAGGATCAACCCTGAGACAACCGTCTGAAAGCCGTGACCAACGGATCAACCCCTGAGAAACCACGTCAAAAGCCGTGGTGACCGAGGATTTCAACCCTGAGAAGACCACGATCGACCGCCGTTGCTGAAAATTCAGACAGAACTCAGAACGACCCAAAACCAAAGGAAAAGAAAGAACAGAATCGTCTGTAAGGTAGGACACCTTGTTTTGTTTCCCAACCTCGATTGTTGCTGTATAGACTGTCTTTCTCTGTAGACATGTCATCATTATGATTCGGATAGAGCAGGGGGGTGAAGAAGAAGTAGGGCGGGGTTGTCAGTGGATTTAAGGAAGCTGTTGGGTGGACCGAGGGTCCCAGTATTTGATGGCAGCGGGAAGGAGTTTAAAAACTGGCTGGCAATCCTCGAGAAGAGCCGAACCATCTACGAGCTCTCGGACCAAGAAACCCTGTATTTGGCATACGATGCCACAAAGGAAAAAGCGTCTGAGTTTCGTAGGGGGTTCTTGAGAACCAACCCCGCTTGGCTTGGGAAGAAATAAAAGACTACTGACCAAAGAATTCGCCGACGAAGGTACGGCCATAGAGGCCATGAGGGCCCTTTTAAAACTAACACAGCTGCGGGATGAAACCCCGGGAGAATTAGGGGCCCGAGCATGGGAAGTTTTCGTCATTGGCATTCCCCGAAGTGGTCAGGGATAATGCGGTTATGCAGGCTCAACTGGCGGACCTGTATGTAGAGGCGCTGAGCGACGAGCGTGTTCGTCACGACGTATTGAAAGAAGGACCGCTCAGACTGTCGGCAGCGATAGAGCTGGCCAGGGAGAGCCAGGGGGTGTGGGATAAAGTGAAGAGGTGTGGGACGTAACCACCTTCATTACAATGGCTACCAAAAATAATGTATGAATGCCAAAAGCCTGTCCTATTTTAATGCAGATACCAAGTCAAGAGGCTGGAAGAAGGGGTAGGCGGAAGAACCCCGTGTGGAATCAGAGGGTTAAGGAAGAGGTGGATCGGGCAGAATTATGGGAGGAGGACCCCAATAGAAGGGCATGGTCGACCAGGCATGGCTTTTATAAGCCCACGCCGGGTCGATACGGGCTGGTCTGCTGGACCTGTGGGTAAAAGGACCACAGGGCGGCGGAATGTCCGACGAAGTGGGGGTTGCCCCAGACTTCAATCAGGACAGATGCACCAGGTGTGGTAAGAAAGGACACCTGGCCAAGTGGTGTCGCTGAGGAAGGGTCCCCACCGATATTAACAAAGAAGGCTGAGCCCAAGAGACCGGCCCTGGGAAAAGCCAGCAGGCCACCCCAGAATTAAGAGGGAGGGTGGCCCAGTTAAAAAGGAGAGAAATAAAACTTGGACCAGTGGGTGGGCGAACCGCTTGAATAGAGGACGCTTGCCCAGGTGGCAAGAGAGAGAGTGTGACGATATTAAATGTGACAAGAATAGAAGGAAATTTATCCAAAAAATAGAGCCAGAATCAAAAATGGTTAATTTTTTGAAATTGAGAAATTATGTACAGAAACAATGTGGTACAGGAAATATATTGGATTCATGCAAAATATTTCCAGCTAATGACGATTTGCGAACAAAACTACGACAAACTAGTCAGTCACGACCTTGAAGGAATTAAACATGCTTGTCATTAGGAACGCCTCTCCCCAAGAGATAGTAAACCAGACACCTGGAAAGAAACATAAAGGCCGAATATTTTTAAAGGCTACCAGTGGACCCCACTAAAGAATATGTGGAAGTACTATAATGCCCTTGGAAAAAACCTTGTTAGAAAATAGACGATTATTGGTAGTGATATCTGTCCTTAATACTAGATAGCAAAAAGAAAGTTTTTGTGGATCAGAAATAAACTATTCGAGATATACCAGGTCATAAACACCCATTCCCTACCCCATTTTTAGAAATCAAGGTTTGGGAACGATAGCTTTTTGGGTTTGAAGCAGACTACATAGCATTAAATTCATGAAATTCATGTTGCTATCAGCTGAAGAAGCTAGAAGGTGTAGAGATGATACCCTGGGGACTTGTACCTCGTTGAGCCCTATCTATAAAACTGGTAACCGCAGACTGTGCATATTAGAATTGTTTGAAGGGAGGGGAAGGAATCAAAAGAATCTGCCAAGTAGAGGTATTAACAAACTCAGGCATTACCACAAGCTATCAGTGTTTCAGACGGGGTGTGGGCAGTAGCCACACAGAAACATATCAGCCTGTCTAGGGTATGTGGGGAGAGTCCACAAGGACATTAAGAATAAGGCCACCGTTATCCCTGGTGACGCTACCCATGGGATGTTCGGCGGTTGGGGTGTCCATCTCCTTGCCCCCCTATTACCAGATGGAAGAAAGGTATGAAGAAAAAGATTCACTCATAGAGATGATTGGTAGAGGCTTAGTCAATTGTACAGAATTATGGGAGCCGATAGTGAAGAGATTCTCTAATGTCACCTTAAATAAGATGCCAGTATTAATGAAGCCAATAGAAAAGATCGATATGGATCACTTAAGGGATAAGTTAAGTGCGTTGGGAGACGAAGGTGTAGCTTGGGAAGACGATGAGCAGATCGCGATAAGTTGGTCAATAGTAATGGGTACATTCCTAGTTATAGCCATCGGGGGTGTAATAATATGGAAGATTAAGAGTAAGAGAAGATTAGCGAACGACAGTCTAGTGAGCATGCAACAACTCGAGAGGAGATGCCGAGCAGTGTTCCTTACTCAGACAGGACTGGCGAAGAAATTGCTGAAAGACCAATGGAGGAGGCTGGCGTGAGACCACCACGTGCGGCGGAAAAACCTCCCACGGCAGAGAGGAAAACATTGACCAAGAAGAACAAACCCTAGTGAACACATCTGCACCTACAAACACACGCACACATTACCTTGCATGTAAAACAAAAGAAAATGAAAAGAACATTTCATTGCATGTAGAACAGAAGAAAATGAAAAGAACATTTCATTGCATGTAGAACAAAGAAAATGAAAAGAACATTTCATTGCAAGAAGAAGAAAATGAAAAGAACATTTCATTGCATGTAGAACAAAAAAAAATGAAAAAAGAACATTTCATTGCAAGAACAAAAGAAAATGAAAAGAACATTTCATTGCATGTAGAACAAAAGAAAATGAAAAAAAAGAACATTTCAATGTAGAACAAAAGAAAATGGAAAGAACATTACCCTTGCATGTTAGAAAGAAAGTAGAATAGAATTGCATGAGACAAATGCATGGTGCATGTTAAATGATGTAATTGGGTTTAGGTGTCATTTACGGGTAAATGACAAATCAGTTAGGGAGGATTGTGGCACCTTGCATTATTAGAAATATTCATAGAAATATGATTTAATTTTTTTTTACTCGGTTTACTAAACAGGTTGTTGATTTTTTTTTTAAAACGGAAAATAATTGAGTTGAAAATAATTCACTAAGATTGTACGATCCTAAAAGAAAAGAAAAAAAAAAAAAAAAAAAGAGAAAAAATGACCCGGTCATAAGAAAAATAAGAGTCAGAAAGATATCTTAAGCATGCGTTGGCCGAATTTTTAAAGACAATTGAAGAATAGAATTTGAAATAAAAAAAGAAAGAGAAAGAAAAGAACCATATTGAAAACAGGCCGCTTGGATTGAAAAAATATCGGTCAAAGCATCTAGCCTACTTTTTGCGTGGAAAGACTCATTATCAATTTGGATAAAGGGAAATTTTTTTTTAGAACAATGAAAACGAAATTTTAATCAGAGAAAAAAGTGTCTTTTGGGTTGAGGGGAGTGACCGGTGGAACTGTATACAGATTCTGACCTGTTAAAAATTGGAACCCCACGATAATAAAGTGGGGACATTTTCAATGTAGATAATTAAGATTTTCTGACTGTCGGGTCTGACAAAAACAAGAGGTGAAAAAAAACGATTGTCTCAGATCACAGATGGCGCCAATATTCTTTCCTGAAGTCACATCTAATTAGCGGCAGGCTGTTTGACAGAGCCCAGGTGAGAAAAAGCCAAGATTGTCATTTTTCGTACGTGCAAAAAAAGGCAAAATTAGATTTTGTTTTTTAAAAGAACAAACAAGAACGATGTAAACCACGCCCGAAAAGGCGGAAAGAAAGGATGCTCGATCAAAACAATTGGTCGGAAACGGTCACGTGATCTGCGGAAAAGAAGAGAAAGAAATGCTCGATCAGGAATCATTGGTCGAAAACGGTCACCTGACATACGAGGGACCGGGAAAGATGGGTGTGCGCCTCCCCACCAAAGGCACTGTGAGGAAGTAGGGGTGAAAAACAATAGCGATAATGGGAAATCAAAAATAATGCGACTTTTGGAATTATCGAGAAAACCCCTGACGCCGACAGACCCACCCCAGTTTGTTGCGGCGTCAATAAAAGCAGGACCCCAGTCGACAGAAATCAGTTGGAGTGGAGTTGCAGCTGGACCGCGGGCAGGGATAGAGCCTGAACGCGGGCATCGGGCCCGATTCACTCGCCCCTTTGCGGGCAAAAGAATCCTCAGACAAGAAATCCTCCCAGCCCAAGTCGAAGACAGAAGAGTTCAGCCCCGACGGCAAGCGAAGAAGAAGATCACCTCGGACGACAGAGAGAATTGCGAAGAAGAATTGCAGCTGAGAGGCAAGAAATCCCCCCACGGCAAGTCGAAAGTTGCAAGAAAAGAAATCCTTCCAGCCCAAGTCGAAGACAAGAGAACTTCCAGCCCAAGTTCCACAAAGAAGAAGATTACTCGAAAGCCGCAGAAAGAAACCGAAGACAAAGAAGTTGCAGCCCAAGTCGAAGACAAGAGAAGTTCTATCTAAGTCGACGAAGAAGAAGAAATACAACTCAAGTCGAAGAGAAGAATCAACTGCGAATGATCGATAGAAATTAGCCCCAGTGTCGAACTAAACCACACTCCGACATACACAATTCTAAAAAGTAGGCAATTCGAAATCTTTAGGTTGTGTGATAGAAGCTTGGTGCCATAGTCCACAGAGCGGATCGGGAAATGAGAACAATTTTGTTTTTATGTAACGGACATTAGATATAAAAGGTTGTTACCCTTTTTTTTTATCAGCAATCTTTTTGTCTCGTGAGTTTTTTTTTTTTTTTTTTTGTTTTTGCCACCCCGTCGGACTCAACTTGTATCGGCCCCAATCCCTGCTGGTCCCGTCTGTCTAAGATCTAAACACAGCGTGGGTAGACAGACCGGAGATCAGTACAGTTGCTTTAGTGACCAGGTATTGGAAGCGAGTCGGGAAAGGCGAGGCTGGTGATCATCTAACCAAGGGGTTGGAGCGGCACGCTTGGACCCAGGAGGAGCGACCAGGAGGAGCGACGTCACCGTTGGCGCCGTAACCAAAGGATTCGACCCTGGGCCAGGTGTGTAACCGTCACACAGTGCTAGAAAAAAAAAAAGAACTAGACGAGATATCCCTGCAGACATGAGCAGCGGAACGAGAACAGTCTACCTCCGTAGATTAAATAAACGATTCAGTTCGAACTCTCCTGTATTTTACTCAGATCGATATACACCTGAGGAAGGTCGGAGAAAAAACGGCCGAAATGTTGTGATAAAAACAACAAAGATATAAACAATAGTCCGAATATAAATAGTATAAATAATAAAAAGACAATTCAAGCTAAAATGACAGAATTAAAGGGCAAAATTTGTGAAGTGAGCCAGGCTGAGAAATTTTCAAATTTTATTTTGTATTCCAACATTGTTTGATATTGGTTCAACTGTATTGATTATTTTATTTTTATTTTAATTAACCTCTTTTGTAAGTAGATTTCGTTTGCAGTGAAACAAATCTTTGGTCCTATTTTGTTTACTATTTTTTATACTAATGAAAAGATTGAGGAGAATTCTATAATCCAGTTTGTTTTACATGCAAATGCAATTATAAAGAAAAACTAAGACGATATCCCATAGATACGAACAGTCTACCATGTAGATTAAATAAATGGTTAAGTTCGAATTCCTGTAGGTTATCCAGATCGACATGAAGAAGGCTGGAGGACACAACGGGAAACGTTGTAATAAAAAAACAAAAAATGAGATTTAGTTTGTTTTACGGCATATCAACCTCAATGGGTTTACTTAATGCCAATAAATTTTTTCCAGGTAATTTTTGTTTTGTCAAAAATCTATTTCTGGTAATATTTTTTTTCCAAAGTATATTACTGGTAATAGTTTTTTTTTTTCAAAAATTTATTTCTGGTAATAATTTTTTTACAAAATTTTCTGGTATTAAAACCTATTTTTAGACTTTTATAGTATTTTTTTGAAGAGTCTAGGGGTAAAAAACTATTTGCCCATAGCTGGGACCCTAACAGGTGTTTCCATTTGGGTCAGTGTGGACCTGGGAACAACAGCAATTAAGAGGTTGTTCCACGCTCCTCAAAGTCTTCTGATCAGAGGCCTTGTTGCTAAACGTAGTTTATCGTCTTACCCAGGACGCGGATGTAGTTTATCGTCATACCCAGGACGGAAAAAATGAGAACAATAGTCCGAATATAAATAGTAAAAAATAATAACACCTAATCCTCATAAATATTTAATTGGTTTTATCAATTGAGAAGGATGTCCTGTTTATGATATGAATACAATGTCAAATCAATCCCTGGCTTCATAAAGAATACTGTACGCTACTGAAGTTGTCCTTTCCCCAATTCAAATTGTTTTTAGTGACGTAAGCCCAAACGCAAACTTGACAGTTGGTAAGGCTAATGGAAAGATAACTCTTTTATGAAGTCAGGGATCTATTTGACATTGTATTTATATTATAAATAGGACTCCATTCGAAAAATGAAAAATCAATATTTTTCACTTCTGGCAAATCCAAAGAAAAGTAAAATTAAAGGGGTTCCAGTAGATTATATTGGAGGTGAAACATATTGTCTATATCATCGTAACATCAAGGGTTTTGATAAATATCATTAATCAAATCTGCGGTCAATCTTTGGTATCAAACCACTGAGAGACAGAGGCAGCAATAAACAAGTACGTGAACACATCAATCAAATAAATATTGAAACTGATATCAAACAAGATAATCTTCGGTAGACAAGAGATTTTTCTGAATAAAGAACAAAAGACTCGCAAATCCTTTTAAGCTGAATTCAGAAAAGGAACGAGAATAAGATGTTATCAAAAAACAATTTTTTCCTTGATTTATTCGACATATCAACTTTGTTCAGTTATTTAATATTGAATATAAGTTTTTTAATTGGACAAAAATAATAGTGAAATTAACAGAAAGGTAAACTATCGGTCCGGGTTTATAATTGAGTCAAAAGTAGATAATGGTCTTGCATATTCTCAAGCGTGCAAGTATCCACTTGTAAGTGGTTTTGTTTTAGTGGTTGGGATGTAGTCTTTTTAGTCCCACCAACTGCGTAAAAAGGTGTAAACATATATTGAGATTCAACCGTCCATTTGACCAATATTTGCTTAGCGATCGGTCATCTTGGAGCACAATTCATCATGCTAGAAGGAAGGGAGTTAGATTCGAATCGAAATGCAGAAATTAAATGAAGCACATGCAGGCAACGATAACAAGAACGATTCCCTAACATCATTAGACAGTTTTAAATTGTTCTGTGTATTTAAAGAGGATACCTTTCCAAAATAAGAGATCAAAGCTATGAAAGAGAATATCTCACACCTGTAATTACTTACTCTCGCTGATGATCTAAGAATATTCAAATAATAAAATGTTGAAAATAAAATTTACAAAGTTCTAGCACCTCACAAAAAGCTAAAGAAAATAATAAATTTACATATGATTCTATAGTATCAACCACTAATATCACTTTTTAGATATACATTTTAATAATGGGCACCTTTCTAAAGTAATGGTTAGCAATGTTTGGCTCAAAGAACAATTACGACTGAGTAGTGAGTTCATCCATCCTCACTGAGTTATCCCTAATTTTGGCCTTTCCGAAAAAACTATACCTATTTAATATTCTCTAAAAATTCCAGATTTATCTTATACGTTGTCTAACATTTTGATTATTATAAAAAAAGCGTTGTATGTTGATTTCGTTTATAATTGAATTGTTTAATTATCCAAATAATAATTTGTAACTGGTGACTATGTTAGCATTTAGAGCAACAGTTTGGGGAGTAAGGTATGTATCATTAGAAGACAGACATTGTTGACCTGTTTTAACAGTGTTTTTCTTTTATCTGCCAAATCTAAATTTCATTTATGTAATATATTTTTACGTTTTGTTTACGAAAACAATTACATAATTTTAGTAATGGATGGATTTTTGTTTCATTTTCATGGAATTTATTTAAATAAAAATACAAACATCTTTAAAACAAACAAACAATACCATTTGTTTAATATCAATATCATATATTGAAACAAGCGAATAGCAACATTTTTAAATCAATCAATTTTATTTAAGACAATTTCGTTAATACTATTTTTACGGCAGTTAAAAATGTAAATAATAAAAGAAAGGGGCTTGGTCTTTTGCAATGTTGAATAAGTTTTGTTAATAAATGGAAAAACAACAACATGCAAATGGATTTGGTGCCTGTCAGGGTTGAAAATGGACATATCAGATTCTTATTAGGGCACCTCGAGGTATTGGTGTAATGGTTAGCAAACTTGACTCGCTAGAACAATTAAATTGAGTAGTGAGTTCGATCCTCACTGATGCCCCCTAATTTCGGCCTTGTACCACATTTAAGTTACTCTTGGAAAACACTATATCAGATTCTTACTGTTTGTGTTGTAATTTGTAGCTTGCAACAAGTGAATATATCTTCAAAATATTTGAGAAAGGGACGTAACTCAGGGATGTATGTACTTGAAAGCACTTAAAAATATTCTGATTATTGCTTTAGTTTTGATAAATAACACGTTGTTGCTATGTTTTTTTCTTCTATGTCCCAAGCCCCTTCAGGACGTGGGCGATTATGGCGCCGCACAATTTCCCATCCGTGGTATCTCTTAGAAGTATTTATCTTTTTACTATCCCTCTCATTCTCTACTTTGCCATCTATTTACAAAGTTCGTTAGGTTGTTTTATTGCTCTTTTCTTCTGTCCTTTCTTGCCTTTCCAAATGTCTAGAAATGAGTGTCAAATGACTCAGGCATTCATTTCTCATTATTGATCTGAGGAAATTAAAATAATTTTGTATTTAATAAAGAATGAAATAAACTGTAAATGCTGTAAAGAATTTGTAAT
Organism: Acanthosepion pharaonis; assembly: GCA_903632075.3. Lineage (NCBI taxonomy): Eukaryota > Metazoa > Mollusca > Cephalopoda > Sepiida > Sepiidae > Acanthosepion > Acanthosepion pharaonis. The sequence continues at coordinate 715 of CAHIKZ030004176.1, read as the reverse complement.
TCAAGGGAAATAACTGAAGTATTTAATTCAAGGAGTTATCCCCCCAAAAATCTCAGCTAAATTTAACCGAAAATGTGATTAACCTGTTTTCTATCCCTAAGGTAGTGAATGAAGCAACATATGAAATGAATCTTCGTCTTGAATCGATCATTTGTAAGATATTGATTTAATGAATCGATTTTGAGCTATAGAAAATCATTTTGCAATTAATTAGTTGATAAATTTAATGTATGTTTTCAGTCTGTTTTTGCAGTAATAAATACCTTATTAACAAGGATTTAAATCCTTGGAATTATGTCTATCTTTAAAACGAATATTAATCTCACATCTGTCTTGATTCTGTAGTTGAGATAGTTACATATTTCGTTTACGACATTCGTCGTCCTGACTTAAATCAAGAATATCGAAAACTTATTTTCAAGACAGTCAAACCTCACACAGTAAAATACAAACAGAACCATATCTCTCTACATTGAAGTATAATGACAATAACATTTATATATTTGTCTGTTACTCCGCCTACTTAAAAAATGAATTTAATCGGTTCTGTGTCTGATTATCAACTAGATTTTTAAAAATGTATTTTGGTCTCTCTTATTTTCAGATATTTAAATTTATTATTCATCTTTAAAAACATTTTTATGTTCATTCGTCCTTTTTATAGATACAAATATTTAAGTAAATGTTCTGTTTATAATAAACAGTATTAACAACA